>NPHX01000167.1:95747-116064 GCA_002271815.1 Eimeria falciformis | reverse complement strand
GCAGCAGCAGCAGCAGCAGCAGCAGCAGCAGCAGCAGCAGCAGAGGCCCTCGCGCCTGGCAATGGAAGACTTGCTGTCTCCGCCGGAAAGCCGGAGAAAAAGCATTGATAGTGAAGCAGCAGGAGCATTAGATTCTTTTGAGCCCAGCTCAGGTGTATGTACACTCAGCGAGCTTGCCGTAGCCGGGCTTAGCCGAGGAGACTTTGACTGCGAGGTGCCTGGCGTCCGCTTTGATTTCAGAGACAAAGCCTGGCTGGCCACTTGGCACGACGGTAAGCTGGAGTTTATTAACGGCAGAAATAGTCTCTTTTATCTTCTGCTTCTTTTCTTTATCTTAAGAGGATCGGAAGTGACAAGGACATACATTTGCAGGTGTCTGCCGCTGCTGTCTCCTCTTTGTCTTTCTAAAACAAAGACGAGCGTTAGTAGCTGTCTGTCTCCTTGTGTCTCCTTTTTTGTCTCCTTAGGGCGGCGGCATGTGAAGCGCTGTTTCGGGGTAAAGAAGCACGGATTCCAGCGGGCCAAGTGTCTCGCAAAGAACGCAAAGCTTTCATTTTTAAAGAGTCAAAGAGATTGCACGACACAGCTGTCTGTTAAGTCTCCTTATGCAGCAGATGGGTCTCCTTCGGAGGCCCAAGCCGAGGGCCTCAAGCCACAGAGTGAAGGGGATAGCGCACTGTCTCTACAGGAGCAGCTGCGGCAGCAGCTGCTCCTGCTGCAGCAAAGGGACGATGAGGAAGGCAGACACCAGCAGCAAGAGCAGCAGCAGGAGCAGCAGCAGCAGAAGCTGCTGGTTTCGCCATCTGTGCAGCCGAGGGACGATGCAGGAGAGCAGCAGGAGGAGCAGCAGCAGCAGCAGCTGCTGCTGCTGCAGCAGCACCAGCTGTGGGCGCCACATGAGTTGCTGAGAGCAGCAGGCCTTGTGCTGCCCTCTCCTCCTCGCACCCCTCTCTCTGCTGACGCAAAAGGCAGCAGCAGCAAATCAGCAGCAGCACCAGCAGCAGCACCGGGACCAGCAGCAGCAGCAGCAGCACCGGGACCAGCAGCAGCAGCAGCAGCAACAGCAGGCGCCACAGCGGCTGAGGTGGAGGCAGTTCCTTATGGAAGCAAAACTTGGTGGCGTTCTGGCGCAGCAGCAACAGCAGCAACAGCAACAGCTGCTGCAGGCCCTACGGGAGCCGGGAGAAGCTCAGGTGTTCTATGTGAAGAGTATTGGGGCTTGTTGGACTCAATGGACAAAGTGGATTGGGATGGAATTAGTGGAGACGAGGCCATCGCCCTCATTAATCAAATACCTCGTGTTCGAGGTCAGTCTCTCTTTCTCTCTTCTTGGTTTGCACAAACACCTGACTATGGCTCTTACCGTATACATAGCCGTCTCTGGCAACATAGAGCCCTGTTTCTCTGTCTCCATGTGTATCTGAGGTCTGTCTCTCTCTTTCTGTCTGTGTCCTTCTCTCTCTTTCACTCTCTCTACGTAGTGCCCTGTTTCTCTGTCTCTCTATCGAAAATGGTGTGTCTCCTCGCTTCCACCTAGTTTCTTTCCATTGCTGCGTTGATGTCCCCATGCCATTCGTCCTGCTGCTGCTGCTGCTGCTGCTGTTGCTGCAGGAGTTTGTTTCGACAGGAAGGGATTGTATTGGATTAGCCAGTGGCACGCGAGGCAGAAGAAACATCGGGAGTGGTTTCCAGTTAAACGCCTCGGCTTTCGCAGGGCCTGGAAATTGGCGGTTTGCGTCAGAAGAGATGCGGAGAAGGTCGAGGAAGAACCCGCTGGATATCCCTTCATTCCCGTACGCCTAGGGTTTAGGGTTTAGGGTTTATGCTTTAAAGGTTTAAGGAAAAGGTGCAGAGAAAGCGCGTCAAACGAACCAGCAACATATGGCATGTGTCGCATTATGAGCTTCAGAGTTTAGGGTTTAGGGTTTAGGGTTTGTGGTTTGTTTTAGGATCTGGAAGAGGTGTTGGGTGTGACCTATCAGCGTAGCGAGCAGGGTCGTTGTTGGGTAGCGTATTACCTCGAAAGCGTGCCACAAGAGGAGGGAGACAGGAGCAGCAGCACGAGCCCAGGAGACAGAGAAAAGGGAGAGGAAGGACAGACAACAGCCACCACAGGATACAGAGTGGGTGTTAGTCACTTCCCAGTTGTTGATCAAGGGTTTGAGGTTGCCAGGCAGAAGGCAGTGGCGCTTGTGCGCATGCATCCGCTGCCAAAGGAGCTGTTTCAGGTGTACGGGAGGGACAAGGCCGAGCGTCTCGCTGCAGCAGATGCAGCAGGAGCAGCAGCAGGAAGCCGAGGGGCAGCTGCTGCCTTAGAGGGAGGGGCAGCAGCAGCAGCTGCTGCTGCTGCATGCGGAGGCCAGCGGCTTGTGAATACGTTTGCTTCGATGTCTGCCTCGACCTCCCATTGCGTCCAGCTAGCCATAATGCGCAAGAGGCTTCAGCTGCTGCTTAGTGGGGTCGACCCCCCAGTGGCATGGGCCATCGCGACAGAAGAACTGGGCAGACACAACAATCGCTGCGGGAGTGCAGCAGCAAAAGATACAGCAGCCAAAGACGGAGCAGCAATCACAGATCATCGTAGACCCGGACTTTCTATTGTGAAACCCGAGGCTTCTTTTGGGTAGGCGGCTGTTATCCCTTGCTGCTAATGGGATTTCTATTAGCTGCTGCCGCTGTTTATGCTGCTGCTGCTGCTGCTGCTGCTTGTGTTTCCGCTGCTTGTTTTTCTGCTGCTTCTGCTGTTTGTGCTGCTAGTGAATGTATCTGTTGCTTTGCTGTGCGCTCGTTGCTGCAGCGACTCAGCCTCTGGAAGTTTGGGTGGCGGAAGTGTTTCTACCAGCACGCCGCGGAGCTGCGGCGCAGCGACTTGGCCATGGGAGGGGGCAGGAGACAGCAGCGGCAGCTGCGCCAGCAACCGTCGCGCTGTCTCTGCTGCTGCTGGCGAGCCTTCCCCGTCTTCCAGCTGCTCTGCAGCTGCAGCAGCAGCAGAGGAAGAGACAGGTGATGAGGACCTGGCTGCAATGGATGAGTTGCTAAACGATATCGGGGAAGACGGAAAAGATGGAGACGATCCCGAGAGACCTGCCGTAAGGCAACTGCCAAAAATCGGAGGTGTTTATTATAAAAGAGATGGGAATTATAAGGCTTGGGCGGCTAGCTGGCACATCAAGGGAAAGCGAGTGCGGAGATATTTCACAGTAAAGAAACATGGATTCCGGTGAGCAAGCCAACGGAGTTTTTTACTTCTCTCTTTTTTGTTTATCTGCAGCACGTGCACAGATCCACGCATTGGTATGATCGTTTTGGTATATGTGTATCTAGCATCTAATCTCTTTGTATCTGTTTCGCAAGCATCTTTTGTTTATCTCTTTATATGTACTAGGGACACATCTTTTTGTTGATGTATGGCCGCATGTACTACGTCTTGTGTGTCAGATGTATATCCACCTGCTACGTACATATCTTTATTTTGTGTGCTCGTGCGTCTATGTTTTCGTATGGCCACCATGCAGCTGCAAATGGATTTATTTTATTTTGATATATTTTTAATATCTGAAGAGTTTTTTTACTTGTATTTGCACAGGTGTGTGTGAGTGGAAAGTAATAATTGCCCAGCTGGCGTCTGTCTTTCTTTGTCCTCAGAAACGCATACCTTCAGGCTGTACGCGCGCGGCGAGAGGCGGAGCAGCAAGACGGGATCTGTGTTAAGCAGCGGCAGCACCCGCAGCGCCTGCGGCCAGAGGAATTGCTGAGAAAGGCAGCTAAGCAGCAGCAGCAGCAGCAGCAGCAAGCTGCATCAACAGTAACTATGAGCACGGCGGCCTTTGAGAGCTCTTGCTGCGACGCTGCAGAGGGCGACAGCCGAAGGATTGCTGCAGATGTCTCCTATTCAGCAGCGGCAGCAGCAGCAGCAACAGCAGAGCCTGCGTGTTCTTCTCCGGGTTATGCAGGCGCATCAGTGCGTGTTGCTGCTTTAGGGAGCAGCAGCAAGGTAGGAGACGCCTGCAGCAGCAGCAACAACAGCAGCAGCAACAACAGCAGCAGTAGCAGCACGGGTGCAATAGACTGGAGAATAGCAACTCCGTTGCAGCGCGCCGCATGGGCGCTGAGCTGCCCCTTAGAGGATTTGCTGCTGCTTGTCCAACAGCAGGCACAGCAGGGAGATGAGCTGCCGCAGCACGTTGAACTTGCTCTTACTAGGGAGGCAGTGGATGCGCTTTTAGTGGACCTGCAAGCGTAAGCTGCTGCCGCTACTACTGCTGCTGCTGTTTCCAAAAGCAGCAACAGCAAAGTCTGCATCTGAACTTTTAACTGGCATGGATTTTGTTTAGGTATTCGCTAGGGATTGTACAAAGAATATAGGCCGTGCATTTGTTTATTGATGATCAATTTCTCCATTTGTTGTCTTTTACCCAGTGCGTCTTCTTTGTCTCAGGCATATTTGCCGTCTTACTGGCATCGGCCCTGCCTCTCTGTCTGTCTCCCGGTGTCTGTCCCATCACCAGCAAGACACTTTGTTGCAGCTTTACGTATTGAGCAGGTTGTTGTTTTCTGTGCGTCGCGCCCGCTCGTTGTCGGAGTTGGCCGGCTTGCCTGATGTGTTTGGGCCTTGTTTCGCGAGCTGTCTTCTTCCCTCGCAGCTGCCTGTCTCTCTGACACGCAAGATGCTGCATGCGTTGTGCTGCCCTTCGCTGCACTGGCTTAGCGAGGCCATGTGCCTGCCGGAGCCGGTGCTGCAGCAGGCAGCCTATTCACGGGAGGAGCTGCAAGAGGAGGAGGCAGACGCCAGCTGGCACACCCAACACGCAGAAACCGAATGCGATGTTAAGGGATGCTCAGAGGGAATGCAAGTAGGGCACAGCAGTTCCGCATGTGCAGCAGATCCGCAGCAGCAGCAGCAGGAGACTCTGCTGCACAAAGTAAAGCAGCAGCAGGTGGCGGAGGGGGGCTCCTTGCCTGCCGGTGGAAGTCCCCAGCCGCAGAACAAATTTCAAGAAGGTGCTGCTCCCACTCCCTCTAGTCAGAGCATGATGTCAGTTGTTGAGAACTTCCTTGCAGCCACAAGCGGCTTGCAAAAGAAGCGCCCCTCCCCCACCAGTTGGCTTTGGGGACAGCAGCAGCAGCAGCAGCAGCAACAGCAGCAGCAGTGGGCCTCGTCACAGCAGGCAGATCTGCCAGGGAGACCTCCGTGTGAAGCCGCCGAGGAGTCGATCGATCCTGCGGCTGTCCTTGAAGCCCTGAGAAAAAGAGGGAGCGCCGCATGCATGAATACTACGTCGTCTGAGGTTGTAGCTTACGTGATTGCCAAAGAGAGGCAGGGGAATGCTGCGCAATCGGCTGCACGTTTCTTGCTCCCACAGCGCCACTATTTACCTTAGGTCTAGTATTCCTAACAAGCGGGCAGTACAAGGCCGGAAAGTAATGTCAGGTCATGTGTAATAATAACGCATGCAGACACAGTCAGATTGATGCCGGCATGGGTATGGAGTGTTCGCTTTTCAGCTGACTCCATGTGGGCCTCTAGCTCGTTCCTCGGGCGAGCTGGCCAGCAAGAAGCTGGCAGCTAGCGAGCTAGGCGGTGGTTTGTTCTTATTGGAGTTGGCTAGGTATTCCTAAGCATCCTCAGCTAGCAAGCTAGCCAACTGAAGAGAAACAGCAAATGGTGGGATCTCTTAATTGTCGTTTGTACTTTCGTTCGCTGCTCTCTTCATGTACCGACGGTGCTGTAGCTGGCAGACAGCGCTTTGTTGCCTCCGGAGCAGCAGAGCTTTATGCGCTCAGGCCAGCTAGCTGCTTGCTGTCTAGCAAAGCCAGGTTCACATCTTGGCCTACATGCGTATACAACTGTCAACTGTTGCTTTTATGCGCATAATGATGCGCCTATTACCCTCTTGATGTGTTCATCTTTACATAACTATGGAGTTATATTTACACGTAGACGCGTAAACGACAGCACCGCTCGCCTTCCTAATTAATTTTGTTTTTTCTGTCGAAGCTCGACGCAAGCAAACGGCTCGTTGAACGTCTTGTCCGCGAGAGGGACTTAACGCGCACGAGTAGGGAAGGAGATTAAACGCATTCAAGCAGAGGGTTTGGGGTTTAGATTCAACTAGACAGCAAAGGCAGCCGCCATATCACAGGACGCGACCCTTCCTGCACACCGACAAAACCACAACAGAAGGCCCCAAGTGCATGCAACATCATGATAATAAAAAAGGTTTAGACATTTGGAATTCGCGGTTAGACAGATGCTTACCGTGCAGATAACGCAAAATTTGTTGTTGGGAGCAACGAGAAGATGTTCAATAGGATGGAGTGCCGCGCTTTCCACGCTCTGCAGATTTCACCCCAAACCCTCACACTTTATAGGAGAAAGCACATAACACATTGTATGAATTTAGGGTTCATAAGGTTTAGAGTGTCGACTCCGAGATGGGTGACATTTACTGTTCGATACCTTGTAGAGTTCTAGTGTGGCGGCTTTGAAGAAATGCAGATTTGCTCCCGTCACAACAATCAGAACAGAACCATCTAAAGTGAAATCTGATGATGCAAAAAAAAACAACTCCAAATCATAATCTCTTCTAGCATCACAAACAGCAAAATCGAAGGCTCAGGATTTTTTTTCGGCTGAGTTGCAAGACGTACGGAGGCTAGTGAAACAGCTGGAAGCCACTTGGACGGATGTCTGACAGATTAGCTTTGTGTCCTCTCCAACCTGATGGGCAGCGCAAAAAAAACCGAACTTTAAACAAACCGGCATGTCTTTCGTGTAGATCGAGGAGTAGCTTAGCATGTCAGTAATGCAAAGAAATGGAGGGTGCAGAAAACACAACAACGAGAAGAACGACTCACGTTGTGCCGGACATCGATTCGCCACAGACTTAAATTACCAGACTTGTCAACAAGAGCTGCACGAGAGCGATCTGGAGAAATCGCAAACGCCAAGAGACCCTGGGAGCTTCGAATGTCCATGGCTTTCTCAACCTGCAACGAAACCGGACTCGCATGCACCTGCTAGTGTGTTTATCTAGCTCTTGAAATACGGAAATACGGAAATACAAGGGTTAGTCATGAGCTAATTTTCAAGCTTTAATTTGGTGTTTGTATTCTGATGTTGTCAACAAACTATGCACCTTCTGAAATGATCCTCCCTTCGCTTTCACCTCAAATATTTTCACCCCCGGAGACCAGGCCGCACATCCGAAGAAGCTGAAAAACAAACACGACACATTGGGGTTTAGGATTTGGGGTTTAGGCTTCCACTGTTTGCTGGGCGGGTTGTTACAACCAGAGGCAGAAAGAGGTCTTCAACAGCTAGCTAGCCAGCCAGCTAGCTGAGAAAGGAGCGCACCACCCGTCACCGCTGACGGAGAGTTGCAGGTTCTGCACTTGTTTCGTGTCAACAGTGGCCAGCAAGTCTCCTTGATACGAGTGAATTCTCAGCTGCAACGCGAGCAGGCAGGCAGATAAACAATCCATCAATAACTGTGCAATAATAATATGTGGTATCATGCAAATCCATAAACCAATGAGTGAATAAAAATATATATAAATAAATAAATACCTCAGTGTCATTTCCTTCTGAACGCGTGATAACCCACGGAGCCTTCGATGCCACAAGCTGAGCTACCACCCCTTTCTGCAATGGCGCAGCGCTGCGATCAACCTGCATGCGAATAAATACATAGAAATACATTTATAAATGCACAGAAGTATAAAGGCGTAGAAATACATGTATATATACACCGAAATATAAATGGATTAACCGTAGAACTAGCAACAAGATGGTAAGCTGCATTTTTGGAACATGCAATAAAATAGGCCTTTGTAGACTGATTGATTATTTAAGTTATACTTTAGAAATTATGCAGGTGTCTAAATACTTCTTTCTAGCCCACCTCTTGCACTAAAGTAATTTTTTTCTCTTCGTATTTTATTTCGAAACACACCATGCGGCCGTCTGTGGCTGCGGCAGCGAACGCCACAAAACACATGGATCATACTTATTTATTTCATGCAGATGTTTCCTATATTTGTATTTAAACCCTTGCTGTTCCGACAACAAACTGAACAGAGATGCAAAGATAGCAGTTGCCATTCGAAACAAAGTGCAAATTTTAAACCCTGAAGTTGCAAATCTGAAACTGTAAAAGCTCGAGATTACCCATGGCTCCACAAAAGAAAGCGCGTCCTTCTTGTTGTTTTTCTTGACACCAAAAATCAAGAGCCGAGAAAGTATCTTCTCGAAAATTCAGGAAGTAAGTGCTTGAGGCATCAAGTGCCACATGCACTTTAGCATCTGCCGTGGTTGTTGCGATCAAATCTGAAAACAAGACAAAATCCATCCTTCAACACAAGAACAATTATCTAAATAACGCATACCTAGCCAAAATAGGCAGCTAGCTAACCTAGTTCAGGCATGCGGTCATCCAGACACAGTAAGAGAAAACTTGTACTGATCCCAACTAGCTAGCTAGGTCACTTCAACTACCCAGGCTTTGCAGAAAACAAAGTAAGGAGGGTTGGACTGACGGGCATGAGGGGCGATTGCGATGCAGTCGACATGTTTGTTAACTCCCTTAACATAATCCACAAACAGCTCCTGCGTATGTGCCGCAACCTACGCGACCAATAAACACAGAAACAGTTGAATAAGAACAACGTAATTCCTTGTTTATGTATAGACCAGCGATAGACGCGAGAAGAATGTGCTGCTGGTTCTGTCAGGCCGACCTGAGGCTCAGCACTGCGGAGAGCGTCTGATTTATTGGGATGTGTTTTTATAGTCGTTTTTGATTTTTTGTTTGGTTTCCCTTTCTTAACTTTCGAACTTTCCCCAGAATTGTCCTCTGGTGGCGCGTGTTCTTCTTCATTATGATCAGATTTGGTATTGATATTGTTGCACTTGCAGCGGACAAACAGGAAAACTCCAGCTACAAGACACAAAACAGTTAAAACAATAATAAGAAATAACTCTCCCTCCATTGTACTGTGAGATCTGTTTATTTAATTTCAGTTTTCCCTCCGGCTAGACCGGCAGAATCCGCCCATAAACACCAAATCCCTGGAAACTCAAAAAATAAATAAGAGAGAAATGGTGCTAGATCATTCTTTTCCCGTGGAAACTGCACAGTACAGCTTGCATGCGAACAAGAAAGGTCTCCCACAAGGATCAGGAAATATCCTCTCCTCTCCAAAAGACAAAAAACAAAACAAAAATCAAAATCCAACAAATAACAATGTTTAATATCTACACGATTTCCATTCAATTTTTCTTTACGGCAGCACCGCTGTTTGTCAACTTTTCTCTTGCCTCAATTCCAGGCAGCCCCATACCATTTTTTATCTTTTATAATATTTTATTAAAGTTTAATTTAATTTAAATGGTCAAGCGTGGACTAAGCCAAAAGACACCAGAGCAAGTTAATCATGGTTGTCTTGCATCCAAGACTAAGAGTTCGTGCTACGTGCAACGGTCCTACATACACATTAGCTTAAATGCCATAAGTACGAACACAAACCAACAACAACAACAACAACAACAACAACAACAACAACAACTTACAAGTAGTTATTTTCTCAAAGAATTTTGTTTTGCCAGGCTTCCTTTCTTAGCCCCTGTCAGCCTCAGCACAGCCATGCGGCAAGGGGAACCAGCCAAGGTGCAGCTAGCCTGCCCTTGAGCATTTCGGCATGAGAAAGCACAACCCGCTGAGCTTGGCTACGGGTTTTTACATGTCCATGTTTAAACATTCCACGCCGTCAGGTGCTGCAGATGTTGTTTGACCTGTTTTATCAAATGCTTACGCCCATCTACGAAAGTTGCACGCCTCTGAAACACACAGCAGGCACGCCGCAGAAGAGCTTCAATAAGCGCTGTTGGGCTGAGCATCCTTCACTGGCGCGGCACCACCAACACCTGCCTCGTACATTGATGGGGGAACTAGAGGAATTTCACGGCAAGTCTCCTCCTTGAAGCAACACTCAGTCACTCAATAATCGTTTTTATTCTTTAAGTTTGACGTTTTTCTGTCAAGCTGCCGGCTCTGATAGGCGGTTGTTGAGTCCGAGGAGGCTGATTTATTGTGGTAGCACAATGCGCTCTCCCGCAAAGCACTGAACTCCCTCTGGAGCCTCACGACTGGTTCCTTTAAACTGTTTACCGTTGTTCATAGTACTTTTTTAAAATTACAAACATATGGTTCGTTCTTATTCCAAAAAGCTTGAAGAAAAAGTTGTCTATTGTGATCCCATAGATCCGATATAGTCCAAATCTGCACCCTTACTAGGATCCTTTGCCCCTCGGCTGCGTCCTTCAGCGCCTTTATCCTTTTAGTTATTTTGTTTTGTGTTTGCTTTTGCTTATTAAGTTGGCACTCCTGCACTCTAGTATTCTGCTCTGGTCTCTTGATAGAACTTTCGGAGTTTAAGCTGGCCTTGTGTATTTTATCTATCCGATCTCCATTTTACTTTACTTTAGACTTGATAACATCAAATTCCCTTTTCTCCCAAATTCTCATTTTTCTATGAGTCTGCTTTGTGTCATGCAATTCACTTGTTAGCTGAGCAGAATGGAGATGTGCTGCTGCACATAAACTCTTGTAGACAAGCTTTTTCCCGCTGCCTTTTGATGGGAACAAGTAGTTTGGATCCCTATGTCTTCTTGTTTAAAACATAAATGAAGGAATCCCCGTCTCTTATAAATTCAGGAACTTGAACTTATTCTTTGTTAGAAGGTGCAGACGATTTGCTTGACTCTATGTCTCATCCCATCTCAACCAGAAATGCGCTTTTTGAAGCTTTTCTCTGCCGGACGTTTCCTGGGAACAAGAATTAATTTTGGGTTATCCCAAAATCGTATCCCAAAATCCATTTGTTCGCTGCTGTACCTCAGTTTCTACCCCTTAAAAAACAACATTTCCTAAAGTAAATACAGCTCAACAGTGTCCCTTGCCTGTCTCAGAAATGAAATTTTTCTTGAGGCTATAACACATAACGGATTAAACTTCAGGCCTTTTCCTGCTCACTGCACGGTAGAGCGCTAACGAATTTTATCTGAAATATGAATGGCAGTCTCAATTTCTTTAAGTGGGAAGGACGTGGGAGCGTCTTAGTTGCGAAGTCTTCATTTTTTACTTCTTCAAAAAGCTTGAATGAGAAAATAGATTTGCAACAAGGCAATATTAATGGAAACTGCCAGCGTTTATTTCTCAAAGCTGCACAACTAGCTAAAAAGTACATTAAAATTTTTTAAAATAAAAATTCAGGCAGAAGTAACCGGAAATTTTCTTCGGCTCTTTAAAAAGGAAGGTACTGAAGTCGCAGTCTCTATGTGATCTCTGCGTTGTAATGATGAAAGTTTTTCGCACTTTTTGTGTTTCAAACCGCCTATTTTTGTTTTAATTTTTTTTTTCTAGTATTAATTTACCTAAAGGACGTACAGCGCAATACAAATACAAGTCATCTTCGCCAAACGCTAGAACCAGCACCTACACTGCTGTATAGCAGCCAGCTGTATGATCACGTTAAGAACCCTACAAATGTTCAAATAAAAACCGTCTTCTTTTTGAAACATTCTATATATGGTTTTGCGGGACGCTTTTTCTTTGAAATGGCACATAGATAACCCTCCTTTTCCCTTTGTAGCAATAACTGCAGAAACAACTGCTGCATGCTGCTGGAGCAGCTGCAGCAGCAGCTGCATGAGATGGGACTGC
Organism: Eimeria falciformis; assembly: GCA_002271815.1. NCBI lineage: Eukaryota > Apicomplexa > Conoidasida > Eucoccidiorida > Eimeriidae > Eimeria > Eimeria falciformis. The sequence goes on along the minus strand of NPHX01000167.1, from coordinate 104,341 downwards.
TGCGGCCTTCTGCGAGGAACGTGGGTGGGGTGTCGGCGTTTGGGTTTGTTTTTGAATCCGTTTAAATCCCAATAGGAGCCCGATTTGCACAAGCCCAGCAATCCAGTTAACCTCATCTGTAGCAGCGGCAACAGTCGCCTTCTCTTCTTCTCTCTTAACCCTGCCATGTTGTGTTTTGACGAAAATACAAAAGTTAGGGCCTTTGATTTTGCTGCTGCATCTCAGCGGGGGGGTCCTAGACTCCCCACCGCGCTCTTAATTTCCCTCTACTACAACAGCAGCAGCAAGAAAGGCAGCTAACACTACTGCTGCTGCATCAGCAGCAGCAGCAAATGCAGCACAGCAGCAGCAGCAGCAGTAAGAATGGTCCCTCCGTCTTGTTTTTTTTTAGAAAATGGTAATAATAATAAAGAGAAACATTCAGGGTTTAACCCACCGTGTGTGGTGCGGATCCCTTCTCCTCATAGTCAACAAGGTGCAAGATTGTCTCAGCTTGAACTAGAAGCAAAAGGAGCAGCGGCAGCAGCAGCAGCAACAGCTGAGCTGGAAGCGCCGCCAAGGTCACCTTGGCCTTTTTTGCGTGTTCTCAAATGCAGTTGGAGAAGGTTTCAAAGCTTCCCTGCAGGTCCTAGTTGCATTCCCAAAGAGTGTCTGTTGTTGATATACATGTTCAATGCGCTCCTAACTGCCTGTGTATATTTTGGGTTTCCCGCCCTTCGCCGCATGCTGCTGAGCTCGGGAACCTACGCCTGGCTGTGTGAGGAGCCAGCAGAAGGTGCAGCAGAGACAGCAGAGACAGCAGCAGCAGCAGCAAAGGGAAGCGGAGACGGAGGCCGTGAGGATGCAGGCCTTGTTGTGTGCAACTCGCAGGAGGCGCATGTTGCGTCTCTTTTTACGGTTGCGTTTGTCTCGCACTCGGTGATGTCTGGCGTGGCAGGGACCCTTCTCGATCACATGGGGCCTAAGAAAACAGCGTTCATAGGCCAGGTTTTGAACATGTTAGGTTGGTTGTTGCTGGCCTCCTCTTCCCAACGCTTCCCAGCTTATATTCCTGCTTTTGTCTGCATGGGTCTGTCTGCTGACACCTGCTACCTTCCACTTTTAAAGATTGTGGTTCTCTTCGGGAAGCGGAGTGGGATCGTCATCTCCCTTCTCGGCGTTGCATGCACAGCCTCCTTTAGCATTCCCATGGTTTTAGAGCATTTTTGGAGGTCTCAGCCGCATCTGTCTTTTGCAAATATCTGCGAGCTGTACGTACTCTTTGGGCCCAGCATCTGCCTGCCTATTGCTCTTGTGTGGGTACCCTGGAAAGCATTTTCTCCAGTCAAACGCCAAAAGGAGACAGAAGGAGACACATGCATACAGACTAAGACAAAGATCAATATCTACCCCCGTGCATGCAGCACCGGCAGCAGCCTGCCAAGCACACTGTCCACAGCAGCACCAGCAGCAGCAGGAGACACTTCAGCTTCTCCTACAGCATCAATCGTTGTTCCAATGGACCATTTAGAGACACCAGAAGCTGCAGCAACTGATAATGGAGACAGTGAGGACCTATGCAAAGAGGCTATGACTAGCAGCAGCAACATAACCAGCAGCAGCTGCTCCAGCAGCAGCTGCTCCAGCAGCAGCTGCTCCAGCAGCAATCGGTCTGTGTTTCTGACGGAGTTATTTTCGTACAGATTTTTGTGCATATGTATATTTGCGTGTTCCCAGCAGCTAGCCATTTCCTTCTACCAGCTAGCTGCTCCTCGTCTCCTGCAAAGTTCTGTAGCAGATCAAATGGACCGTTTTCTGTCTCTAGCCTTCATTCCCTGCGTGGTGATTGGTGCAGCAATTGATTATTTAGGCACCTTCAGGGTTCTCTTGTTCATGAACAGTTTGGGGTTGCTGGCGTACATTTTTACGCGTGTCTCCTCGGGCTCTCTTGCTCCTCATGTCCTGTCTCTTCTCTGTTTCTGTGGCTTTGTCTCCTTAGACAGCGAGCTTGTTTTCTGCTGTGTTAATCAATTCTTTAGTGCCGGTAATTTCGGGAAGCTCGCAGGGACAGCACAAGCATCAGGAGGGTTCGTGTCTCTTCTCTCCATACCGCTTTATAATGTCGTCTCTCTGCAGCACTACGGAGGAGATTGTGGGCCTGTCTCCTGGGCTATTGCGGCGTGTCTCCTCTGCATGTACCCTCTGCTTGCTGGCCTCTTATGGCTTGATAGGAGGGGGACGCGCAGAAGCAGCAGCTGCTGCTGCAGAGCTGCTGCTGCTGCAGAGGGACAGAAAGAGGAGACAGCAGCAGCAGCAGTGTCCATTGAACTGGCCAGCAGCTGCTGCTGAGCTCATGCTGTCTCTTAACGAAATGTCTCCTTGATTAACTTGAATTCCAGCTGCTGTTTGTCCGCCTTCGACGTCAGCCCTGATTGTCCTACTAGCCGCACACAGCCCCTGACGCAGAGACAGGTTGAGGAGACACATTTTGCTGTCTCCTCTTTCTCGGAGACACTTTAAGGAAACACTTTTTGCTGTCTCTCCTGTCTCTGACACGGTTTAAGGAGACACATTTGCTGTCTCTTTTGTATTTATCCAGAAGGGCCTTTCCTGGTTGTCCTCTGGGCCGCCGTCTGCCTCTTTCTGCAAGCTTGCAGCGGCTTCTTTCTTTGTGACTAGCTGAGTGGCTAGCTGAGGCTAGGCTGGCTAGCTATCTCATTTTTGAGGCCTAGCTGGCCAACTGCCACTTTGTGCAGGAGTGGTTTCAAAAATGTCGGCAGCACTTTTGAAGCAGTTTAAATACGTGGTAGTCGAGACATCGCCGGTTGTTTTATGTTTTTTGTCTGCTAGGAGCCAGCTAGCTAGCCAGCTAGCTCCTAAGTATGTTCTCTGCGCGGCCGCATGCAATGGGGCCGTGAAGTGCTATGAGGGGAACCTCCAATGATTGTTTCTATCCCCAGCTATTTGCAACAAGCGCACTTTATTTGGTGGTGTCAAGGAGACAATTGCTTGCCAAGGGAGACAGTGGCTAGCTAAAGGAGACGGTTGCCAGCTAAAGGAGACAGTTGCTGGCGCGGGGATAACGTGGCTAGCCAAAGGTCCGAGGGGACAATCAGCAGCAGGAGCCTACGGGCCAGCTAGGCTGGTGGGCTGAGAAGAAAAGCGAGGAGACGCCAGTCAACCTTTGAGGGATACCGAGGTGTGTCCAGCTAGCCACAGCTAGCCACAGCGGGAAAGACGGGAGCGCAGCACCCCACACACAAGAGGTTCCTCTGGCGGGCCTCAGAGGGAAGAGCCAACCCCAAGCTAGAAGTGACATCAAAAGGTTTATTTGTGGAGACAGTTAAAGGCCAGAAACCACTCCTGTGTCTAGCAGCAGCAAACTGGAAAAGGATGTCTAGGGCTAGCAGCAATCGGGAGAACAGCAAGGCCAGCTGCTGTCTCTGAGGTGCTACGTGGCTTGCAGCGCATTTTGCCGCTGCTAGGGCTTCCTGTCTCTTTGCAGAGACAACTAGCAACTGTCTCCTCGCCTCTTCAAGCCTTACAGACTGTCCTCTGGGCGGAGAACCTCAGGCCGTAAAACAAGGCCAAGGCCAAGCTGAACAGTTAAAGCAGGTAGGAGACAGTGACAGGCTGCAGACAAACGGCTATCAAACGAGGCCTCTGCCTTGAGGCCCAAAGCACATTAAAAGGTTAACAGCAATCGAATTTCCAGCGTGTGAGGAGCAGCAAGGAGCGGCTGATTTCCGTAGGAGGGAAGCTGCTTCTTTTTGTCTCCCTACATGTCTAAAGGCAAACAGCGTGCTCCACACAACAACCCCACTTGAGGCAAATCAACTCCCGACAGAATCGTCTCCCCAAGGCCTCAAGGCCTCAAGGCCTTAAGGCCTCCCTGAAGCTGTGAGGCCGGCCTCAATTCAGCTACTAAGGGAGGGGGAAGTGGATGCTGTCAAGCCAAAGTGCAGCGCTGCTGGCGGTTGGCTTTCTCTCTCTGTGCCCTGGGAGGAGGCGCATGCGTCTGATCAAAGGCAGCCCTGGGGTTGGCTGGGCGTGGCAAGGGAAACTGTCTGATTTTCTTTGCAACGTTTCTCCGTCTTGTTGAAATAGGAATTGTTTTAATTAATGATATAGGCAGAAGAATACACACAGCAGCAGCAGCAGCAGCAGCAGCAATAGCAGCAGCAGCAGCAGCAGGAATAGCAGCAGCGGCAAGCCGTGAGCCATTTGCGAGTGGCGGGCTAAGCCTCTGTGCGAGAGAAGCAGCAGCAAGCTCCTCGGGTTGTTCGTTAACATGCCTTTTTCTCGCTTTGTCTGGCTGGCCTCTCAGCAGGCTAGCTGCACGCTGGCCGCATCCCTTGCAACTTGGCTCTCTTCAGGGAGTGAGGCCTCAGCACTCGCAACGGTCTGCCCCTCTGCCGCTTGCCTCTCTGCCCCTTCTTCAGCCGGCGATGCCAAGCAGCAATTTGAATTCCTCGCGGAGGGCAAATGGAATTGCTGCATTTGCGTGGGGTTTCTGAAGACGCGAAATGAACAAAAACTTTGTTATTTTTCAAAGAGAAGAAAGAGGCAAAGAACGTCTTTAAAACAACTCGGAGTTGATCAGACACAAAGAAACGCAACAGAACAGACACGGGATTATTTTGCTTCTTAACATTTTTGCTGACATCCCTGTAAAACCTGTCTGTACACCTCGACTTATAGGGCGCTTTAGAAACCCAAAACAATAACATACAATAAATACAAATAAGCAACTCACAAAGAAAGTTTAATTTTCCCTGCCTGCGCGGCTGAGGCCATGTGGCCTCAGCACAGCCAAGCGGCAAGGGGATGGAGATAAGACGAGAGACAGCAGTTAAGGCTGCCTGCCCTAAAGCTACCAGATGCATTCCAACAGACAGTAGGAGGGAGCTGGGCTACTGCTCCACACATTCGCGGGATGACCCTCCACGCAGAGACAGCCTGGCCCTTTACTTGAGACCGTTTTGAGTGATAACAAACAAACAAACTTTGAGATTTCGAAGATCGACGAAATATGTTTCACAGATGGCGACTATCCGCAAGACAAAAAGTGGGCAAAAGTATACTGAAATTAAAAACCACAAAAAATAACTAATATTTAAAAGGAAAGGACTCAATAGAGTTAAAACAAGTTCCTCTTTCTTCTCTACAACACTTTCTAGTTACAGCGTAGCTACTACGTATTACGATTAGGGTTTAGGGTTTAGGGTTTAGGGTTTAGATACGAGCAGTTATTAAGTGTTAAAATAATCCAATTTGCAATATTCTTTGTTTTTAATGGAGAATATTTAGAGAAACTGTGGAAAATCTTGCTAGGATAAGACACCTAAATTAGAATCAGCGAGGAGTGGCGGATGCTGGCTTGGAGTTCCGCCGTTTTTGGCCACAAGTTAAAGTCCTCCATTATTTTGTTGCTAATTCAAAATTGGAATTATTATTTCATATATTTTTCAGAAAAAAATTGCACTTTGATTTTTTTGTGGGTTTATTTATTCACTAGGAGCTGTTACTGTATGTGTAATATTTCTGGCTGTCGACTCTCAGCTTGTGTTGTATGTGCTTATTAACCATTTTGCACTCGAGCATTTAATGTTATTTAATTGCTTGCTTTTTTTTCGGGGCCTCTGCTTTCTCTTTTGTGGCAACAGCAGCCCCAAATCCACCTAACTGACTGACAGCAGAGTTCGTCAGACACCGCAGACATCCCCGGGTGTACAGAAAACAAAGACAACCCCGGGTGTACAGACACCCCGCAAGGAGCACCATGGCCCCACACAGGTCCTGCGGGAGCGCGGAGAGGCTTGAGGCCTCGGCTGCAGCGTCTAAAACCTCAGCTATGGGCCCTATGGACTCTCACAGCCAAGGAGCAGCAGACGAGGACGAAAGAGAGGCAAGCAACCATCCTCTCATTGGAAGCCTCATTTCCTTAGAGCTTCTCGTCCCGGAGTTCATAGCCGGAAGCAACGCGCACAAAAAGGTTCTTTCCCTTCTCTCAAGCCCCCAGCAGCAGCAGGAGCAGCAGGAGCAGCAGCAGGAGCAGCAGGAGCAGCAGCAGCAGCAGCAGGAGCAGCAGCAGGAGCAGCAGGGGCCAAGGGTCAGGCGTGTTCGGCGTGACGGATGTTGCTTTTACCGTTCTTACATGTTTGGTGTTTTCGAGCAGTTGCTCAAGAACCCCAAAGCAGTTAAAGACCTTCAAGACAGAGTCCAAAACATTCTTGTTCCAAAAATGCTCTCTGTGGGGTCCGCTTGCTGCTGCTGCTGCTGCTGCTACTGCTGCTGTTGCTGCAGCTGCTGCTGCTGTTATTGCTGCTCTTGCTGCAGTTTGCTTACGGGCAGAAACTTGTTGTTTGTGTGAGGCCGCCACAGGTACCAACAAGGAACTATAGACGAGTTCGTCGAGGGTAAGATGAGGGTTTAGAGTTTGGGGTTAAGGCTTTAGGGTTTAGGGTTTAGGGTTTAGGGTTTAGTGTTTAGCGCAAGAGAATGCTTTGGGTTAGAGGCGTTTCACTGCACAGCCGGCTGAACTGAGAGCAGTAGAAACTGGAGGTTAGTTTTTAGGGTTTAGGGTTTAGGGTTTAGGGTTTAAAGTTTGTTAGGGCTTGGGGTTTTGTGGCTCAGAGATGCAGGCTGCCCTGGAGCGGCTCGAGGCCCCTGAGGCAAGCTTGACGGACGTGGAAGATTTGTTCAACGAGACTGGCCCTTCCAACTACCTCGTGGTTTTCGCAAGGTCCAGACCCTAAACCCTAAACCCTAAACCCCAAGACCCTAAACCCCTAGACCCTAAACCCTAACCTCTAAACCCTAAACACCTAAACCCTAACCTCTAAACCCTAAACACCTAAACCCTGGACCGTAAACCCTAGTAAACCCTAGGAGAAGAGTGTGTTTGTGGTGTTTGGGGCTGCAGGTTGGTAACAGCCTCGGAGATTAAAGAGCATGCAGAGACGTTCTTGCCCTTCCTGACAGGCCACGCATCAGCAGCCGACTTTTGCAGCAAAGAGGTTGAACCCATGTGGGTGGGGGCAGAGCAACCCCAAATTTTGGCACTGGCCTCTTCGATTGGAGTGCCCGTAGAGATCGTCTACATCGACCAAAGCCCGGGAGACAAACCAGGTTAAACCCTAAACCCTAAACCCTAAACCCTAAACCCTAAACCCTAACTTCCTCGCCCTGCTGCCGCCACTTCCTCTGTTTTCGCTGACAACCCCTAAGCCAAACTTCTAAACCCTAAACTCCAAACCCTAAACCCTAAACCCTAAACCCTAAGTTCTCTTGCGTTGTTCAGCTCGACACATCTTCCCGGACTCGCCTTCTCCCTGCGTCAAGCTTCTCTACCGGCCAGGCCACTACGACCTCATCTACTTGTAAACCCACCTAGCTAGCTAGCTAGCTAGCTAGCTAGCTAGCAAGTCAGCTAGATAGTCGGCTAGCTGGCTAGCTGTTTGTTATGTTGTGTTTGGATAAAGTGACAGAAGTGAGCCCGTTGGCGCTTTCATAATGGTTCAGGGTTTTGGCGCCCACAGAGCTCTGGTGTACGTACAGCTGAACATGTGTAAGAACACCATGAGAGGCGTTTGAATTGTGTCCGAACAACATTTAATAGATTAAAACAGTCTTTGCGGGTTTTTCACTTTCTCCGCGTCCTTCTTGGCCTCAAGAAAACGCCGATAAGGAATGCAAAACGTAGCACAAAACACGCTGTCTCCTGTCCCTAAAAGGAGACTCAGCGGAGGCAAGGGGGGCAGCCAAAGAGGCTGATAAGCCTCAAGGCCTCGCCAACCCTTCTGCGGGTGCAACACAGGCAACACCAACATCGAGTTAAAATCCGTGGCGCTCGCATTCACACGAATCTCCTCTTCCTCTCCCTGCTGCTGCTGCTGCTGCTGCTGCTGTTGTTGCTGTTGCTGCTGTTGATGCTGCTGCTGTTGATGCTGCTGCTGATGCTGCTGCTGTTGATGCTGCTGCTGTTGATGCTGCAGCTGCAGCAGCAACCGCTGCATTCGTCTCCTTGCGACATGCAGCGGCTGGTGCTGCAGCAGCTGCTGTCTGAAGGTCCAGTGATCCTTCTGGTTGCTGAGGTGTCTGTACACTTGAGCTTCCTCCTCCTCCGCAATGCATGCATGTGCAGTTCTTGCTGCATGCACTTTAATTAGAAATTCATTGACTAGAGCCAAGTGGCGAGGCACAATCCTTGTATAGAGACCGTAGCTGAGGGCTTGAGGCCAGCGCAGCACTGCATCTAGTGGGGTGTACATGCAGTTTTGGATGTACAGCAGCTTTGTTTTCAGGGAGCCTTCGGTGTTGAGCGACAGCAGCCGTGGGTGCTGCAGCACCACCTCGTGCAGCTTCTGCTGCAGCGCCTGCTGCGCTGCTGCTGCAGCATCAGACTCCTGCTGCATCTGCTGCAGCCCAGCAGCACGTGCTGCTGCGCCTTCTGTCTCCTCACCAGGAAAAACCTCCTTCAGCAGCAGCCCCTCGCCCGTCGGGACTAGCTGGGGGCCCCTTGGCAAGGGGGCCCCGCTGGTTGATGGGGGCTCCTGCTGCAGGGGAGGGGGGGCCCCCTCCCCCTTCCACCAAAGGACCCACTGCATGTACTC
>NPHX01000167.1:26846-42059 GCA_002271815.1 Eimeria falciformis | reverse complement strand
CTCTATCTGTCTCCTGTCTCTATCTGTCTCCTGTCTCTACCTGTCTCCCGGCTCTATCTGTCACCTGATTCTATCTGTCTCCTATCTCTATCTGTCTGCTGTCTCTAGCTATCTCCTGCCTCTATCTGTCTCCTGTCTCTATCTGTCTCCTGCCTCTTCCTATCTTCTGTCTCTATTTGTCTCCAGTCTCTATCTGTCTCCTGTCTCTATCTGTCTCCTGTTACTACCTGTGTCCTGTCTCTATCTGTCTCTTATCTCTATCTATCTCCCGTCTCCATTTGTCTCCTGTCTCTATCTGTCTCCTGTCTCTATCTGTCTCTTGTCCCTATCTGTCTCCTGTCTCTTTCTGTATCTTGTCTCTATCTGTCTCCTGTCTCCACCTGTGTGCTGTCTCTATCTGTCTCCTGTCTCTAGCTTTCTCCTGTCCCTATCTGTCTCCTGGCTTTATCTGTCTCCTGGCTCTACCGGTCTCCTGTCTCTATCTGTCTGGTGTCTCTATTTGTTTCCTGTCTCTATCTGTCTACTGTCTCTATTTGTCTCCTCTCTCTATCTGTCTCCTGTTTCTACCTGTCTCCAAACTCTACCTGTCTCTTGTCTCTTTATGTGTCTACTGACTCTATTTGTCTCCTATTTCTACCTGTCTCCTGTCTCTATCTTTCACCTGTTTTTATCTGTCTCCTATCTTTACCTGTCTACTGTCTCTATCTGTCTCCTATTTTCACCTATATCCTGTCTCTTCCTGTCTCCTATCTGTACCTGTCTCCTGTCTCTATCTGCCTCCTGTCTCTATCTATCTCCTGTCTCTATCCGTCTCCTGTTTTCATCTGTCTCCTGTCTCTACCTGTCTCCTATCTCTACCTGCCTCCTGTCTCTATCTGTCTCCTGTCTCTATCTGTCTCTTGTCTCTATCTGTCTCGTATCCGTACATGTCTCCTGTCTCTATCTGTCTCCTGTTCTATCTGTCTCCTGTCTCTATTTATCCCTCGTCTCTACCTGTCTCCTGTCTTTATCTGTCTCCTGTCTGTATCTGTCTCCTGTCTCTATCTGTCTCCTGTCTCTATATGTCTTTTGTGTCTACCTGTCTCCTGTCTTCTTCTATTTTATGTCTACATTTGTTTCCTGTTTCTATCTGTCTCGTGTTTCTATCTGTCTCCTGTCTCTATCTATCTCCTGTCTCTATCTATGTTCTGTCTCTATTTGTCTGCTGTCTCTGTCTGTCTCCTGTCTCTATCTGTCTCCTGTATTCATCTATCTCCTGTGTTTATCTACCTCCTGTCTCTATCTGTCTCGTGTTTTTATCTGTCTCCTGTCTCTCTCCGTCCCCTGTCGGTACCTGTCTCCTGTCTCTATCTGTCTCCTGTCTTCATCTGTCTCCTGTCTCTGTTTGTCTCCTGGCTCTACCTGTCTCCTGTTTCCATTTGTCTCCTGTGTCTACCTGTCTCCTGTCTCTATTTGTCTCCTGTTCCTATCTGTCTCCTGTCTCTGTTTGTCTCCTGTCGCTATCTGTCTCCTGTGTCTATCTGTCTCCTGTCTCTATCTCTATCCTGTTTCTATCTGTCGCCTGTCTCTATCTGTCTCCTGTTTTTACCTGTCTCCTGTCTCTATCTATCTCCTGTCTTTAGTTATCTCCTGTCTGGATTTGCCTCCTGTCTGTATCTGTTTCTTGTCTCTACGTGTCTTCTGTTTGTATCTGTATCATGTGTCTATCTGTCTCCTGTTTCTATGTGTTTCCTGTCTCCATCTGCCTCCTGTCTCTATCTGTGTCCTGTCTCTATCTGCCTCCTGTCTCTATCTGTGTCCTGTCTCCATCTGTCTCCTGTCTCTATCTGTGTACTGTCTCTATGTGTCTCCTATCTTTATCTGTCTCCTATCTCTATCTGTCGGCTGTCTTTGTCTATCTCCTGTCTCTCTATCTTTGCTGTCTTCATCTGTCTCCTGTTTCTACCTGTCTCCTGTCTCTACATGTCGCCTGTCTCTACCTGTCTCCTGTCTCCACCTGTCTAATGTCTTTATTTGTCTTTTGTCTCTATCTGTCTCCTGCTTTTTCTATCTGCTCTTTCTTCCAGTCTCCTGTCTCTATCTGTCTCTATCTGTCTCTATCTGTCTCCTGTCTCCACCCGTTTCCCGTGTCCATCGGTCTCCTGTTTCTATCTGTTTTTCTTCCAGTCCCTGTCTCCTGTTTCTATCTGTTTCCTGTCTCTATTTGTCTCCTGTTTCTATTTCTCTTCTGTCTCTATCTATCTCCTGTCTTTATCTGTTTCCTGTCTCTATCCGTCTCCTGTCTTTATCTGTCTCCTGTTTATACCTGTTTTCCCCACCTATCTCCTGTTTTTGCGTATCTGTCTCCTGTCTCTGTCTGCCTCTTGTGTTTATCTGACTCCTGTCTCTATCTGTCTGCTGTCTCTATCTGTCTCCTGCTTGTACCTGTCTGCTGACTCTATCTGTCTCCTGTCTTTATCTGTCTCCTGTCGTTATCTGTCCCCTATCTCTATCTGTCTCCTGTCTCTATATGTCTCCTGTCTCTATCTGTTTCCTGTCTTTGACTGTCTCCTGTCTCTATCTATCCCCTGTCTCTATATGTCTCCTGTCGCTATCTGTCTCCTGTCTATATCTGTCTCCTGTCTCTATCTGTATCCTGTGTCTGTCTCTCCGGTTTCCATGTGTTTCCTGTCTTCATCCTTCTCCTTCTGTCTGTTTCCTGTCTCTATCTGTTTCCTGTCTCTACCTGTCTCCTGTCTCTCTCTGTCTCTTGTCTCTATCTGTCTCCTGTCTTTACCTGTCTCCTATCTCTATATGTCTCCTGTGTCTATCTGTCTCTTGTCTTTATCCGCGTCCTGTCTTAATCTCTTTCCGTTTGTCTTGTCTTTGTCATGTCTTTGTCTCCAGAGCCTGCGGTTTAAGGCGAACTTAAACCTTAAACCCTAAACCCTAAACCCTAAACTTTAAACCCTAAACCCTAAAGCCTAAATTTTCAGCAAAGAAAAACAGCAAAGCTATTCAGAAACTTGCTCAAGCAGATACACTGCCGCTGAATGTAGGAATTGGGGAAATGGTGCGTTACTGGGTTCCTGTTCCAAACACTAAACGCTAAACCCCAAACCCCCAAATATAAGTTGTCTTCGCTAAGCTGTGTACTCGCCACCTATGGGCTCGTGAGGATTTATGGTTTAGGGTTTGGCACCACAGAGACAGCAGAGGCAGAGGTCGCGTTTAAAAATGCAGGGAAAACTTGAGTTTAGGGTTTAGGGTTTAGGGTTCTTTAGGGTGTCTAGACACGTCTCAATATGCTTTTGGTTCAGCAGGAGGTTGAGGGAGTAGTCCGCCTTCTGCGTGGTGCTCAGGCATTCTGAAGAAAGATGGCAAACACGGCAGGCCCCAAGAAGAGCTATCTCTAAACCGTTAACTCTAAAACCTTAATTCTAAACCCTTGAACGCATTCGACGAAAATTGAGAGAGAGAGCTACAAAAATAAAGAGAGAGATAAAGCGATCTTCTTTTTATCTTGATGCATGTGCGTAAACCTCTTCCAGGCGCGCCTGCACTGTATGCGGGCGCCCCTAAACCCTAAACCCCAAACCCTACCGTATTTAAGGTTGCAGAAGGACAACAGGAGATTTTTATAGAAAAGACCGGCGACCTCAAGCCTCGGAGGAGAAAATTTGGGCCGAACCAAACCAGCATCTAGCAGTCCCTGTCGCATGCAGCACAACAACCCTAAACCCTAAACCCTAAACCCCAAATTCTAAACCGTAAACCCTAAACCCTAAACTCTAAAAAGGAAACTCACGAGAAGAATGGTGTTGTTTAGGTTCTCAAGGTCCGGACACAACACGTAGGGTCGCCGCAAGAAGGCGCGAATCGTCTCGCAGACCTAAACGCATAAACCCTAAACCGTACGCGTTAAACCCTAAACCCTAAACCTTAAACCCTAAATCTTAGCTTACCACAACGAGGAAATGGACTTCATTCTTGCTGACGTCCCTCAGTTTCCGCAAAAGTGGAAAGTTTAAAAAGTGCAGAGTGAGCGCTTCGAACTTTCGAAACTCCTGAAGCGCAGAAACCCCAGCCCTTAACCTTAAGCCCTAAACCCTAAACCTTAAACCGTAAGCGCTAAAGCCTTAAACGTACCTCGACCAAGAGTGTCTCCGACATAAGTCGCAGTTTCTGCTGCTGCATGTGGTGTACCCTCAAAAATTTCTGGAGGAGCTCCTGCTCTGCCGTGCTGGATGCATGCTGGGGCCCTTGGTGGGCCGCTTGCCCCAAGGGGCCCCTCAAAGGGCCACTAGGGGGGCCCCTCTTAAACGCTGTGGCAGCAGAGAGGAGAAGCTCCCCTTGATAAAATGCGTTTCTCTGAAGAACGGAATGATCAATCTGGGAGGCTGTGGTCTCAGCCGCTAAATCATCAAAATCCTTCTGTCTCCTCTCTGCTGCTGCTCGTTCTCCTGCGTCCGGGCGAGCCAACTCTTGCAGCAGCTGGCGCGTCCGGTGCTGCAAATCCCTGAAACAAACCCTAAACCCTAAATCCTGAATCCTAAACCCTAGCGACCGAGACCAGTGGAAAAGCCAAGTAAAAAAACAAACAAAAACACCCACCTCTTGAGGAAAAGCCCTAAACCCTAAACCCTAAACCCTAAACCCTTACTCGAAGATGATTTGGAGAAGTCTGGGGTTCCCTCCCACAGCAAGAAACGCAGCGTCGGCCACCGACATGTCCGCACAGAGCAGCGGTGCAAACAGCTCTCTAAAAGCACAAAACCTAAGCCCTAAACCCTAAACCCTAAGCCCTAAAATACCCCTGTAAGTCTTATATAAACCCTAAGTCCTAAACCTTACAACTCACCGGACATCTTGTTTGCTGAGCTCTTCGACCTCCAGAACTTGCACTGCATCGCTCGCGTTAGGTTTCAGAGTTCGGAGTGTCCCGTCAGGGTTTAGGCATTGGGGTGTTTCGACACCTCGAAGGAGGATGGCCGTCACTCCATCCGCAACAGAAAAAACAGTCCCTACACTCCGGGCCTCCTGAGGCCCCACAAAACCACAATTAGGGTTGAAGGTTTACAGCGTTATTTGCTCCTGGAATTGTGCGAAACCCTGAACCTCAAACCCTAAACCCTAACTTACTGCAGTGGCGGTAGCACGAAGGGCGTGGAAGAAAGGCGTCCCTTGAAAACGCAAACCTTCGCCCTCGAGAAGCGCCTCCGGAGAGCGCAGCAACAATGTCACTGGCCTCTGCAACGCAAACCCTAAAACCTAAACCCTAAACCCTAAACCCTAAGCAGAGAACAGAAGGGAGATATAGGCTTTAGGGTTTAGGGCTTCAAAGCAAACCTGAGTGGCTCCTTGAACGAATTCCATTGCGGCGTAGAGACACTCCAGCCACTAAAGCACATCAGTCAAAACTCTAAACCCTAAACCCTAAACCCTCGACTCTAAACTCTAAACTCTAAACCCTCGACTCTAAACCTTAAACCCTAAACTCTACAACCAAACAAGGAGGGGCAGGAGGCACTTCTGGGAAAGCTGATGTTGCTTCTGTTATTGTTGTTGCAGGATTTAGGGTTTTGAGTCTAGGGTTTAGGGCTTGCTTGCCTCCCGTGCTGCCTCCGTCGTCGGAGAGGCTTGGCTCTTCAGGACGGGAGCTTCGCTCAGCAACAGTAATGCCGCGCTGCAAGTAAGTACACCTCAAACCTTAAACCCTAAACCTTAAACCCTAAACCCTAACCTTACTGAGAGACGTCTTTCCCATGAGTTCACTCTATGTGGATGGGGAGATGGCTGCTACCAACCCCTAAACCCTAAACCCTAACCCGTACTTGAGAACTGTCTGCGGCTTCGTATTGGAGAGGTTGTCGGGGCCAATAAGGAGGTCAGTAACATCACTCCAGATCGCACTGGCCTGCAGCAGCAGCAGCAGTAGCAGCAAGCGCAACGAGGGGTGACGCAGCACCACGCGGAACAAGTCGGCGTCACCTCAACCACCACAATCAGCAGCAGCAGCAGCAGCAGCAGCAGCGTGCCCCATCTATATGTACAGCCTGTCCCTCGAGGCTTTGAAGAATGCATGCAATCCGTTCGCATCCTTTGAATGTTGGCAGCAGAAAATCCACAGAGGGCCCCGATTGCCCCCCCAGCTGCTGCTGCGTTTTCCTTGAGGAGCGCCTGGATGCTGCTGCTGCTGCATGGAGGCCCGCAGCAACACTAGCAGCAAACGAGGGACAGCAGGAGGCGATGTGTTGCAGTAGCAACACTCTGTGCAGCACAGCCGCACAAGACAAACAGGAAGTTAGGTCCTAGGGTTTTTCGATACTCTAGAGCATGGGCTTAGATCTTAGGGTTCAGGGTTTAGGGTTTAGGGTTTACGGGTTGATATCACTGCATGCAGCGGCGAGCTGTCGGGAGGCAGCCCGCCTGGCGACAGACAGAAATGCGCTGAAACTTCCGTCCCCCATCATCCCCACATCAAACGCCAGCAGCTGCGCGCAAACCCTAACCCTAAACCCTAAACCCTAAACCTTGACGAGAGGGAGACTTGCCACTCGCGTGGCAAGGGGAGGTGAACGGCGCAGCAGACTGCTCCTTTTACAGCATAAACCCTAACCCTAAACCCTAAACCGTAAACCCTAAACCCTTACGATGGGCTGTCGAGTCTGATGCTGTGCCAGGCGTGTGGCGCAGTCTCTCAGAAGCGAAGCTTTTCCAACTCCCTCGGATCCAGTTAGCATCAGCAACCCTGAAAAGAAACCCTAAACCCTAAACACAAAACCCTAAACCCCAGCCTAGAGAAAATGGTTAGGGTTTAGGGGCTTACTTGAGTCTCCTCGGTCTCCGTTTAGAAAGGCCTCCACTGCCTGAGAGGGTTCCTCTCGCCGAACGAACCCCCAGAGGGGCCCCTGGGGGCCCCGTGGGGGCTCCGCTGCTGCTGTTGCTGTTGCTGTTGCTGCTGCTGCTGCCGCCGATCGGGCTGTATGCACACCTGATGCACTGCCAACAAGCCCACGAACAGAAGCACGCATGGAGTATTGCTGCCGCTGCTGCTGCTGCTGCTGCTTGTGCTGCAGTGCAAAAGTGGGTCCCCTGAAAAAAGCCCGCACAGGGGAGGTCCCTGGGGAGCCCCAGAGGAGGCAGGCCCCTGCCTGCCGCCTATGGAGCAGGTGAGGCCTCGTGTGCCTCAACATCGCAAAACCCCAACCTCCAAACCCTGGCCATCAATCTCAGAGCGCACAGAGGCCAAACTTTGAACCCTAAACCCTAAGCGCTGGAACACATCCGTAAATAAGCAAAACAAAGCCAGAGACAGTGGGGCTGCCTGGTTGGATGGAGGCGCTCCCATTAAATACCACTCGACTTGTCTGTGCCCTAAACCCTAAACCCTAAACTCTAAACTCTAAAACCTAAAGCCTAAAACTTGAAACCTAAAACTCAAACGCTAAACTCAAAACTATAAACCCTGATAAAAGGGTTTGGGGAGATTATCTTATATTTTGTCTGTCGGCTGGCATGTGAAGCCTCGAGCAGCGAGGCCGACAAGCGCCCCTACTAGTTTATAGGGTATAGAGTATAGGGTATAGAGTTTAGGGTTTAGGGTTTAGGATTTGCGGCTAAGAGTTTGTGGTTTCTTGTTTTGAAATCATGCATTTATAAGAGTTCAGGAAATGGTAAAGAGTTACAAAGAAGGTGCAGAAATAAACTACCCGTTCAGTCAGTCCTTAACTACTAACTTGCCAACCACGCTAGAGTTTAGGGCTTAGGGTTTAGGGTTTAGAAGACACTGGAGACTCTTATTGAAATGGCATATGTAGCCTTTTACACTAGAGAGAATGCAGCACCTTCGACTGATTGTTGCTGAAGTGCAGCGACACCTCAGGGCTGAGGCCCTCTGCAGTTTATGGAGCCACAAGAGCTGCATCAGCTAGTTATAGCTAGTTATACCTATCCATAGCTAGCTGGAGTGTGGGAGGCAAGCACCCCAGCAGCCCCCTTCCCACACCAACGGCCATGGGCGTGAGGCCACCGCTCAGGCTGAGCTGTTGGTCAGATGTAGGAAGAAGAGACTCTTTAAAAAAACGTTCTTTAAGAAGCAAGTAAAAGTAATCTTTTATAGAATTTTCAACGCTGGCCATTAAAACCTCCTCTGCAAAAGACATAAAAGCAGGCGCTGCACAAAATAAACAAAGCCGTGCATGCAATTCAACAACAAAAGCCTTTTGATTCTTATCACTAAATTTTCTCTATGCTGGAGGCTGAGAAGACAGCCGCTGGCCTCAAGGGCCTTGGTGGGTAGGGCTCTTTTGCCTCTTCCCTCAGCAGCCTGCAGCTAGCTAAGGTTGGGTGGTGCAGCTAGCTATGGCTAGGCGGTTCAGCTAGCCGCATGGCACACCAAATGTGTTAAGTGGCAGTGCAGAGGGCGTCTCTCTACGCCCGAATTCCTAGCGGTTTGCTGGCAAAAGTCAGTGTAAATCGAGAGCTTCTCAGCTCCTTAGCTAGGTAGCCAGCTAGCTAGCTGCCTCTAAGTGTCTCCAGCTAGCCACCGAAAGTGCCTCGCACGCGAGGCAATCCAAGCAACAATGATATCAGCATGTTTGTCAGTTGAAGCTGAGAGACAGCTAGTAAAAATACCATTAAGAAAAAAATATCGGTCTCTAAACAGCAGCGGGCCTGAGGCAGGCTAGCCCTCCTAAGGGAACAGACTTGGGGGTTTAAAGAAGACCTAAGCCCTAAACCCTTAGGGCTGCATGTAGGCAAATACAGTTAGAAGAAGACACGGCCGCCAAAACCCAAGGCAGTTCGTCGGGAGTCCCCAAACCGATGCACGCTGAAGCTTCCGGTCAAGTGCAGCAAACAAAAGACTCAGCTGCTGCAACAACAGCAGCTGCAGCTGTATGAGCAGCAACACCAACCTTAGCAGCTGAAAGCTTAGCAGCGGCACCGGCAGACCCAACAAACAGTCCCTGCTGCAGCAGCAGCAGCAGCAAAACCACCAGGAGCATCTACTGTTGGGGTACCTGTTGAGGCCACAGCCCCTAAACCCTAAACCCTAAACCTCGCATGCAGCATGAGCAGCGCTTCAGAGACAATGCGGCTCGCTGTCAATCCTGCTTCCCGTAGCTGCTGCTCTCGTGTTGCTGTCCCTATGAAATGGTCTGGAAGGGTTAGTGAACGCACCTGAAATGCACACCACAAACCCCAAATCCTAAACCCTAAACCCTATACTCTAAACCCTAATACGCGCTGGGCAAAAGACATGTACGTGTATGTTATATGCCTTGCGACCCCTTTTCCAAACCCTAAACCCGAAATCGTAAACCCTGAACCCTAAACCTTAAAATCAAAGAGACTCGCTGCATGCCCTGGAACTCACACTTGTCTTGCCTCTATCAAGAGCCCCATGCTGCAGCAGGGCCTGCGTGGCTTTGCTGCCAAAGCCGCCCTCTGCCCCTTCCTCAATGAAGAGGAGACAATCGTGAGAGGCAGCGAGAGACAGCAGCAAGTCCAAGTCTAACGGCCTTAAGAAACGCGCGTCGGCCACAGTTACTCCTATCAGCGGAGTTGCTGCTGCTGCTGCTGCTTCTCCTGCTGCTGCTGCTGCTGCTGCTGCTGTGTCGGCTTTCTCGGGGCTTGGTAGTTGTTTTATCTGCTGCAGCAATTCTGCTGCATGCACCGCCTCGAGAAGGGGAGTCCCCAGAGAGAAAATCGCAACCTGCAGACGCAAACCCTAAACCCTAAACTCTAAACTCTAAACTCTAAACCCTAAACCCTAAACCCTAAACCCTAAAATAAGAATTCAGGGTTCACCTTATACTTGGCTTTGGGAGACGCGCGTCTGACGATTCGCCCCTTCCCAGTTGGGAGAGGCATGCCCTCAGCTGGAAGCTCCTTTATATTGTGCCTGCATTCAAACCCTAAACCCTAAACCCTAAACCCTAAAACTTAAAGGAAAAGAACAGCAGCAGCATCTTTTCGGTTCTAACCGCAACAATTTAGGGTTTAGGGCTAAGATATACCCGACATCCTAAACCCCAAACCTCAGCAGCAGCAACTTGCTTAAAGTAACTGCGAGGGTTTAGGGTTTAGGGTTTACCCGAGCTTGTTGTTGAGCACGTCAAGGCCAAAAGAAGGGCGCCGAGGAAAGCGAACAGCTGAAGGCCCAGAATCCAATTCATAGGCCGTCTGCACACAAACCCTAAACCCTAAATCTTAAACCTTGAACCCTCATCAGAGGCAGGTTTCAAGCGAGACCTAGACTTCAAACCCTAAACCCTAAACCCTAAACCCTGTACCCTAAACCCTAAACCCTACCCAGAGCATGTCAATGAGCTCTTTTTCATCGCTGGGTGCCATCACAACAAAATTGGGGACGTTGCCCAAAAGGGACAAGTCGAAAGCTCCCTGGTGCGTGGCCCCGTCAGCTCCTACAAGCCCCGCGCGGTCTATGACAAACCTGAAAGCCACAGAAACCCAAAACTCAAAACCCTGAACCCTAAATCCTAAACCCTAGCATGTATGGAAGAAAGAGCGCCAGAGGACATGCATGAGAGTGGAGTGTGTTGGCTTCAGATTTAAACCCTTCTCACCTGACAGGTATGTTCTGAAGGGCGACATCGTGAACGATTTGATCGTAAGCCCTCTGAAGAAAGGTGCTATAGATACAGCAGAAGGGTTTAGCCCCCTCAGCCGCCAAGCCCGCACAGAAGGTCGTTGCATGCTGCTCGGCTATTCCAACGTCGTACAGCTGCGAAGGCCTGTGGGCCCCAAGAAGAGACAGCCCCGTTCCTCCTGGCATTGCAGCAGTCACCCCAACAACTGAACTGTCTCTTTCTGCAAGCCGCAGAATGGTCTTTGCTGCTACAGAAGTCAACGAAGGAAGAGGAGACACCTTTGCTGCTGGTGCTGCTGCTGAACATGCAGAAGCACCAACACCCGTGCTGCTCCTGTCTCCCAACTTTAAAGGCAAAGATGCCTCCACCCCATGCATGCGGTCTGGGGCTGCCAGGGCTGGGGCGTAACCAAAACCCTTTTCTGTCTTCACGTGCAGCAACGTTGGATGCCGAAGGCCGGAACGCTGCAACATCACACACCCCAAACCTTAATTTCTAAACCCTAAACCCTAAACCCCACGAACAAGACATGGAATCGGTGTGGGGTTAAGGTCGGGGTTTAGGGCTTAAGATTTTCAAAACCTGCACACGCAGGAATGCAGCTAGTCCTAATAAAGGAGACACTACGGTGAACCCTAAGCCCTAAACCCTAAACCCTAAACCCTAAACACTACACCCTAAACCCTAAACCCCTACCTTAAGCATCTGCAGTATGGCGACAAGGCCATGCACGTCATGCCCGTCTACAGGCCCGAAATAGTCAAACCCCAAAGCCCCAAAAAACGCAGCCCCTCCTTGCTCGCCTTGGGCTGGCGCATGCACTGCAGATACATCCAGCTGCTGCTGCTGCTGCAGGGACATCGAGACGAGGCCGTGGCGTTTTCGCAAACGCCGCATGTGACGAGACACTGCACTGGCAGGTGCGGTACCGCCTGAAACACAAAAACCTAAACCCTAAACCCTAAACCCTAAACCCCAAAGCCTAGTGAAGGGGCCGCTTTGCGTGGCAACGGCCTGCAGCCAAGTCCAAACGTAGGGTTTGGCAGCACTGGAATAGGTTCGAAGCCCGAAAGGGTTTAGGGTTTAGGGTTTAGGGTTTAGTACCAGCCGAGTTGGTGCCAGTAGGAAGAGACACTTGCTGGTTGTCGTTAAGAATCACCAAAATCTTGGATTGCAAATAACCGCATGCGTTTAATGCCTCGTAAGCCATGCCGCCAGTCAAACCTCCGTCACCTACGCACAAACCCTAAACCCTAAACCCTAAACCCTAAACCCGCACAGAACGTCCGGTGCTGTAGACAATGAAGGAAAAGCAATCCGCAAAAAGCGGCATGCCATGCACATGAAGCCCTAAGCCCTAAGCCCTAAACCCTAAACCCTAAACCCTAGCCTCACCAATGACAGCGACATGGAGGCCACCATCCTTCTGCTGCATGCGCCTTGCCACATAAATCCCCTGAACTGCACTGATAGACGTAGAAGAATGGCCTGAGCACAAAAAGTCAACCCTAAACCCTAAACCCTAAACCCTAAACCCCGGTTAACCGTGAACCCCAGTGAAACGCGTGCGCCTAGGGTTTACAGTTTAAGGTTTAGAGTTTTGTTTTACCGGCGCCAAATCGGTCATAGAGAGACTCTGCTCTGCTGCAAAATCCTGACAACCCCCCACACTGACGGAGCCTGTGCATGAGGTGACGCCGGCCTGTCAGCATCTGCAGAGACACACAAGGAAACAGGAGACTGAAAAAAGAAACAGAATGAAGAGAGAGAATGAAAGAGACAAAGAGCGAGAAGACAAGGAGACAGGAGACAGACGAAAGAGACACAGACACAGACAGAGAGGCATAAAGAGACAGAGAGACATGAAGGGAGACAAACAGAGAGACACACACAGCAAAGTAGAAAACGACAGAGAATCAAACGCAAGGCCAGAAGGAGACGCACATGGAAAGCCAGAAAGAGAGACAAAAGAGACAAAGAGACACCAAAAGAGACAGAAAAAGGGCAGAGACGCACAGAAAGACAGACAGGGCGCAAAACGCCAAGAGGCAAACAGAGACACCTAAAACGTAAAGGCCTGTAGTGCCTCTCTCTTCCGCTAAACCCTATAAACCCTATAAACCCAAAAAGCCTATTAACTCTATAAACCCTTCAAACCCTAAAAACCCTATAAACCCTGTAAATCTTATAAACTCTACAAACCCTATAGAGGGTAAAAGGTACCTTATGAGGGTAAGCCTGGTGGGAGACATCAAAGACAATGCTGTCTGCCGGCGTGTCTAATGCGAAGTGGAGGGCCACAATCGTCTCCACCATCCCCAGGGATGAGGCCAAGTGGCCGCCTACGCGAGGCACGAGGCTCACGATCTCCTCTCTAATCTCGCTGCATGCAAAGAACACCAAAGCAGCCCCAACATATCCAACAAACAACACACAAACACACAGCAGCAGCAGCAGCAGCAGCAGCAGCAGCAGCAGCAGCAGCAGCAGCATACGAGCATAGTTGTGGGAGTTGTGAAGGTTTAAGTGTCTTCAAATCTCTGGGCGTATTTACGGCCGACAGCAAAGACGGCAGAGTAGGGCATGCCAGTCTGCTGCTGCTGCTGCTGCTGCTGGATAAAAAGTTGAAGGTCCCTGGAAACAGAGGCGGCAGAGACCGCAGCGGCAGCTGCTGCTGCCCGGAGGCCTTCGCTGCAGGCACAAACGGCAGCCTGTCTAACGAAAGCAAAGCGGGCCCTGGTGCTGCTGCTGCTGCTGCTGCTGCTGCTGCGGGTCGTGAACTTGCTGCTGGTGCTGCTGCTGCTTTTGCTGGTGGCGGTGCTGTTGCTGCAGCAGGTGGATTTGCCGCTGCTGACCTTGCTGCTGCCAGATGCACTTTAAAACTCCTGCTGCTGCTGCTGCTGCTGCTGTGGCGAGAAGACACAAAAGCAGCAGAGGCGCCTGGCCTCAACAAGGCCCGCCCTGTCTGTGGCAGCAGCGGCTCACAAAGCTGTAAGGAAAAGCTGCATGTAGCAAGCAGCAGCAGCAGGAGCAGCAGCAGCAGCACATAAATACCAGGGCACCCTGATCTCGGCAGCCTCACATCTTGCGTGCCAGCTGCTGCTGCTGCTGTTGTTGCTGCTGTTGCTGCTGTTGTCACTGCTGTTGTCTCTGCTGCTGTCTCTGCTGCTGTTGTCCCTAATGTTGGTTCTGCTGTTGATTCTGCTGTTGATTCTGCTGCTGCTGCTATTGCTGCTCCTGTTGTCGCTTCTGCACTTCCTGCTGCTGCTGTTGCTGCTGCTGCTGCTGCTGCTGCCCCGTGCGGTTGTGTGTGTGCATTAGGGGCGATCATTGCCCTCACTCAGCGCCCGCTGCTGCAGTGCAAGCATTGCAGCCTAGGGTTTAGGGTTTGGCAGAGACAACGCAAACCCTAAACCCTAAACCCTAAACACTACAGGCTGTTGCTCTTCCTGAGAGCCCGAGGCGACAGCAAGGGTTTGGGATTGAACTGTTAGATTGTTACGCGTGCCACGGAGACACTGTCTCCTTCGATGGGGTTTAGGTTCTA
Source organism: Eimeria falciformis (assembly GCA_002271815.1). Taxonomy (NCBI): domain Eukaryota; phylum Apicomplexa; class Conoidasida; order Eucoccidiorida; family Eimeriidae; genus Eimeria; species Eimeria falciformis. Next base: position 27,917 of record NPHX01000167.1, on the reverse strand, counting down.
GACCCCACACAACTGCTACAACACTGGGGAGGGCCTGCTAAACCCTAAATCCTAAACCCTAAACCCTAAACCCTAAGCCCGAAACCCTAAACCCTAAACCCTGAACCCTTGAAAGCACGCAGACAATATAGCAAAGTCACAACTGCAGCATTAGATACAACTGGCAGTTCAAGGGACAGCCCTAGCCTCCCTCAGAAGTCTTAGGGTTTAGCGTTTAGGGTTTAGGGTTTAGGGTTTGAGACATCAGAACAAATCAAGTTGGGAAGACTCCTTCTGTATCCAGCAAAGTAAACGGGGCAATGTTAGGGTTTAGGGTTTAGGGTTTAGGGTTTAGGATTTCGACACAAAGACAAATGAGGCGGTAGCCGCTCACCCTGCAAACGATTGGCTGCAGCGGCTGTTGTTGCTGCTGCTGCATTTGTCTGTCTTTTATGTTTGTGAGACAAAGCCATTTCTTTTTCCAAATGAACACAAACCCTAAACCCTAAACCCTAAACCCTAAACCTCAAACCCTAGAAGACGGGACCCTCTAGTGTGTCCCTGCTTGTTCTCTTTTAGGACTTCTCTGAGGTTTACGGTTTAGGGTTTAGGGTTTAGGGCGTTTTTGCAGCGCCATATCTAGCTCCTAAACCCTAAACCCTAAACCCTAAACCCTACCTGCTGCTAGGTCGTTTCTCAAGCGTCTTCTTCTGGGGCCCTTGCCGGTGCTGTTTTATTTCTAGGGTTGTCTCCGATGCGGCCAGCTGCATGCGCTGCCCAAGATTCCCGTAAGAGGTTATTGGGGTGTATATACACCTCAAACCCTAAACGCTAATGGGAAACTCTGTGGGGGTCGATGCCACTGCCAACTTCTTGCGTGTTGTGTTTTTCTGTCCGCCTTCTCCCACCCCGGCTGCTGCTGCTGCTGCGGGAACAGCAGCAGCAGCAGCAGCAGCAAACAGTCGCTGCTGCCATGGAGACACAGCAGCACTTGTCCGGCTGCTGCTGGGAGGAGACCTCCCGGCCGTAGAACTCAAAAGCATCAACGGCTTGGCCCCTGAGGCGCTTTTCGTAGATTTGCTGCAGCAGCGC
>NPHX01000164.1:77941-141968 GCA_002271815.1 Eimeria falciformis | reverse complement strand
GCAGCAGCAGCAGCAGCAGCAGGAGCAGCAGCAGCAGCAGCAGCAGCACAAGCAGTCTCTTCATACATTACATGCGTAGTAGTGGTTGCTGCTGTGCGGCCCCAACATCAGCAGCGGCGTCTCTACAGACAGCTGACGCATTCCTGTGTCTACGAGTTTCTCCTTAATAGGAGGAGGAGGAGCAGCAGCAGCAGCAGCTGCTGCAGCAGCAGCAGCACAGCAGCAGCACAACAGCAGCACAGCACCAGCAGCAGCAGAAGGAACAACCCTAGTAGCGGCGTCAGCAGAAGCAGAAGCCATTGTTCAAGGAGCAGCTGCACCGGCTGCATTTTAACAGACACCAGGAGACAGCAGGCGCTTTTCGTGCTGCTGCTGCCGCAGCAGCAAAGAAAGCAACAGCAGCAACAGCAGCAGCAGCAGCAGATGCCACAGGGCTGGCTATGGGTGGCTTTCATACGAGTTGCGGCTGCTCGGCTGTGGAGACCATACTACAACCTGCTGCTGCTGCTGCAGCAGCAGCAGCAGCGGCGGCAACAGAACAGACAGCAGCTGCTACGTCAGCCGCAGAAGCAGCACCAGCGGCAGCAGTCAGACGCAGCAGACGGGGCACCACAGCAGCAGCAGCTGCTGCTGCTACGACTGAAGCAAGAGCAGAAGCAGCTATGTCCTCTCGTGCTATACGGAAGCTGCACCCTAGGCAACGCCGATCTCGCAGCAGCAGCAGCAGCAGCAACGCACCAGCAGCAGTAGCAGGCAGAAGCGAACATTTGGAAAGACTGACAGCCAAAGTGCCGCCGCGCCGCAACCTTAAAGCACCAGGAGCAGCAGCAGCAGCAGCAGCAGCAGCGGAGTCCCCGGTGCAGCAAAACCGCAGCAGACCTGCAGGACCTCGGCAGCAGCATCGGTGGCGGCGGCAGCAGCAGCAGCAGCAGCAGCATGGGTTTGATGCAGCAGAGGTAGCAGATGTTGCGCTGCTTTCTGGGGCCGAGGAAGTTGCTGCGTCCCCACTGCCTCAGATACACACAACAAAGCAGTTGCAGCAGTCTCCTGCAGCAGCAGCAGCAGATCCCGTTGCAGCAGCAGCAGCTGCTGCTGTTGCTGCAGCGCGGAGATTGCCTACCGTTGCCCCTGAGGTTGCAGCAGCAGCTGCTGCTGCTGCTATCCCAGGCGACGTTGAGCCTGCTGCTGCTGCCGCCCAGGAGGCCAGCAGCAGCAGCCGCAGCAGCAGCAGCAGCAGACGAGCAATGAGAGCCGCTGGCAGCCGCAGCTCTCGCAACCACCTTCTTGCTGCAACAGCAGGCAACACAGCAGCAGCAGCGGAACCTGCAGCAGCAGCAGAAGCAGAAAATGCTGCAAAGGCTGCAACACCGGCAGCAACGCGCTCTTCTGCTGCTGCTGCTGCAGCAAGGAAACGAGTTGCTGCTGTGCCTCCTCGCGCTGACTTCGTAAAGAGGACAAGACGCCAGCAGCAGCAGCAGCAGCAAGAAGCAGAACATGCTGCTGCTTCTGCCTCTGCCCCTGCTGCTGCTACTGCTGCAGACGGAGCGGATGGCGCCTCAACACTTCCTACGTTGCGTCTCCTGCCAGCAGCAGCAGCATCAACACCTGCTGTTGCTGCTGCTGCAGCAGAGGAGATTTCAGCTGGAGTTGCAGAAGACCCCAGCAGCAGTAGCAGCAGCAGCAGCAGAAGCAAGACAAAGCGCACTTCCGCTGCTCCCGCTGCTGCTACACTGCAAGCCAACAGCAGGAGACTGCGAAGTTTGCCCAGCAAAAAGGCCAGCAGCAGCAGCAGCAGCAGCACCGCCGAACCCAGCAGCAGCAGCAACAACAACGCATTGGTCCCCATCGTCCCTTTCAGTAGCAGCAGCAGCAGCTGGGCTGCTCCTATCCCAGCAGAGGCCTCCTCTCCCGTAGTCGTACATGAAGCAGCAACAACTGCTGCTGCTGCTGCTGTACCTCGGGGTGTTGCAGCATTGGAAGCAATAACATTGCTGCAGCGGCTGTGGGTGCAGCCTGTGCTGCTGTATGCCGAGACACTTGACCCCATGCTGCTGCCGTCGAGAGACAGTTTTGCTGCTGCTTACTGTCTTGTGCAGCAGCTGGCGGAGACAGAAGAGACAGCTTTTCAGGCCTACTGTCTCTTCCGCATCTCTCTCGCGGAGTGGGCTACGAAGCAGCTCAGGCTCATTCTGCAGCAGCAGCAGCAGCAGCAGCAGCAGCATGCGGGGGCTGAGGGCAGGCTTACAGCAAATGCTGTAGCAGCTGCTCCAGCAACGGCTGCAACTGCAGCGGCAGCAGCATTAGCGCCAGGGACAGAGAGGTGCAGCTGTACGGACTGCCGACCTGCGGAGACAGCCGAGGGCAGCAGCAGCAGCAGCAGCAGCAGCTCCACCAATTGCGCAGCAGCAAAGCCGGAGGCCCGTCGGTCCCGCGGATGTTTGAGGTGTAATGTTTACCCGCAGCAGCAGCAGCAGCAGCAAGAGCAGCAGCAGCAACAGCGTGAAGACGGCGTGTTGTGCAGCTGCAGCGAATGCGGTAGTTTGCTGCTGCAGCAGTTGCTGCGCTGCTGGGAGGTGTATGGACACCTGGTTTTTTGGCTGCTGCGCGGCTTCTCATATTTAGATCGATTCTTTACGAGCAGGAAAAAGGAGATTGGGGAGACACCCCATCTGCTGCTGTGCGCCCTTGCTGTTTTTCAAACCTGTGTGAGGAGACACATGATGCTGCTGCTTTGCTGCTGCTGCTGCTTTGCAGCTGCTGCTTTGCTGCTGCTACTTTTTGCTGCTGCTGTACTGCTGGTGCTTCTGCAGAGTTTGTGTGTGTCATCAGGTGTATGCGCACCTCCACAAGCGTGCAGTGGAGGCTCTTGCTGCTACTGTTGCTGGGTACCGGCAGCAGCAGCAGCTACAGCTGCAGCAGCAGCAGCAGCAGCAGCAAGGGGTTGACCCTGCTGCTTTCCGCCGTCTAATGCTGATGCTTTGCTGCTTAGGGGAGCCACACGTTGCTGCTTTAGAGTCTCTTCCTGCTGCAGCAGCAGCAGAGAGGCCTGCGTCAAATGATGATGAAATCAAAGCTGCAACACACCCGGGCCTGCAGCAGCAGCAGCAGCAGCAGCAGCAGCAGCAACAGCAACAGCAGCAGCAGCAAACGCCGAACGAAGTGCGTGGTAGAATGGCGTCTCCTTTCCGTCCCCCAGCCTGCAGAGGGTTCTGCTGCTGCTGCTCGGCAGCAGCAGCAAGCAAGCACCGCGCAGCTGCAGCAGCAGCGGCAGCAACAGAGCCCTAGACAGCACCAGCAGCCGCAGCTGCACCATCTGCAGCAGTTGGCAGCACAGAGGAGGCCTCCATACAGCGCCGCCGAGCAGCAGGCGCTTGCAGAGCAGCAGCAGCAGCAACAGCAGCAACAGCAGCAACAGCAGCAGCAGCAGCAGCACCAGCCGACAGGCCGCTTCTTTGATGACCTTCAACAGTAAGAAGCGCTGTTTTGTCTTCCTGCTGCTGCAACTATCTTGCTGCTGCAGCTATCTTTGTGCTGTTGCAGCTGTCTTGATGCTGCTCCTGCTGTTTTGCTGCTGTTGTTGGTGCTATTGCTGCTGCTGCAGTGTCTGTTGCTGCTGTGGTTGCTGCTGTTTTTGCTGTTTCCTGTGCTGCTGGCTACTCTTGCCTCTCTTGCTGCTGCGGCTATCTCGCCGCCCCTGCTGCTGCTGTTCCAGCTATCTTGCTGTTGCTGCTGCTATCTCGCTGCTGCTGCTGCTGCCGCGTAATCTCCACCGGTGCTGCTGGCGTGTATGTGCAGGTTCATGCTAGCGGAGTCTGAGACATATTACTGCAACAAGTCAAGGGAGTGGCTCGAGCAAGATCTTGCTGCTGCGCCTCAGCAGCATCAGCAGCGGCAGCTGCGGTCTGGCAGCAGGCAGCAGGAGGAGCAACGGATTGATTTCGCTGCTGCAGCGGAATGTGCTACTGCAGCAGCAGCTGCAATGGAGCAGCAGCAGCTGCAGCAGGGGGTGTCTCCTCCCAACATCTGCTGGCTTCGTGCGTGCTGCGACGATGCAGTAGAAGCAGCAGCAGCAGCAGGCACGACTGAGGAGACAGTTGATGTAACAGTTTGCTGCAGCTGCGGCGGCACTACGTGCTGCGAAGGTCCGCCTGTCTCCCCGCTGCAGCAGCAGCAACAGCAGCAGCAGCGGGTGTTGCACTTGCGTGCTTCCGAGGCGCGTCTGCTGCAGCGGCTGCATGAGCAGCATCAGCAGCAGCAGAGGGGAGGGCCTGCATGCAGCAGCAGCTTTACAGAGCGTTTGCACTTGCTGCTGTCCCAGGAACAGCAGGTATTTCAGCTTGCTGCCTTTTGGCCGCGGCTGCAGCAAAATTTGCTGCAGCGAGCGATGAAAATCGCAATTTTCGACTGTCTCCACGTCATTCTCTGCGGCCCAGGGGGCCTAGCGGACTTGCTGCAACAGCACGCCTTTCTTTCCGACCTGCATGCAGCCCCGTTCCAGCAGCAACAACAGCAACAACAGCAGGACCACCACGGAGACAGCACCGGGGATGCGGAGGGACAGAGCATATGGGGTTGCGCCAGCGGCAGCAGCAGCAGCAGCAGCAGCGGTTGTCAGAGTGGCAGCAACCTGAACGTGACCGGCAACAGCTTCAGCAGCAGCAGCAGCAGCAGCAGCAAGGAGATAGACTTGTGTGTGCTGCTGAAGCACCGAGGTTTGCTGCTGCAGTCTGTCTGGCGGCTCTTGCGTCTCTACAGGCCAACGCAGCAGCGGCAGCAAAAGCCGCGAGACCTCGTTGTCTCTCTAGTCAAACAAGCTGTAGCAGCAAGGGTGCTGCAACTAGCAGAACCCCTGCGTGCCTCCCCTCCTGCTGCTGCAGCAGCTGCTGCTGCTTCTGGAGATATGCCCGCTGCACCACATGCCGTTCCTGCTGCAGAGGCAGCAACAGACGGAAACAAAGCAGCAACAAGGCGCGTCACACGCAGCATCAGCAACAGCAGCAGCAGCAGCAGCAGCGCTGAACAGAGATCCCGTGCACCCCGGCGCGGCAGAGGCAAAGGGGCCGTCTCCGTTGCTCCGCAGCAGAAGCGTCAGCAGCAACAGCAGCAGCAAAAGCAGCAGTTGCAAAATCAGCAGCCGCAGCCGCAGCAGCAGCAGCAGGAAGAGTGGCTAGAAGGACCCAAAGGCGTGGCCTGCCGCCGCTTGTTGGAGTTTCAGGGAGAGGTGAAGAGACTGACAGACTTTGTCTTCCGAGGAGATACTCGGATGGTGCAGGCCATTAACTCGGTATGCAGCCTGCAAGCTGGTGATTTTTCTGTCTCGGGCTCTGTCTGTCTCTCTCTGCATCTATTTCTGTCTCTCTTTCTCTGCCTCTTTCTGTCTGTCTCTGTCTCTGTCTCTCTGTCTTTGTCTCTCTTTCTCTTTCGGTCTCTCTCTGCATCTCTCTTCCCGTCCCTCTGTTTCTGTCTCTTTCCGTGCCAGACTGTCCCTTTGCTTTCCTTTGGTGTCTATCTTTCCACGGAGGCTGTTTGTGTTTGTCTGTCTCTGTTTGTCTCTGTATGTCTCTGTCTGTCTCTGCAAGTTTCATCAGTTTCTTTGTCTGTCTGTCTCTTTCAGCCTCAGTCTCTGTGTCTGTGTCTGTGTCTGTCTCTGTGTGTCTCTGTCTCTGTGTCTCTGTCTCTGTCTCGCAGTGTATGTCTCTCTTTGTCTCCTTGTCTGCCCGTCTCTTCGCGTCTTCTCGTGGTTGTTTTGTTTTTTGTATATGCGGCTGTTTCCTGCTGAAAAGACACACGAATGTGTGCAGCAAGAGAAAGCGCGAAAGGTCACAGCAGCAAATGTCTCCTTGTGGTGATTTTGCAGGCCATGCGCGATGCACTCTTACGTGTCCCCTCATTGTCTCTTTCTCTTTGTCTTTTCCTAGACGCGTTTCTCCCTCAGATCCGCAAACATTCAGACACAAAAAAGCTAGGGGTACGTGCAGCCACTTACTGCTGCTGCTGCTCCTGCTCCTCCTCCTCCGGCTGCGTTCGGTGCTGCCGCTTCTGTTGTTGCTGCTGCTGTGTGATGCCTGTACAGCCGGAGTTGTTTGTTTCTTGTTTCGAGGAGACAGCGCATCTTGCTGCTGCTGCTGCTTCTGCTGCAGGGATACCTTGTTGCTCTGCTGCAAAATCTGGCGGATAGGGCTGCCTTTTTGGGGACATACAGAGTAGGCCCTTTGCTGCTGCTGCTGCTGTTTCTGTGACTGTTGCTGCTTTTCCTGCTGCTTGCTGCTGCTGCTGCTACTGCTTGCTGCTACCGGGCCTCTGCCAACAAGTGCAGCAGCAGGAGAGTCAGCTGGGTGATTGCTGGTGTTGTTTTGGTGCTGCAGAGACACATGGGCTCTCGGCTGCTGCAGCGCGGCTGCCGAGGCATCGAGCAAGAAAAGCTTATCGCGGATATTCTAGAGGTAGAAGGCTGTCTCCTGCCTCCTGTCTCCTGCCCTCTACTGTCTCCTTCTGTCTCCTGCCCTCTCCTACCTCCTTCTGTCTCCTTTTATAGCTTTTTATCTCTTGTTTCCTTTTGTCTCCTTTGATCTCTGTCGCCCTTTATCTGCTGTCTCCTGCTGTCTCCTGCTGCCTTGCGTGTCGGTATGCATATGTCTATCAACGGGTTTGTCTTCTCGAGTCTCCCCTGTTTGTCTCTTGCTGCTCTGCCGCTGCTTCTTTCTCCTCCTGCTTCTTCTTGTCTCGCGTTCTTTTACTGTCTCTCTGCACCTGTGTGTCTCTGTGTCTCTGGTGTCTGTCTGGTAGCATTTGTCTCCTGCTGCCTCTTTTTGTCTCCTACCGTCTCCTGCTGTCTCTTGCTGTCTCCGATTGTCTCTTCAGCACCAGCCTGGCATTGACTTGCAAACGACTGTCAAAATCGCAGCCATGCCGAGGGACGTGGAGGCCAGCGCCCTTCTTTCCAGAGAGTTTCAGCTGCAGCAGCAGCAGAAGCACGAGGAGCAGCAGCAGCAGCAGCAGACTGACCAATCGCAGGAGGAACAGCAGCAGGAGGATCTGGAGGAGAAGCAGCAGCAGCTGCAGCTGCTGCAGCAGCAGCAATTTCAAGCGTTGGTGCTGCGCTGGAACTGCTGGTCAGGAGTAGAGAGACAGCAGGATGCGCTGCTGCTGCTGCAGCTGCAGCTACCACAGCAGCTGTCTCTTCCCCTTGTCTCCTTTTCTGCCTTTTATACTAACAGATACAGCAGCCGTATTCTCTCCTGGCAGATGCATTGCAGCAGGGTCACTCTCCGGACATCCCTATACACCTCAAGAGCAGCAGCAGCAGCAGCAGCAGCAGCAGCGGGGACAAAGCGCCAGCAAAACAAGCGACGTGCTTCTGGCGGGATCAGCAGCTGCAGCAAAAGGCACAGCTCACGGCTTCAGCATGCGGCTGCGGTTGCCCGCCGCAGCAACAACAGCAGCAGTAACAGTAACAGCAGCGGCAACGAACCTGCTGTTACTCTAGTTGAAACCGAGCCGTTTGGGGCTGCGCTGCTGCTGCTATTTAACGATGAGTGAGTCCTTTTGCTGCTGCTGGCTGCTTTTGCTGCTGCTGCTTTTGTAACAGGACGGGATGAAACTCTGTGCTGCTGCTGCTGCTGACGTGTAGTTTGTATGTACACTGTTGGCTGTCTGTCTGCTGCAGCAATGTGGCAACACACGGGGTGTCTCTTCCCGATATACAAGACGAGATAAAACTCTCAGCTGCTGTTGTAGCAGATGCAGCAGCGGCACTTTTGCGGCCCTTCCCGCTGCTGCTGCTGTCTCCTCCATCGGGGACACCCCAGCAGCAGCAGCAGCAGCAGGAAGAGGAGGAAGATAGCTTTGTCGACGCGGTGGAAGAGAAGCTTGTTGCTGGATGGCGCCTCAGACTCAACGAGACCTTTTGCAGCAGCAGCAGCAGCAACAGCAGTGCGAGCGGTTTTATTCGTTGCTGCCCTCCTCTCTCACTGAGTGCAGTGGCTGAAGGAAAGAGACAGCGGCAGAGACAGCACGAGGAGACACCAGCAGACACACAGGGATGCGCTGCTGACCATCGGACGCTCGTTGAGGCTGCGATTGTTCGGGTGTTGAAGGTGCGGAATAAGCCAGTGCTTAAAAAGACACATTTAGAGAGGCAGTTTTAAGGAGAGACAGGAGACATTTTTAAAGAGAGAGTTTAAGGAGAGACACTTAGAAAGAGAGACAGTTCTAAAGAGATATCTCCACACATCAATGTATATAAAAACGGGCGAGGCAGCAGAGGAGGAGAGGGACACTGCACAGAGTAAGAGACTGCGTGTGAGAGGTTTGCTGGTGCCGTTGCTGCTGCAGCGAATGCGGACGGTGGAGGAAACAGTTCTTGTTCAAGAGCTGCGTGAGAAGGAAGGAATAGTAGCAACGCAGGAGATGCTACAGCAAGCTCTGCTGTCTCTGACGACGCGCGAGTTTTTGCGACGAGAAGAGGAGACACCGTATGCTCTCTTTCAATTAAATGGTTGTTTAGACAGTCCATGTAAAGCACTTGTTTCTAGAATTGTTGAAATGGCGTTAAAGGCTCGCAACTGTCTCCATTGCCGTGCGCTGTATGCAGGGGGTTGCTACACTTCATTCCTTGACCCAGCAGAAGCAAAAGGAGCTGCAGCAGCAGCAGCAGCAGCAGGCGTAGCGGCAACATTCGCACCGTCTACTGCATTAGTTGCTGCAACAGCAGCCGCAGCAGTTGCTGCATTGGTGGAGGGAGACTTCCAACGACAACCTCCTTTCTTATCCTCCTTTTTGTTTAATTCTCGTTTAAGAGACTGCTTTCTGTCTGTCTCTTTTACAGCAGCAGCAGCAGCAGCAGCAGCATTAGTAGCAAAAGAGAGGAGACAGCAAAAGACAAAAACCACTAGGAATCTGTGCAGTAGCCGGCTTTCCGTCTATCTCTCTCTGTTTGTCTCTTCATTTCACCTTTTGTCTCTCAGTCTCTGTTCGTGCGTCTGTCTATTTTTTCGTTCTCTGCAGCTACACTTTTTAAAGTCAACTTTAGTGGCAGAGACGCAACAACTAAGCACTAGTGGCGCCAAGCAAGTCTAAGAAGGCACGGAGGCTGCGGCTCAGAGCCGTTCGCAAAGGGCTCACACTGCGGGGCTGGTCTCTGCGGAAGAGCAGTCTATTGGATTTCCAGCAGAGCTGCTTGATGCTCTCTGTGCTGACTCTAGTGGCGGCGAGTTGCTGCTGTGGCCAGCCATGCGTGATGAAGAGACTGGTAACTAGTGGGACGCTTGAAGTGCTTGTTTTTATGAACCTAGCGAATTGCGAAGACGGATTTGCGAGTGGTAAACACTTTTAGGCTATTCGCACTTAGTGGTTTAGTGGACGTTTGACAGCAAACCCACGAAATTAAACAACCAAAATTCCTTCTTTGGTAGCGGTTCAGAAGGTTCTGATGGCGTAAATCGGCAACAAACTCCTCGGTTGCCTGTGCTGACTTTTGTGACGGAAATGCAAAGGACTCAATTGCTTATGGCGAGGAAGGTTCTAAATACCTAGACAGTTCAAGAATTGCTGTAAACAAATAGAACAGGACAATGCAAAGTGGCACTTCGTGGAAGCAATCGCTTAGCAACGGACTTCATTCACTCTCTATAAACTTCAACCAACAAACTAACCAGATTCCGAAATTCAAAAAGTATTCGCCAAAGCGCATGCAAATCGAACAAATCGCAAAGAAATCGTTAGCTCCAGGAAAAGCTGCCTCAGATGCCAAAGGGAACTAGGTAAGAACTAGTTTCCAACTCCACTAAATATACCGGACATAACGGGCAAGAGAGCCCCAGAAGCACCACGGAATGTAAGCAATCCATTGTAGCAAGCATCGGCACCCGACATGTGAGCGTGCACCTCCAAGGCCACACGGAAAGGCACTGCCAGCTGCAGCAGCAAGGTCTTCTCCCGCTGCTAAACGTCTTCATAATCCAACACAATTCAACTGCCTTTCTACGGTGTCTTTACCAAGGCGTGCGCTGCGCTTAACGCCAGCATGCAGCACACGCATATAGCGAATTTCCACAAATCAAGGGCAGCCCCCGTTATCGATTTGGGGGCATGTAACAGATTGCAGCAGGCAACAGAATCCCCGTTCTGACTGGATCGTAGTTTACAATATCGGGTTCTTTTCTCACGTAAAAAATCACGCCGCTTGCGGTCCACTACGCGTCTAGAAGCGCAACAGGCCTGCAGCGGCTCGCCTGACTTCTGCTGCAGTGCGCAGCAGGCCAGTATATACGCACACAGATACTAATCAGGCTTAGGAGCAGCTGGAGATGCTGCAAAAAAATAAAAACTGGCGTTTATCGCAGCAACCCCTAGACATACAGCTTGCTAAGGCTGCTGTTGCCTCTCCACGCCAGCTTCCCAACAGCGGGGTGTTTCTGCCGATCAATGCACGCACTTCTCATGTACCTTTGCTTTTCAAGCTAGGTGTATTTAATGTTGAACAAACATGGCGAAAGAATGAAAGGGTGACAGGCAGTAAGGCAACGGTTGCCTGTTGTTCACTGCGCTAAGGTGTCGTCCGTAACACCCCAAACAATAGCGCATGCAGCACATGCGGCTAGTTCAAACCTCCAAACGATCAAAACAATATCTGCGGGGGCAACAGCTGCAAATACGCAGACAGAACGCAGTTGACGTCTCTTGCTGAAGTTCAAGTTGCAGCAGTATTTTCCACCTCGTCCGCCTGCAAGGTGCTTCGCAGCAAGGTCTCCAAATTCATGATGAAGTTCTCCTTTGAAAGGTTCAGCGGGAAAAAGGACACAAGCCCAAACTTTTCCAATAGAGACACAAACGCCCGATGCAACGAGCTGGCTGGTTCTCCCCCTTAAAGAAATCAGCCCACGTAGACAAACTATTTACTATCATGCTTTTGTTTCGAACCCCCAGACCTAACAGCCGGAATGATGCTGCGTTTGCTTCTGCAAGCAGATAAACGACAGGCAGACTGGAATTGCAGAGCGTTCAGTAGAGATTATTTTCCCTTTGCGTTTTGCTTTGCGTAAGCCGCATGCGCCAACTTAAAAGCGTCGGTGGAGATTCATGCTGAGAAGAAAACGATGAGCTCATCCGTTCAACTCCAATTGATTAAGACAGCAGTTGCAAGCTAAATGTATTATTTGTTTGAGTTCAGCTGCGGCATCTACAAGATGACTAATGAAACTGCCAAACTGTAAAATTCATAAAAAAACCCCATGGGATCATCTTCTTCAGACGCCTCATGATTTCTTCTGTTGTACATTCTCAGCGGGATTCTCGTTGCCTTGAGGGAAAAAAGGATACATCTGGACGATCTCTTGCAGACTAGGCCGCTTATTTCGTTCGGGGTTGAGCAAGCCTCCCACAACACTTGACACCAATGGGGAAGCTCCACTAGCGAGAAGCTGGTTTTCCGGGTTGGGCCTTTGTAGTGGCCTGAAAGAATGCGTCGAATTGAAAGCCGCAACAGTCTTCATAAATGGTTCCAAGCTTCGGTTCATCGTTAGGCCATAAGGCAAAAGGCCCTCCGTAATGATCTGAAAGCACGCCATGCCTGCCGAATATGAGTCGTATTTCGGAGTTATAGCCATGATGTCGTTCCGTATATAACAAGATGCTTGCTACGGGTCCACGTATGTGGGCGTCAGCTGCTCTCGACAGGATCTTAATGTTCCTTGTTTGCCAGTCATGCCGAAATCCCCCAAATAAGTATCCCCGTTCTGTGCAATCAGCACGTTCTCCGGTTTCACATCATAGTGTACCAGGTTTGAAGAATTTAGCTTCGCCGTCGCCCGAACCAGTTGACCGCAAACCTGTTCCTTCGCAGCAATCGTTAGCCCGTTTGAGGCTGCTTTTATCAAACTGATTCCGTCTCCCAACATGGCTTTAAAAAGTAGCAGCTGATTCATAAGTCCATAGTTTCCGTGCAGGTGCATTTCAACTCGTGAATGCCCCGCACTAGCCTCTCCCAGTGGTACAGCCCAGTGGTTGGCCTCGGCAATCATTTGTGCTGTCTGTACTTCAGCACCTCCAACTCCTCCCGATGATCTCACCGCCTCTTTAAGGGGTTCTAGCTCCTGTGCAAGTAAGCCTTGAAGGGATCGCACAACCGCCTGCACCTTTTGGCCCTTCGGATTTATGTCCTTAAATTTGTGATACATTACCTTTACTGCCAGGTTGGTTTCTCCGAAAATGTTCTCATTGGCGTTTTGCATCTCCACTTCCAAAAGCACTGCCGTGCCCCCCATTCCTAGGACCTTTTTTGGCTTTACCACACATTTTTTCATAATAACCTGTCCTGTGACAGAATCTTTCACGTCGACTAGCAATATGTTTCCTCCGCCCTGAAGACTCATCGCAGCCAATGCCTGTTGGGCATATGCTGCAACGGGCCCGAATTTCTTTTTTTGTTCCGTTTCTGCATTGCTCTTCATCATGACTGAAGCAATGTTTTCCAGTGCTTGTTTCCTAACTCTTTCCCTTTCTTCCTGTTCCGTAACTCCTTCCATTTCTTCCTGTTTCGTAACTGTTTCTCTCTCTTCCACACTCTTTGAAGTAAGCAAATCAGAAGAAGGCAATGGAGTTACAAACTTACTTAAATCATGTGGTGATAAGCCAGGAAATAAAGGCGTTTGTTGGACCCCCATGGGCTGCTGCAATGTTTCACTACTGGAGGGGCGGGGATCCAGCTACTGAAGCACACGTTGGGTTAGCAGCGGTGCTTGTGGAGTCGCCAGTTTATGAAGAGGTCCCAAAACACGACCGACTTGCGGGGGCACATGGGGCGTGAACATATATTGGCCTTTTTGCGCCGCGAATTTTAAGAGAGGCAGACCTTTGCGAGATGCTTGTAAGAAACAGGACTCCGCTGTTTTGTCCGCCGCAGGAGGCATCACTACTTTTGACGGACTTTGAAATTGTGGCCGGAGGTTAAAGCAAATGGCAGGCGCCATGGCGCACGCCAGAAAAAGAAGGAGTTTCATTTTCGAGGCCGTTTGTTTCCCAGCCTCCCTCCAGTGTCTCCGAGTGCGACTCTTCAAGGAACAAATGAGCGATTCATCAAGAATACCCAACAGAAAACCTTAACAAACATTTTTGTAAATTCAAAAGTGAATAAATCTACTCCTGGGTTATCAGTTTGAAAATAACACACACACAGGCACTAGTACGACATGATGGAGTCGCAGTACAATTGAAGAGAGTCACCTCAACATCTCATGAAAAACCTGAAATATTTCGTCACAAAAAATAATTCTGGTAAAGACCAAGTCTACTGTATATGATCTCAATACTTTTCAACGCCCCCCTCCTCAGAACGCAGCATCGAGCTCGACTTGTGTCTTACCTAGCTGGGCCGGCCAGTGGTCACAGCACAAAGACGTTTTCCCTGCTCGATTTTCGAACTCCCCGTAAAAGTACTTATGCAATGTTGGTGTTTTTTACAATATAAGAGAGTGTCCTTCCTTTTGCCTCGTGTGAGAGCACTGTGTTCTACAAAGACTGAAGCCTGTAGGCATGCAACGTTTTACTTAGTGGGGCCCAGCCTTCCTGTAGATCCCATGGGCAAATCAGTTTACCAGAGAACAGCGGCAACGTCTCCCGCAGTGCATCACCGCAGAAGAAGCGTTGCACCTCAAAAAGCTATGGCCCCTTTCTGCGAAAGAGATATATTCGTGGCCTTCCTATTCTTGAGAAAAAAATGCGTGTCTTGCTATTCCGTTTATGATGCTTCTACAAAAAAGTACCTTTGCGGGTTTGGCCTAGCAGCTAGTACATAGCCTTAGTTCGTGATGGGCTGCAGGGGATAGACCGCGATACTACCGTCGAGTTCAGCAAGGTTTGTGCTGGGCAAACCATTCACGAACACTTTTAAGGAACTTTCTGTGCTGGGCAAACCATTCATGAACACTTTTAAGGAACTTTCTTTTGAATATCTGTGCAAGCTTTCGAGTGGAATGGGTGGTTTGTCCTATTTCGCCTTACAAGCCAACACCCGTTGTCACATTTATTTTTTATGAGAGTCTGAGGTGGGAGTAGTAAGACTGCCGGCGTGTTCGGCTGCGCAGGAAGCTCTTTATGTTTTTAGCCTTAACTTTGGCTTGTTTTCCTTGGCCCCTTGGTGAACTATGAAATTTCTCAGTCCCGAGTGGACGCGCTCCTTCATATTTAGTTCAATTGTTGCCTCCTCTAACGCTTGGAGTGCTGCGTCCAGAAACCCTTTTATTTCCGCAACAGGTCCTTCACTTTGCGTTTTTTTCTGTTCGAGTTTCAGCCCTTGTTGTTTTGTTGAGTGCTGGCCTAAGCGCTCAAGCCTAGCCTGGTTAGAGACCGCATGCAGTCTAACATCGAATGCAGCACTTAGTTTGGCCTTCGCTTCGAGCTTGAAGGAGATAGCCACGGAGGACTCCTGCTCCCACAGGAGCTTGGAAACGTCTCCCTCTCAATTTCAGACGTCAGTACCAACATATCCTCCACAATCAACACAGGCACGTTGGCTTTATATGCGAGCCTATATCTCAAATGGACAAACCAACCACAGGTTTATCATGATAATTATAAGCGGTAGCCATACACTCTTGTGCTGTAAACGACCTAGCCATTTCAAGAAGCTTGAAGCACACCTGGTTGAAATTCAGTCAGATGGCATCTTGCAAAAGAGAAAACAGCTAGAAGAAGTGAGCATCGATTTCTGGCCTCTATTATACTTTCGCACCTAGATGGAACATCTTTGCTATTGCAGTAGAAGCTGCACCCCATTGGTGACAAACAATCCAAAATATAACCACCACGGCACAGCAGCATACATAAATCGAAAACGTTTTTTCTTGGCACATTCGAGCCGCTGGGCTTGAGACCCACATGCAGCGATTATTCCCCCACTCAGCGTATATAATCAAGCTGCCTGGGCGGTGTCGATATTCGACCGACCCAATTACGCGTTGCTCGTCCAATCCACCAGCTGCATGGTCTCACACGCCCCATACGCCACATTTTTCAAGTATGAAGCTCCGGTCGTAAGCGAATACTCAAAGTGCGAGCATATAAGAACGCGGTGTAGCCAGAACGCTTGGGTCACAAGACAGCTCGCAAGCAACTGTTCACAACCACCTGGCAATGCCACGAGATTAACAACACGCTCACTAAAACAGAGCAGATGATACTGAGTTGCAGCGTAGCATGTACATTCTGAACCAAAGCTCCTAGTGAGCGTTCAATTTTCGTCGATTGTTGTCTACACTCCAATTCTGCACAAAGATTCCGGGCGCACCCGGAGATGGTGCTTGGCCACCTTAACCGCCCCCAAGCTACTTGTTTTTGTCCTGAGATCCGACATCGGCAAGTGGAGACGCTCCTGTAATTTGGCAGTTCAGGTGAGTACAGTCAGGCACCTAGAAAGCGGAGGTACAAATGCATGGTGCCGCATGTGCCCAACATCAAAGAAAAAGACTACCCACTAATAAAGGCTCCGCTGCTCAGTCTCCGGCATCCCAACACAGCAGCAAACTAGGCTGTGCGCAAACGCACGTATCCACACTGTTCCTCTTTCGACATCTGAAGCATATGGCAGCCAACTTGAGGAACTGCTGGTGGTTATTTGCTAAAACCTCAGAGTGCCATGATCCCACTTGCTTACGAACTGACCACCGATAGTTCGTTCAGAAATGCGCGCAGCTCAAGTGCAGCTTAATGCAAAACCACCCAAATTCTCTCTGTTTCTGGCTCTAGTCCTCTCTTGCATTTTTTTCCATCTGCCTCTTTAGTTTCCCTCCCTCATCCTGTTCGCCAGCCTCTGTCTGTCTCTATCTGCTTTGTCCTGTCCATCAGCTTCGTCTCTACCTCGCTATATCCCTCTTCCGTCCTCTCTGTTCCGTCTCATGTTTGTGCCTGTCTCTCTAAATCTGCTGCTCGGTCTATGCGTCTGCCTTTGTGAGTATCTCCAGATCCCTCTCTCGTCTTGTGAGTCTGCCTATGTCTTTGTTTCTCTCTCTCTATCTTTCGTCCTGAAATATCTTTCCGTCTTTTTGTTTCCGTCTCTGCCTTTATTTTGTAATTGGTGGATAGCTACTTTGTGTCATTTCATTCATCTCTGCACGAGTGCATCCACGCCTGTTTGCATATCTCTGCATGCAACTTCATATAGTTAGGCTTCCTCGTCGGGAGCATCTCTGTTTTGTTCATTTGCCTCGTCTTGCTCATCCTCATCTTCTGGTCGCGAGTAAAGCCGCATTACGGGTTTTGTGGGATCTTTCAGCAAAACATATCTGCACCCATCGTCACAACAAACAAATACAATAAATAAATACTAATAAATAAAACGTATATAAAGGAGAGATCGGCATGCACGCACACGAAACAAGCAGCAGCACTGCATCAACTCAGGAGGCAGAGAGGTCCGTGGCGGGACAGACGAAAAAGGATGAGTTGCCAAAACAATCCGAATAACCAAAAACGCTGCATTCAGCCAAGGGCGGCAGACCTTCCGTCGGGTTTATCCTCGAGCAAGTCCACAACAGCCCTAACAATGCCCCATGCGTTTTCAGGGCGCAGGCCGATCTGTCTGCCTAGGTCTCTTGTCTGGTAATTGTGGACGGTGAGAATAACGTGCTGCTCTGCGCAAAAGGCGACAAGCAAACAGCTCAGCAAACAGAAAATTCAATGAGTTTAGAAATGTCACAAGAGCTGCGCAAACGTACTCACGAATCAAGGGAAAGCCTTGAAACCAGAGACTGGAAAGCAAAGGCTCACCATTATCGTTGGGTGTCTTCCGGGCCACAAAGCCAAGCCGCAACTCGTCGCAGCCCGCAAGCATCGCCGAAGTCACGAATTTTCTGAGTTTGCATGCATTGTTCCTGACTTCCGTTGCTAACAGGGCCCCGCGCTGCGTCTCTAGGAGGGATTTCCAGCTCTTCTGTCCTGAACAAAACAAAGCGGGCTTGCTAGAAGCATAATCATGCAGATATCTACATTAGTTGCCTCCAACCCCATCTCATCCTGCCCCCTTTCTGGAGTGGTCTCTCTTGTCCTTTCTCGGAGGCCTGTCTCACAGTCTATGCTCTGCCTCTCCCGTTAAGTAGCTGTATGGGCAACAGAATTACAGCAGACTGTACAACCATTTATGCATGCAGTGCTTGTGCATATTTACACATGCCATGCAGACGCAAACTGACCCTTGGGTTCTATCTCATTTAGGGCGCAGACGTAAATGTAGCCTCCCCCGTCAACGACAAAGTTGTCGCCGTCTCGGGCTTCTTTCAAGTCGCTGCGCGCGACAGACGACTTGGCGTACACCTCGGCCCTACGCGAACACAATAAAGGACGTTGAAACAGATGCAGTAAACTTGCACCAACACCAATCTATATCGAACCAACACCGACCAGCCGATAGGAACACCAGCCAGATGTTTAAGCATATGCGGCAAATGAACACACTAGATATAGAAATAAATGTGCGAATAGACATTTATCATCAAAAAAGAGAACAAACAAATCCACCTACCTTGTAAGGATATTGATGGACCGCCGAGAGGTGTTTGGGCCAGCACGCGGAGGAATCGTGAAAAGGCGATACCTGCCAACAAATAGATAAAACCAATGCTCGAAATAAATTAATAGGCAAACACAAATAAGTACAGCTTGTAATAGAAAAGAACGCACTCAGAACCTGTAAGTGCAACGCTGAACAGACCTGTAAGCAATGGTTGCTGGTGTCTCCCCGCTTTCCACGAAGGGCGCGGGCTCGTAGGTAGCGGCCACCTCTCCACGGACTAAAACTTGCTGTCTAAGGTTCTGATTGATTTTCACGGCTTCAAATCCAAGAGCTGCTGGTCTGTTGATGCGGTTCTACAAAGATACGCACACACGCACGCACACACACACATACACACGCGCGCAGAAACAGATGGAGAAGCAGCTTCTACTTCGCCGCTAAACAATGCGCTAAAAAAGCTGCATGATTGAGCTTTCAAAGTGCGCAAAAAACACACCCGAAACACCAGTAAATGTGTTTGCGAAACTTTGCCAACGGAACACAAGTTTTCTGTCTGTCATCTCACCTCGGCGTCTTGCATGGGCGGTTCTGTGCTGGTTTCGTTAACGGTAAGGAGATCAACAATGGAGTTGTTCGCCTTGTCAATAATAATTTTATTATCTACTTTTGTCAAACACAAATGCCACGAATACTTCGACTGTGGGGCCGCCATTAAACAGGCCAGCACCTGGTCAGTCGCTGCCACGTCGACATGCTTTTCCCCGTTCAGCATGTAATCCTGAAGACATATACACCAATGAATACATAAATCCATGAATACAAACGGTTGAATAATGTAATCAATGAAGTAAAGAACTTCTACTGGTAAGACAATGAGCTCTTGCACTTGCAAGAGCTATATGCTCATCAAAAGCAGCACGTCTCACCTTAATAACCTCATCTTCCTGCGTGGTGACCCAATAATAATCAAAGTTGCTGCTGAGGTTTTGCATTGCCACAGGGAGTTTGCTTGCGATTTTATCAGCCTGCTTTGAGTACACTCCGAGTGTCCCGCGCCACTCAATATCCTCTACAGCAACCCGTGCTGCACACAACATGCATTATCCAAAAAACAACACCCAACCTCATTAACAGAGATACTCACACCCATACACTGCCAAAGCTCAGGCCACCGCTGTTCTAGTTACTTGTACGGGAAGGACTGCTGCTTTCGAGCATTATTGGAGTAAATACACTAAATATATCGGCAAAATTATTAAACCGGCAGAACAAAATAGATGCGTATTTAATAAACTCACGGGTTTCGATGTGCTGCTTATGCAACTGCTGCAGTGGCACCTCTGCCAGCACCACCCAATCGTTCGTCGGTTGTATTGACCACTCTGAGAAAGCACGGTGACGCGCGTGAATGCGGGCATAGCGTGCCTGCACAAATAAACAAATGTTACCACAGTTAACTATAAGTAAATGCACTAAAGAGAGGATAGAGGCCAGACGGGTGAGAGGCATAGGTAACATACGAACCAAGTGAAACCAGTATATTACGTGTACTCTCCTTTATGAAACGTAATTCAAGAAATTTAAAGTTGAATAGCTCAAAGAAATGCCCCCCAGAACAAACAAACACCTGTTGTTGTTGCTGTTGCTTCTTTTGATCGCTCTTCGCCTTCTTGCCAAGCTTAAGCTCCTCCTCTTCCTTCGTTTTCTCGTTGAAAGCTGCCGTCGTTTGTTTGACCGGCGCCCTGCGACGGCTGAGCCATCCCTCTGCATGCAAGGAAATGCGCATAAAGATATGTCCTTCTAGTTAGAGAAACTGATGCAATCAAGAAACATCAATACACAAAAAATACATAAATGTCCGCTTAAAGAGGCAAAAGTACACAATTGAGTTACCCCCACTAGCCTTGTGGCGCATCATCGGTTTGCTGTCCACGGTGTGAAATTCTCTCTCTTCATCAACCACCCCTCCAGCACGGGGATCCCTTTGTTTCTGAAGCAGCACGCATGCAGCCCCACGCATTTAAACTCAGTACTCCATCTTGTGTTAATATACGCAGCACCCTATCCAAAACACAGGATGTCGCTTGTTAGGTGAACAGAGAGAAGACGCAAAGCTCGAATACATATGAATAACAAAACAAACCCTAAATTCTAATCCCCCACCCCGGTGTTCCAGCAACAGAACAAAGCCTAAAAAAACTGGCGTAGGTTGTTGAAAAGGGAATTGCAGCATCTTCACTCAAAAACCCAATAAAATTCCGGAAATTGTGGCGTACGCTGTTGAAAGTAAAGTCACAGCATCTAAATAGTTGTTGTGAAAAGAGAGTCGACTTGAGATTAAAATCGAACGGTAGAACTTCTAGCAGAGACGCCTTGCGTAACTGCTCGTCATCCGTCTTTGTGGAATTGGTCTCGGGGGGCCCCCAGGAGGGGCAAGGAGCCTTCCCATAGCAAAATATATCTGTTGCCGACGGTGCTGCCATTGCTAAACCCTAAACCCTGAAAACATGCACACTCAACACGCCCTAAACCCCGAGCCCTGCACGCCCTCACTCCAACTCAAAGGCCAGTCCAAGATAGACAAACAAGAAACCTTTCAATTCGTGAATCTGGGAGCAAACAACACGTACAAAACCCATATACAGTCGTAGGGTGTACGGTTTGAGGTTTCACACATGCAGTGTGGGGGTGAAGGAGGGCGACGGGTTTGCCAGTGCTCTTGACTTGCGGCTTTCCCAAAACAAAAGTTCAGAGTTTGCCGCTTTTATGTCGGTTTAGTTGGCAGACAGAAAAAGAAGGGCTTAGGGTTCACAGTTTAAGGTTTAAAGCCTGTGAGGGTTGGCGCTGGGGACTCTCGTGCAACTTACAGATGAAATAAAGAGAAGTTGCAAAATCCAAGCAGATCACCTGTGGAGCCAATAAGGTTTTAGGTGTACGTACACCACAGAAGACTTCGTGTTCGGTGGCAGAAGGAGCTGCAAACTTTGTGGGCCCCACGGGGTTTGTGGCTGGTAGGAGATGCCTCCTCTGACGGCTGAACGTTTAATTGCCTGTTTTTTTTATTCCTTGAAAAGAGAAACTTGGCACTATTTTGATTTGCCTGGAGAGAAATCGCCGCTTTCTTCTCATGCACAAAGGCAGCTGCACAAACAGCGACCCAAGCAACAGCAAAAGAGAAGCAGCGTGAGCTAAAGTCATTACAATTGTGACGGGCTCTGCAGTGGCCAAGGCAGCGGCAGCAAGAATGGGAAGACAGTAACAACAGCTGCGTCAATAGCAGCAGCCACAGTAGCAGCACTCAGAAGAGAGGCAGCAAGAGCCGCAACACCTCCTTGTGTACGCTTTTCTCTCATCACAGGCGGTTCCTGTGACCCGCAGGCGGGACAGAAGGCTTAGGGCTTGGATTTCTTTTTGCAGTCTACGAACAGCAAAGGTGGTCCCGTGCAGCAGCAACTCAGAACTAGCAGGGATTCCAGCTTGCCAAGCAGCAGCACCGCCACCACCAGCACCACCGGCAGGAGCACCACCAGCAGCAGCACCAGCATCAGCTTCAGCAGCCGCAGGAGCAGCAGCAGGAGCAGGAGCAGGAAAATGGTTCGACATGGTGTTTTGCTTATTGGTCCCGCTGGCTGCGGAAAGAGTACTCTGTGTTATTCTCTTCAACAACAATATGAGGTGACTAGACACCGCGTGGTATGTATAAACCTGGATCCTGCAGCGGAATACATGCCGTACAAGCCCGACATTGACATTAAAGAGTTAATCGCAGCAGACGAGGCGGCAGAGGAGCTTGGATTGGGGCCGAACGGTTCGTTAGTGTTTTGCATTGAGTATTTAGAACAGAACAAGGAATGGCTTGAGGAAAAGATTCTTGAAACATGTGAAGACGACTTGCTGCTCTTCGATCTCCCTGGCCAAATTGAGCTGTACGTACACCTGGACGCCTTCAGGCATATTTGCACCTACCTGGAGAGGCAGGGCGTTAGGCTGTGCGCGGGGTATTGCCTGGACATAACTTTCCTTTCCGACACTGCAAAATTCCTTAGCGGATCTCTCTTGGCACTGAATGCAATGTTGTTTTTTGAGCTGCCGCATGTTAATATTTTAACCAAGTGCGATTTGGCTTCCAAGGCAAACATCATCACCAAGCGAGACAAACCCTACAAACAGAGGGGAGGGAGGGGGAAGGGGTCAGCAGCAGCAGCCGCCTCAGGCGCGCACAGCGACGAGGCGGAAAGCGAGGAAAGCGATGAAAGTGATGATGAGAGAGAACAAGAGAGCAAAACAGGCCATTGGGCAGGGAGGTGTCTAGACAACTCAGCCTTTGGCCGCCATGTTGCAGATATGGAGGAAGGAGAGACACAAGATGATGTTATTGTCGAGCAGCTACTTGCCAAGGACATCGAACAGATTGTACACGAGCTTGATGTATGGCGCACTGCTGCCGCTGCTTGTGTTGCTGCTGCTGCCTGTGTTGCTGCTGCTGCTTATGTTGTTGCTGCTGCTTGCTGTTGCTGCTGCTTGTGTTCGGCTGTTGCTTCATCATTCCATTTTGCGTGGTAGAGTTCCTTGTGTCTGTGACCTTTTTTAGTGGCGCTAGTGCAAGCCCCATGCGTGCATGCCTATCTCGCCAGCAGTTTTCCCGTATGTCTAGTTTTATTATTACTACTATCAGGATGATGATCGTTAGTATTGCTATTATTTTTACTATTATAATTATTGCTATTATTGTTATTATTATTATTACAGTTATTATTATTATTATTGTTATTATTATTCTTATTGTTGTTATAATTACTGTTATTATGATTACGATTATGATTATGATGATGATGGTGATGACGATCATTATTATTATTATTGTTATTGTTGTTGTTATTACTATTATTATTATTATTATTAGTATCACTATTATTTTTATCATTACTATCATTATTATTGATATTATTATTAGTATTATTCACACCGTTATTATTATTGTCTATTTACGCCAATGCTTATGCGCAGGAGAACATGCCAGCGCGTTACCGGGCGTTGCATCGGGCGTTTGCGTCTCTATTGGAGGAGTTTGGGCTTGTGTCTTTTTTCCCGCTGAACCTTTCAAACGAGAACACTATCACAAATTTGGGGACCTTGCTGAGAAGCACCTTGCAGGCGGACGAGGAGGAAGAACCTCGAATGGACTACGACCTACCTGACTAGCAGCAATCCTGCTGCTGCTATTTCTGCTGCAGAAAAAGAAAGCAGCAGCAGCAGAATGCTTAAATCCGCTGTTTAGAACCTTGTGGGATACAGAGAAACGCCATCACGTTTTTTGGGTATTTGCTGCTGCTGCTTCCGCAACTTGAATTACAGCAAGAGACACCAAGTGCGTTCTGTCTCCTTATGTGCAGCTGCTGCGGCACAAAATATTGTTTTGGTCGTTTGCGGCTTTGAACTGGCATATCCGTTGCATGCGCCATTGTTTGAGGTGTACTGATGACACCTTAGCGCACTGAACAGCAAGCTGCTGTGCTTTTATTCTTTTTCCCTCTTTTAATCTCTCACCCTGTGTGCTCTATTGTAGGCACATTTAGCTTGGCAGCGCAAAGGCACATGAAGCGTACAGATTTTAACTGACAGAAACACTCTGAGGTTGTTCGGAGGGCAACTGCTGCAGCAAATGTGTGTTTATATGGGTTGCTGCATCGGTTAGCTGCAGCTGCTGCTCCCTTACAGGGTTTGTGTCTCTGTCTCTGTGTGTATCTTTGTGGCCTGAGTGTTGGCTAAAGGGTGAAATGGGACAGGCCGCCTATGCCACTCGAAGCCTTAACCGTAGATACAAAAGCACGTCCCTAAGAGCGTTCATGAATGGCTGGACAAGTGGTAACATGGGGCTGAACACGAGGGATGCAGTCAGTTGACACCTATTTGATATCGCAGAGTTCGTCTGTTCGTTATCACTTTAAATTATCCTAGTTTATGTCCTCAGCAAAATATTAGTGGAATGGTTAAGCCTACGTATGTGAGGAGCAGCAGATCAGTAGATCAGTTCCTCGGATTGTGTGTTTGGATGCGTGCGTGCCCAGGGTGCAGCTAGCGTGCAATTTGGCCTCATTCCCTTGTCGCTTGGCTGCTCCCAGGTTGGCATGGACTCAGAGGGGCAAGCTGGCGGGAATCAGATTTCTTTGGGGGCTAACTATTCTTCAGCTATTGTTTCGTTTTAGTGCTTATGGCCTTCAAACAGACACCTAAGTATGGGCGTTACAGGCGACATGTCCCGCCCTATGCCCTGCTGCTTGTCACACACTAAGGGGAGCTGCTAGCGTTTTAGGCCCGAGCAGTTGGGGTCCTTGCGTATAGAGGCTCCTTAAAAG
The DNA here is from genome assembly GCA_002271815.1 of Eimeria falciformis. NCBI lineage: Eukaryota > Apicomplexa > Conoidasida > Eucoccidiorida > Eimeriidae > Eimeria > Eimeria falciformis. Next base: position 118,109 of record NPHX01000164.1, on the reverse strand, counting down.
TAATGCCAAGACAACCTTCGCACTTCTCTGGAGGGAGGCCGTGAATAGATATCTTTGGTGACAGCCATTTATTGGTTCGACCGTTCTACTGCGTCAGTGCAACAATGGAAAAAAAATTCATCCTCTTCGTTATAAGCTTCATGCATCCATAAAATGTATAAGGAGGCAGGACCTCACGAAGACGAGTGTTAGTACAGACAGGTGCAACCCTTTTAGAACCGTAACTCTCACAAGGCAATCCGGAGAGCGTTCCGCTAATATTTCAAACAAAAACAACGCTACATATTTAAGTTTTTGGGTATTTCGACTAGCGAGAGGTAAAAAGGCTCTTTTGTTGCCTTCCAGGTAGCTGCTGACCAATGGGCCACCCCAGATGAAGATGCATAACTCAGGCTCGATGCTTCGCTCGGCAGGAGTGATGTTACCAAGCATCCAGCTCATAAGTTTTAACCTTAAATTTTGCAAGATTTTTACGTGTGACGAAGTACTTCGAGTTTGTCTCTAAATGCTGTTTTGCCTAGCTTCAGCTGTATTATGATTGTATCACTTCGCAGTGCCTTGCATCTGTTTTTAATCTGCTGAGTGGAACCATAGGATTGAATTTTAAATTTTTTCAGCCCTGAACTTACAGAGGATTACTGTTTAATTTTGTTTATCAGATCTTGATGATTGGGAAATCAATTCTTTAACCAGCTCGATTCTGGGAGACTGTCGTGCGACTAGGAAACAAGCAACTTTGAAAATGAAACTCCTTGCTTTTCTGGTATGCGCCATGGCCCCTGCCGTTGGCTTTGGCCTCCGGCCGCAATTTGAAAGTCCGACAAAAAATATGATGCTTCCTGCGGCGGATAAAACAGGGGAGCCCTCTTTCTTACAAGCATTTCGGAGACCTTTTGCCGCCATAACGCCCGCTGCCCGACAACTTTTGCAAGGACGTGCAGCCATGCAAGCTCGTAATGTGGTCCAACAACGGGTAGCTTTACCTGCGAAGCCGCCATTACTGCCACCGATTCAGAAGCCAAGAGTGCTTGGGCCAATGCCCTTTCGTCTTCCACCCATGTCCCCGAAGCGCTTTCCATTTCAACCGTTCGGGCGTCCACAGCCAAGGCAAGCTGCCAACGCCCTGGCACGAGGTGCGGATTCAGGTTCAACAGACTCGACACTTCCATTGACTGACTTACCAGCATCGTGGAACATGTTACAAACGCAAAAAGAAGCAAAGCGAAGCATTGTTGAAGTCATGAAGCTAAACATAAGAGCCAAGGAACACGAACAGGTAACCAGTGGGCCCAAGGCCCAGCGACCGCTTGAAAGAGTGATCCGTGACGCAATGGTGGCGATAAGTGGTGGAAATGGAGACAAAATCATGCTACTCAATGTGAAGGATTCCGTCACAGAGTCAGTTATCCTCCCAAAATGCGAGGCGACAATAGAGAAAGTCCTTGGAGTGGGGGGCGTGGGAATCGTAATGAAACTTAATATAGTGGATGAAAGTGCAAAGAAAGTTCTCCAAGCAAATGCGATAGCAGTGAAGGTTATATACCATCCATTCGAAAAAGAGAATCCTCAGAGCGATGAAACGGCAATGGCTGCGCAATTCCTTCAAGACACGTTCGAGCAGGAGCTAAAACCCACACGTGACGTGACAAGGGATGTGGCCGGCAAGGTAGGCAAAGCAAAGGCGACGGCACGCGAAATTTCAGAGAAAAACCAGTGGGCTCTGCCACTGTGGACGGCTAGCGTTGGGAGCAGTACCCAACGAGAAATGTATGTCCATCAAGGCTTCGGCTTCCTCAACGAAACGATTCTTTCACCAGTCATGCTGGGAAGCGAAAATGATTTTTTCTTCAAAAGGCCAAACGGAATGCCTGGCGCTCGCCTGACGATGGCTGCAAAGGAATTAGCTTGCGCTCAAATGATTGCGTCGACGGCAAGACTCCACGACGCAGGGATGGCACACCAGGACGTGAAACCAGAAAATTTTCTCGTCTCAGCTAATGGGAACGTGTTTTTGGCTGATTTTGGAATGAGTGGCCCACTTAATCAGCCAAGACCCTGTCAAGTAATGCTGACTCCGCTTTACATGGACCCACAGCATGCAAAGTGCTTTCGAAGTAACGGAGTCGAGTACCTCAATAAAGCTTACGACACGTGGGCGACAGGGCAGTCCTGCTTTATGGTCTTTACGAACGGCGTGGTTTCGCATGGTATCGGAAGGCAACCGACCATGGGCAGCCTAGTGCAACACATTTCGGATCTCACGCACTCGCGTGAACGCAACCAAACGCAGGCGAAAACCCCAGAAGAAGACCTTCGCTCCCATGGTGTTTCCGAGTTCTGGTCAAGGGTTGTCGGTAGCATGCTTAATACGCCTCGACAAACGCGACCTACCCTTCAAGATATCACCGAAAAGTATTCTAGCATAAGGAACTCGTTAAATGATACGGCTAAGGAAGCCGGCGGCACAAACTAAAGGGGAAAAGGCGTGTGAAGTGAACAACAGCAAGGGAATTCCCAGGGATTCGCAAACTTCCCAGTTCCGGAAGTTGAGTTGCCAAAGCCGCAGCTTCTTTCAGCTCTGAATCAAGCCAAAATGTGTTTTGCTTGCAACTGTTGTCTTGAGTAATTGGAGTTGAACAGGCGAGTTAATCATTTCATTTCTTCTCTAAGCGATCGCTCATGACTTTTTACCTACGCTTTCTTGTTGGCGCATCTCATCCAAAGAAAGCAAAATGAGGAGGGAGTATGCACCTTAAGAGCTCTATGACTCCCTACTGTTTACCTTTTATTTCCATGTTTTTGCAAACTTTATATTAACCTGGCTATCCTATCGGGCCGGTTCAACCATTTTAGCCGGCGGCCTTGTGCATGTTTCACAGCTGCCTCTTTTATGGTCATGTATACATTGTCATTTCCTCGTGCTTCATTTTCCGTTGGGAACCAAATTGGGACCCTCTCTGGAGCTCTCCGTTAAACTCCCTTGTCACTGCGACAAGGACCAATTTTTGCATGGCATCCTGAATGTCAGGCTTGTGGTGAAGGCGTACAGGCTGCTCTGATAAGAGACCAACCAAAGCCAACGTAACTCACCAGGTTGGCTGGCGCCTGCGCAGCCAGAGAAATGAAACCACCAGCTGTACCCTAAAACAGTTGATTCTAACATGTTTTATCAAAACCCTTTATGATGAGCAAATGCGCCACCCTAAAACAGTTGATTCTAACATGTTTTACCAAAACCCTTTATGATGAGCAAATGCGCCCATTTCTTTGTTTTCCACTCCATTACGCACTAAGGTAGACGCCGTGGAACAGCCAGTCTATTCGCTCCCATTTTGGAAATGTTTTCTGATTTAGAGGGAAATCTCGTTGAATGCACCGTTAGCGAGCTTTTCGCTGGGTAACACCCGTCAGAGATAACTCAGGCTATTCAGCATCGGGAATATAAGTTCTCAGACATACATACCATTGTCGAGATAGCCATACAGGGGGAAATCACAGTTGAAAAAATGAGAAAAGAATTTTGGTCAATGTAAAAGAAGTTCTCAGGCTGCATGAGACTTCACCTGTCAGACTCCTAAATCCCAATGTGGTGGCTTTGTCCCGATTTAACTGCTAGTACATTTCTTTGCATGCATTTAAAGGGCAAAGCTTGGTTGTCATTACGCCTGCTTCAAAAGAAAACACTGTTTAGTGTACTTTCACATGGTTACCCTCAAGTGAACATTCTGCAGCTGGCACTCGACCGCGTCGGCATGGTACAACACCACAGCTCATTTCTGTCATCTAGGGTGGCGAGTGGCCTGCCTTTAAATACATCGAAAGGTCGGACGCGATCTGTTTGCAGTGCAAAGTGCCTGGAGGTTGTGGCTGACAATTCAGCGGTTTTGCATCTTTAAAATTTCCCCAGAGCATTCGCTGCTTGTGCAAAGATCCCGGCTCCTTTGATGGTGCAAAAGCTGTTACGGCAATTTTTTTCAACAGCCAGTTTGTTTCCTATCGGAAAATTAACGCGTTCAATCGTCTCGGCCGTTGGGGACGTGCAGCTGTATCTGCCCCTCGTTCCCGAGTCACCCAGCAGTGAATTTGGCCTGTTTTGGTGAAAGTCTATTTCGGAAGCTGTGAATACCCGAGAGCATCCAAATCGTTTCTATTGTATTTTGTTTTATTGTTGCGAGCTGTTCGTGATCGCGACACACTGAGCAGCTGCACAGTGAGACGTGCCAACCCATGCAGATTCTCTGGGTGCGCCTTCATTCTCTTTTTAACAGAAAGATATTACATTGCTTCGTTGCCGTCGACACTACAGAGAATTTAGGGAAGGCAAGAATAACAAAAATAACGGATGCTGCTGTTACTGCCGCTACGGCAATCCACCCAGTCGTCAGACTTGGGTTGAAGCACAGAAAACCCTTAGGGAATCGGCTGAGGGGAAGGCCGGTAGCCCCCAGGGATAGGCTTATCAGCTTCATGCCTATACAGTCGGGAATGGCGCCAACGCAGGGCCTTCCGGCACTGCGCACCACAACAAACCCTAAACCCCAAACCCTAACTGTCGCCCTTATAGTCACAAGTACGAGCTTGAAGAGGATTTGAGTGTATTTCGGTAAAGGTTTAGGGGTTGGCGTTTGGTCCGTTTGATGTGCAGCCTCTAGCGTTCAGGGTTTAGGGTTTAGTTTTTTAGGGTTTACCTCGGAGACCACCTCGTCCGGGATGAAGCCTTTTAGGCTGCCTGGCCTGTCGTCGGGGTCGGCGTAGTGCTGCACAGACACCAAATAAGTCCTAAACCAAAAAACCTAAACCCCAATTTGTTCGCTATCCTACCCGCACACCAAATCCACTTTGACGACAAAAAGACAACCAAAAAACACTTGCCTCGGTAACGAACTTCACTTCCGCTCCAGGATACACAGAAGTTATCATATACCTGCAGGTTCACACCAAACCCCCCTATAAACCCTAAACCCTGGCATATGAGCACAGATTCACTAAGGATTTGCTGTTGTCTATACACTCGGCCAGGAAGCTGCTGCTTCTCGCCGTCGCCACACCTCGCCCACTCTTTAACTCCAAATTTGTGTTGCAAAGGCCCCTGATAAACAAAGGCAAACTGGCCGTCGCATGCAGATAGCAACCGCAGCAAACCGTTCCCCTGCAGCCGCAACGACACAACAACCGTTGCAGAGGCAACAACTGCGGCAATCCCAGCAGCAACGGCAACGCTGCAGCACCATGTTAACACAGCTGCTATGCTGCAGCGGCAATATGTGGAGCAACAGCGGGATGTCGCAGCATCAGCAGCAGCAGCATACATCGGGTCGAGTGAAGGTTGGGAGGACGCTTTCTACTTTCTTAACTTCCTAAACAAGCACAGCGAATTCGCAAACGCAGCATCATCCTCATCTACTGCAGAAACAGCAGCAGCAGGAGCAGCAGAGAAGAAAGGCTGCAATGCCACAGACGTAGAGCACCAGCAAACAAAGCTGGGGCTGCAGCACAAAGGAGCAGCAGCAGCAGCAGCAACAAAAAGCACAAGGTAGTTTGCATGTCAACCTGCGGGTCAATGCGCGTCCCTCCCGCTGCTTCTTCTGCCGTGAGCTTCACATCTGCAGCGCGTCCCAAGCCTTCTTCCTCTACAAACACCAAAGAACCCTCGCGTTGCTCAAACAACCTGCAACGCCAACAGCACCAATCCAACTGTCTCCCTACTGCTGCGGCTGCTGCTGCTGCTGCTGCAGACAACGCCAGCAGCACCACCATCAGGCAAGAAGCAGCGGCAGCACGAACAGCCCCGTACGACGGCAGCAGCTGCTGCCGACCCACAACAGCAGACCAGAAGCAGCAGCGTCAACAACGGGAACAGCAGCAGCGGTAACAGGGACAGCAGCAAAGAGAGATTAACAAAGGTGTCATAAGCTGCAACAAGTCCAACAGCCACACCGACACCGGCAGCAGCCAAAACACAAGCAGCAGCGGTAGCAACAAAAACAGCAGGAGCACCAAAAAACAGCAGCAACAGCACTAGCAGCACCAGCAGTAACAACATAAGCAGTAGCAGCAGCAGCAGGAGCAACAAAAACAGCAGCAGCAGCGGCACATGCAGTCGCAGAAGCAGCAGCAGCGCACGGCGTACACTCTCTGTGCTAGCAAGTTGGCTGTTTGATATTCGTAAGCAATGTTGGCCTGCTGCTGCCCAATTTCAAAACCAAAGTCCACAGAGGCGCGACGCACTCGCCCTGCCCCGTCGCCAAACAAAGGAACTCCCCACGCATGTAGCCTGCTGCTGCTGCTGCTGCTGCTGCTTCTGATGCTGTTTCTGATGCTCGCTTCGGGGAGACGGCTTTTAAGAGGAACTTCGAGTGTACATACATCCCCTGTTGCTGCTCCTACTGCTGCGGACGCAAAGCAAAACAACCGGGGGCCTCCGTGCCCTGCTGCTGTTGGTGCACTTGGTGCAGCAGCAGCAGTAGCAGCACGTGGCTTCGCAGTACAGGGTGGCACTGGAGCGGTGTTGAGTTGAGAGAGTCCCAAGCGCCGACAACCCGCAAGCTGCAGCAGCAGCAGAAGCTGCAGCAGCAGAAGGTGCAGCAGGAGCGAAAACCTCATAGGCGTGGCGATACGTAATGTTTTCTGAGGTGTTGCTGCAGCTGCAGCAGCAGCACCTCGTTTCTCTATTCCATCAGCCTTAAGGTGGTTTAAGCCTCAACTCTTGTGATTGCTAGTGCTGCTGCGGCGCCAGTTTTTTGCTGCGGAGAGCGTCTGTCGCTGTTTCAGCTGGTTTGCTGTTTTGGGGATGCAGCAGCAAAGGGCGGAAGCTAACATGTTATAAAGAAACTGTTTTTGCTTATTGTATCCTGTAGACACTTTCTCGCCTTCAGGGCAGAGGGTTTGCTGGCTGTCCTTAAAGGCAGTTGTCGGCCGAGGGGCCCTTAGGGGGTTTGAGGCGCATGCGACGCTGGGCCCCAAAGCCCCTCCTTTTTCATGTCTTTTTGACCTTATCGTGAAATGAAAGCGCGTCAAAAAGAAACACAAAATCATTAAGGTGACGCTCCTTTGCTGCTTTCTTCGTTAGCTGAAGCACCTGCTGCTGCAGCAGCAGCAAGACGCCGATGCTATCTAAACGTTCCCTCGTGTTGCAGCAGCCAGTCAGAAAAAGACAGGCCTTACCCACTGAAAGAGCAGCAAACGAGACACAGGCAGCTGCAGATACACCCGGAGAAAGCGCACTGTCTTCGCGGCCATCATGGGACGCCTCCTAGTGACCCTGAAGCACAGACTCCGCCTTGCCAGCAGCAGCAGCACCAGCAGCAGCAAGGCGGAAAAGATAGCTTTCTTGTTGCTTAAGCTTAGGCCGCTAGGGTACGCAATGCTCTGCCGTCGCCTTCGGGATTTGCCGCTGCTGCTGAAGCCTCATGCTCTTTCGATTGGATGGGACGCCTCCGCCTTTGTTTTTGTCTGTCTGTCTCTGTCACTGTCTGTCTTTGTCTGCCTCTGTCTTTGTTTGTCTGTATGTGTCTGTGTCTCTGTCTGTCTCTGCTTCTGTCTCTGCTTCTGTTTGTGTCTATGTCTCTGTCCGTCTCTGCTTCTGTCTCCGTCTGTCTGTCTCTGCCTTTGTCTCTTTGTCTGTCTGTGTGCCCGTCTGTGTCTTTCTCGGCCTTTGTCAATCTCTGTCTCTGTCTTTGCCTGTCTGTCTATCTGTGTCTCTGCGTCTGTCTCAGTGTATCTGTCTGTCTCTGTCTCTCTCTATTTGTTTCTGTTTCTGTCTCTATCTATCTCTATCTGTATCTGTCTGTGCCTGTCTGTCTCTGTGCCTTTCTGGATCCGTCTGGTCCTCTCTCTCTCTCTCTCTCTCTCTCTCTCTCTCGCTCTCTCTCTCTCTCTCTCTCCCTCTCTCTCTCGCTCTCTCTCTTGGTTGTGTCTCTTGATGTGTTTGTGTGTCTGCGTGTGCGTCTGCCAGGCCGTTGTGTTTTTTGGGGGGCTTGCTGTTTCTCTGCTGTCTCCACTCCTTCCCCTACCCCACTGAGGTTGAGGAGCATGCCTTCGCTGCAGGGCAGCACGCAGCAGTCATTAAAAAGCCCCACTCTGTCGCTGCTGTTACGCTACTGCCTCTCGCCTCTCTTGTCTACATCAAACTAGAAGCAGCAGCAGCAGCAGCAGCAGCAGCAGCAGCAACTGGGGCTGTTGCTGCTGCGCCCTGCCATACGGGGCCCCTCCGCCCCTCCAGCTGTCCCTTTGTTTTCCTCTCCACCACCGACAGACACCCCAGCAACCGACAGCAGCAGCATCAGCAGCAGCAGCAATGTACAGAGGAGCAAGCGCCTGCTGCTTTGAGGGAGTTGCATGCGCTCTTTGCTGCTTTGCAGCTTGAGTCCGTCTTGCAGCCTTTCTACCTCATAGAACCTCCCGTCTCGGCTGCTCCCGCTGCTGCTACCGAATCAACAGAAGCAGCAGCAGCAGCAGCTACACTGCATTTTAACTTTATTGGTGTGGCACGCAGCAGCAGAGGCGACGGCCAGGAGGCGATCGTTCTTCCTGTCCTCTACGATTTCCACGATCCCCCAGCTGTCCCTGCTGCTGCTGCTGCTGCCGCTGCTGCTGCAGCAGCAGCGGCATCACAGGGGGAACGAGAGGCAGCAGCAGCAGCCGCGGGAGTGCAGCAGCTGCTGAAGACGGCAGGTGTCACAGGGGCAGCAAACGCAGCGCTTCCTGCTGCAGCACTTGGCAAGTTTTCTGGCGCCGATTTGCTGCAGCTGCTGCAGCAAATACCGCCGCTAGACAGCCTTGCTGCTACGTTGCGAAAGCAGGGCCTTCGGGTGTCTGCGCGTGTTGCTGCTGCTGCTGCTGCTGCCTTGGCCATGCTGCTGCAGCACTATGCGCCGTGGCTAGCTAAGGATGTCATCTTTGTGGTTGCTGATCGACGACTGCCATATGCTGCAGGTAACCTGCTGCTGCTGCTGCTGCTGCTGCTGTTTTGTTCTTGCTCCTTACTCCTGTGCAGCAGCGTGACTGGCAGCTGTTGCACCTGTTGCTGCTGCTGCTGCTGCTGCTGCAGGGTTGCGGGCGTTTGCAGAGGATTACTTTAGGGGCACTCAGGGCGGCCTGCAAGGCTTCCCGGGCCTCGCATTTGTGGGGGGAAAGCCGCTCCTTCATTTGGGGGTCGTACTGGAGCTGAAAGGCCTCCTTTCAGTAGACCCTGCCATGCCGCAAACAGCAGCAGCTGCTGCTGTTGCTGCTGCTGCTGCTGCTGGCGAAGACGCAGCAGAAGCAGCGGAAGCTGCTGCACTTGGTGTGTCACCCCGGTGGACAGACGCGTATGTGCTTCCGCGCAAACTCCCGCAGAAGCTGCTGCAGCTCTTGCTGGAGCAGCAGCAGCACCCGCTGGAGGAACACCAGCAACTGCTGCAGCAAGAGCAGCAACTTCTGCCAGATTACGGATCGTTGAGTTTCCTTCACGCGGACTTTGGTGCGTCGTAGCTGGCCACCCTAGAAACGCTGCTGTTTTGCGTACTGCTGCTGCTGACAGCAGCTGCCCGCATGCATTGCATGTGTGCTTGTCTCTGCTGCTGCTGCTGCTGCTGCTGCTGCTGCAGAGGGAGCGGACGGGCAGCTAGTAAATGAGGACATAACAAACGTGCTGCTGTTGGAGACCCGCGTGGAGCCCATTCCAACCACCCTCCGCAGTGTATGTCCCTGCTCTTGCTGCTTTTGCTGTTGCAGCATGCTGCTGCTGCTGTTGCTACTCCTGCTCTTGCTGCTGCTGTGTTGGGAAGAGGTGGTACTCGCCCTGATTGACGCTGTTTGCAGCAGCTGAAGTGGTTGTGTCACCTGCTGCATGCGCTGCTGTTGCTGTTGCTGCTGCTGCTGGCGTTGGCGTTCAGTTTTGGGAGCATGTGAGCCGCCCCATAGTTGGGGCCGGGGCTCACACATCCGTGGAGCCACTCCTTCGGTAAGGTTTCATGAGTTTAGGGTTTAGGGTTTAGGGTTTAGGGTTTTAAGTGTTTGCGGAGGACGAGGATTTGTTTTCTGTTTGTAGTGCTGCTGGGGCTGGTTGCGTTGCTGTTGCTGCATGCGCCGTTGCTGCTGCTGTTGGTGCTTGCAGGGAGGGTGTGAGCGCTACAGCAGCAGTGCTGCATGCGACTGTCCCTGGCCAGTCTGCGGGGCTTAACTGGGCGTCTGTCTTGGGGTAAGACGAGCAGCAAGCGCCTCTGCTGCCGTCGTGTTCTGTCTCCGCGCTCTGTCTCCTGTCTCCTGTTTTGTCTTTGTGCTCTGTCTCCGTGCTCTGTCTCCTGTCTCCTGTTCTGTCTCCTGGTTTGTCTCTTGCTTTGTTTCCTTGGGGTTCTTTCTGTCTCCTGTTCTGTGTTGTGCTCTGTCTCTTGTTCTGACTCCTTGGAGTTTCTTCTCTCTTCCTGTTCTGTCTCCTGTTCTGTCTCTGTGGACCTCCTTTCTCCCACTGTGTCTCCTGTTCTGTCTCCTGTTCTGTCTCCTGTTCTATCACCTTGGAGTTCCTTGTTCCTCTTCTTTTCTCTGTCCCCTTCTTGTTGCTGTCTGTGGATCGTTTCTGTCCCGCTGCATCTTTTTCGGTCCATGCGCACTGCCAGCAGCAGATTTGGCAAACGCAGCAGCAGCAGCGAGGTCCTTGCTAGCAGCAGCAGCAGCAGCAGCAGCAGCAAGGCTCTTGCTGGCAGCAGCAGCAGGAGGAGACACTGTGCGTATGTGTGTGCACAGGATGCTCGAGCGGGTGGTGCGCAGCTGCAGCAACGTTGAAGTGTCTCTTTTCCGGTCTTTCTTCGCCTACTTTTTTATCTCCAGGCAAACGCACGTCTCCGGAGGCACTTTTAACTTTGCCACGCCGCTGCTCTTGCTGCTCGTCGCCCTCCCGGTGTGTCTGCTGCTGCTGCTGCAGCCGCTGCTGCAGCTGCAGCTGCGCTTCTACCAGTTGCAGCCGTTGCTGCAGATGGTCAGGTGCTACTGCTGCTGCTGCTTGGATGTGTGGTTTGCTGCAGTTGCTGTGCTCTCGCGTGACGTCGGACATGCGAACGATTATGCTGGGGCTTGCTAGTTTGGGTTTGGCTGTGCTGGCTGCCCTGCCTAGCTATCTTGCTGCCACATCGGTAGGCCTTCTTTTTCCTCTTTTCTTCCTTTGATGTCTGCTGGTCCTCCGCTGCGCTTTCTGCCTAAGTTTTTGTTTCTTGCTGTGTCTCTCTGTCTCTGTCTGTCTCTCTCTGCCTCTCTTCGTCTCTGTCTCTGTTTCTGTCTGTCTCTCTCTGTCTCTTTATGCCTTTCTTGGTTTCTGTCTGTCTCTATCTTTCGTTCTCTGTCTCTCTCGTGCTCGTGCTTGCTTCTAACAATGTCCTCAGCACTCCAGAACAGAAGACACACTCTTCTCTGGCTGGGTCTCTTTCTCTGTCTTCGTCTCTGTCTCCGTCTGTCTCCCGCCTGTGCCGTGGCCTCAGGAGATGTTGTGTGGATGGTTTTGTTTGGCTCAGCCCCTCTTTGGTACTTTTCTCTTTGGGGTGTCTCCCGTCCCTCGCTGCACAGAGTGGGGAGAGGAGCATCTGCTCACTTACGCCCAGGTCCGCTTTGCTGCTGCTGTTCTCCTGCTGCTGCTGCTCTTCTGCTGCTTCTGTTAGTTTGCTCTTCTGCTGTTTTGCTGCTGTTGCTCTTCTGCTGCTGCTGCTTTGCTGATCGGCTGGTCGCTGGCGCAGCTGCTGTTTCTGCACGCTGCTGCTGCTGCTGTTGCTGCTGCTGCTCTTGCGTGTTTTTCTGATGTTGCAGAAAGCCTCCTTTTGGCTATACGCTGCAGTACCGGGCTATTTGCTGCTTCTGCTGCTGCTATTTGCTGTTGCTCACTGGATTCGTAAAATGCAGCTGCAAGGTACGGCATGCTGCTGACGCTGCTGCTGCTGTTGTTGTTGCTGCTGTTGAGAGTGTTTGGCTGTGCATCTGCTGCTGTTGCTGCTGCAGCGAAGGAACATGCCTCGCAGCAGGAAGACCCTGGCGCACTCTTTGTCCCTCCTCGCATGCGGGAGCATCTCGAAGCAACAGCAGCGGCCACCGCAGCAGCAACCGCAGGAGCCCCAGAGAGTGCAATGACTGCCAAGGCAGCGCTTGGGGAGAAGGCACTTGCGCAGCAGCAGATGCAGGAAAAGGAGCTGCAGCAGCAGCAGCTGCTGCTGCAGCAGAAGGAAAAGGAGGAGCAGGATGAGGTGCTGCAAGAGGAAGCTGAACGAATGTTGGATTGTTGGTTGCCTCCCATCGCGCCACCTGCCCTTTGGATTTCTTTACGCGCTTGCTGCCGATTGGCTCTCGTTGGCCTTCTACTGGCTCTCCTTGTAAGGCCTGCTGCTGCTGCTGCTTGCTGCTGTTTGCATGCGGGGCCGTTGGCTGTCGCCGCATCAGCTTGCGATCACTGCTTCTGCTTGTGTTGCTTCAGCTGTGCAACGTAGCGATGTCCTGGCTGTTCGGGGTGCTGCTGCTGCCAGCCCTGCAGCTGCTGCTTCCTCTCTTCTTTGATCCCACAACCACCATCAGGCAGCAGCTGCAGCAGCAGCTTCTGCTGCAGCAGCAGCAGCACAAGTTACAGCAGAAAGAATGCTCAAAGACAGCAGACACGGCAGCAACAGCAAGCAGCAACAACAGCGCAGCAGACACCGCAGATATGCTGCGGCAGCGACTAAAGATGCAGCAGAGGAGACACAAGAGACTGCTGCTGAGAAAGGCAGCACTCTGTGCTGCTGCTCTGCTGCTGCTTCTTCTCTTCACCGACTTCGAACAGCTGCGGGTAATTCTGCAACAGCTGCTGCTGCCTCAGTTTTCTTCCTCTAGTGTTGCAGCAGCTGCTTCTTTTGCTGCTACTGCTGGCAGCTGTGTGGTTGCATGCGTGTCTCTGCGTCTTTGTGTATGTACAGCCCCTCCGCTCTGGCCTGTTTGAAGCAGTGCAGCAAGCGGCAGCAGCAGCTGCTGCTGGCTTCAAACACTACGGCTACAGCAGCAGCAGAAATTTCCCCTTGCCGGATCAGCTGCTGCAGTGGCTTTCCTCTGGCGTGCTGCAGCAGCAGCACCACCTCCATCACCACATGCCATTTGACACCACAGCAGCACTTGTTGGAGACGCAGCAAGGGCAGCAGCATTTGCTGCTGCTGACGTGCCCGCTACACCTTGGGGTGTACAGACAGCTGGACGAGAGGATCTTTGGAATCCCGGGGTGCACATGCCGCAGTGGCTGCTGGAGCTGCTGCTGCCTAGACACCCCAGCGGGCCGCTGCTGCTGCTCTACGGGGCTGGGAGAGACGCTGCATGCATTGGCGGAAGCACATTTTCTTTGCTGGTGTTTGGCCTTATGCCGCTGCTTTTTTGCTTCTTTCTAATTCTCTTTCTTCCGGCCTGAGAAACTCCAAAGAGGAACATTAAGAGCAGCTCCAGCACCGACGGAGACACCCAGCTGCAGTCAGCGCTGCACTGGCAAGGAGCAGCGCAGCGATTGCTGCAGTGCCTGCCGCTGTACATGCCACTGCAGCTGCCTCTCTGCGTAGACAGTGGGAAAGCAGTAGCGTCGAATGGACCTCGTGTGTCTTGAGTTGGAGACACACTTCCTTCTGCCCTTGAGGCTCGGCCTCAGCAAGTGCGTCTCGTCTGGCCTGTGGGGTTTGCTGCTGCTGTTTTTTTGTTTTTGGCTTTTTGTGGGCCGTGCTGTGACACAAACGAACAAGACAGAAATTGCCGGCGCACACACAAAGCTCTGCTTCCGCCCTATCGAGCAACTTAACGCAAACTGCCAAAGAGAGACAAAGACTGGCAGAGACAGAGAGATACACAGAGACAGATGGAGAGAGAAATAGAGACAAAGAGTTAGACAGAGAGACCGAGAGACAACCAGACAAAAAGAGACAAACAGAGACAGAGATAGACAAATAGACATACAGACAGAAAGGGAAACAGACAGGCACAGAGACAAAAAGAGAGAGGCAGACAGACCGAGACAGACAAACAGGGACAGACAGACAGATAGACAGACAGACAGACGCGCCCTTCGCGATTAACTGTTTGGGTGGTGTTGGGCTGGGCGACAGTGCGTCGGCGCTGCAGCCTCTTCCTGCTGCGACGACTACCAATAACAATAAGAATACCAATAAGAATAAAAATAAGAATAAGAATACCGATACCAATAACAATACCCATACCATTAACAATAACAATACCAATACCATTAACAATAACAAAAATAGTGAGAAGCAGTTTGAGGTGACGCCTGGCGTCCCCTCCCGCATGAGGAATTTGCTGGCAGCAAATGCCATCAGCCGCCTTTGAAGCTGAAGGGACTCTCTAAGCTCGCTAAAACTCTTAGAAGTTTGTTGGCTGCTTCTTTGGGGTCAGTGAGGCCACTCGTTGCCTTTTGCGTGCAAAGCAGTTTTTCTGTGCATGCACAGTTTCTCCTTTCTTGCTAATACCTCCAGCCCCAAAGCTATCGAAAGGAAACTGGAAAATATCCTGCAACAAACTTTCAAGTTTTGGCCTCGAGGGTTTGGTTGGCAACTCGCAGCCTCACAGCCTCGGGGGAGAAACTTCTCCCGTCAGCAAAAAATATTTTCTCGCTTCTGCTGCCAAAAGGGACGGATAACGCCCAGGCTAGAAAAGAAGGTCAGCGGCAGCAGCAGCAGCAGCAACATTCACTCCCTCCTCGTCGGCGCAGACGAAAACATTCAGCGCCGGCAAGGGCCTTTGAAAAGGAAGGGAAGTGTCTCCTTAAACGCTAGTGTCTCCTTTAACGCTAGTGTCTCCTTTGCCAAGCATTTACGGAATGCTTAGCCGTCTCCTCTCTGCTGAGGAGAATAAGCTTACTTGTCTTCTGTCTCCTGAGAAGAAGGCCGAGCCAACTGGGCTGCGCTCTCCGCTAAAAGACTGCTGCTGCTGCTGCAGACGCAGCAATACGAGCAGCACGGGCTTAGCCTGCATCTGCAGCGGCAGCTGCATGCGCCTCGCCTCGAAAGCAAGCCCAGATTTTCTGCTCTCTGCTGTCCAACAGCTGCTGCACGCGCTGCTCTAGCAGCTGCTGCTGCTTCTTCTCCACCACCGTCAGCATCTCCCGAGCTGCGCGCAGTATGCAAACACCACACAAAACCTTCTCTGCTGCTGCAACAGAGTTGCTGCAGCGTGATCTGCAGCTTAGGTGCAGCAGCAGGACACACCTACCTGCCACGGGTTCTGTTTCAGCAGCAGCAGCAGCAGCAGCACGGAGGTTCACTAGCACGGGGGCCCTTGACACGCGCTGCAGCATTTGCAGCAGCTGCTGCTTCGAAGATGAGGCAGCAGCCGCTGCTCCTGCTGCAGCAAGTCCGCTGTGCTGCTGCTCCTGCTGCAGCTGGCGTAGCTCGTTGAGAATGGCCTCAGTGTCTCTTCGTCTCTGCAGCCGCAACAGAGCAGCAGCAGCAGCAGCAGCAGCAGCAAATGGACCGGATGCGCAGAGAGAAAAATGCAGCAGCGGCAGATGGCAAGTGGAGACACTTAAAGAGGCGAGGCGGAAACAGGAAAGGTACAAGGAGGCACAAGACAGACGGAGATAGACATAAGCAACGCATACAAAAAAAGCCAGAGACAGCAGCAGAGAGAAAGACAGAGACAGAGACAGCAGCAGACAGAGAGAAAGACAGAGACAGAGAGGTACCTTTGCAACAGCAGCAACAAGCCAGGCGTCAGCGATGAGCAAAGCGCTGCTCTCTGGTTCTTTTGGAAAGTCCGCAACCTGCTCAGCAATTCGCAGCAGCAACGCAAGTTCGCTGCTGCTGCTGCCGCCGTAGGAATGCGATAAAGAGGAGATCCTCAACCCTGACCGGGTACCCGCTAGGCGTCTATCTGTCTCTCTGTCTCTCTGTTTCTTTGTCTCTCTGTCTTTCTGTTTCTGTTTCCGTTTTTGTCTCTGTTTGTGTGTGTGTTTGCATGGATCGTCTGACACTCGCTATCTCTATCTCTGTGTTAGTCTCTCTGTCTCTCTTCCTCTCTGTCTTTCTGTCTCGGTTAGTGTGTTAGTGTGTTTGAGTGTTTGTGTGTTTGGTCTGACTGCCTCCTTTAGCATGCTGAGCACTTCCTGCCGAGACGCCAATGGCCGGCCCACGCACTTCCCTTCAAGCAACAAACAAGCAAGGGGCAGCACACCACTTGGCTAGCTAGCTACCTGGCTAGCCACACCCCAATAGAAGACAGACAGCAAGCAAGAGATACAAAAGAACAAAAAAAGCTGCAGAGGCAGCCAGTACTACAAACAGCCATAGAGAGACAGGAACAAAGCCACACACAAAGGCGTAGGCTAGCTAGCTAACTAGCTAGCTAGCTAGTGGCGTACCTAGGGCCTGTCTGGCTGTTTGGGGTTCGATGTGGTAGATGTGCGGCAGCTGAAAAGCAGCAGCAAGAGATACTGAAATAGAGCCTTGCAGCTGCTGCTGCTGCTGCTGCCGCTGAAGGTCAGAGAAAGAGCGCGGTAGCCGCAGGGGGGACTGAAAGCCCACGATCCAATGAAGCTTGCTGCTCCTCCGTGCAGCACCCTTTTCCTGCTGCTGCTGCTGCTGCTGCTGTTGCAGTATTTGCTGCTCCTGCTGCCGCCGCAGCTCCGTAAGAACCTCAAGGACTTGCTGCGTTTTTGCATGCAGCCCCGATGCCTGCCTTGCCTTCCCCAGCAGCCCCCAGTCAAACAAACCAACACGCAGAGGGCGCATCCGCTTGCCCTGCAGCAGCAGCAACAGCAGCAGCAGATGTAGCAGCAGAGTGCAACAGCAGCAGGAGCAGGAATAGGAGCAGCAGCGATTGCTGTATCAGCAGCGGCGCAGTGAATGAGCTCGAAGGCCCCAACAACGGAACAGGCCAAAAACCAAATAACCCAATTGCTGCCGTCGACAAACAAAGAGAGACACTGCATGCAGAGGAGACAGGCTACTGAACAATCGTCCAACACGCACAGCAAGCACATTGCACGGGCAGCAGCACACGGCACCAGCACCAAATAGCAGCAGCAGCAGCAGCAGCGGCAGCAAGCAGCAAGCAACGGGAGCAGAAGGTCTCACGTCGACGAGGGCATAGGCGAGCGAACCCCGAACTGCTGCGAGCCCCAAACACAAACACAAACCACCCCCACTGCTGCTACTGCTGCTGCTACTGCTGCTGCTGTTGCTGCTGCTATCACTGCTGCTGCTGTCTCTGCTGCTGCTGCTGTAGAGACGACGGTGCAAACGGCGGTCGCTTGAGGAGCTCTTGCATCTGCGTGGTGAATGAGAGATGTCTGTACACCTGAACAATTGGCAGCAGCTGCTGCCAAGGGACAAAGGCTGCCAATCTTTCTTTTTTTGCTCTGCTGCTATTCCGCTTGCAGCTGTTATTGCTATTGCAGCTGTTGTCGCTGCTGCTGTTGTTGCTGCTGCTGTTGCTGCAGGAATGGTGGCACGGGCGGCAGCGGTGCGGCTCCTCATGCAGAGCAACATTTTCCCTTCTCAGCCTCCTGCTGTGCGGTGCTGCTGAAAGCTGCTGAAAGCCTTGCTGTTGCTGTTCCTGCTGCTGTTCCTGCTACTGTTGCCGCTGGAGTCGTTGCTGTTGCTGTTACCCGCGACGTTGTCGTTGCTAATGGGTCCAAGTTCCCTCGCCTTTCTGCTGCATGCGCAGCTGCAAAGACTTTCTTCGTAAAAGATTTTGCATAAGAAGTTGCTGCTCTTGTTCTCCTGCTGCGCTCCAGCTAACTCTTAGGGACCCCCATGGGGCCCCCACGCGATCCCCAACCTTAGGGACCCCTAGGGGCCCCCCACACACAAGGTGTCGATCCTTTGGGTGTTATAGCGGCAAACAAATAAAAAACGCCACAATCTATTTTTTGCGTTTATAGATTTTCAGGTGTATAGGCAGGTCCCGTGCTGCTGCAGATGGGGCCCCTTGCTGCGGGGGTTCCAGCTGGCTCAGCAGCAGCAGCAAAAGCAGCAGCAGCAGCACTTCGAAATGCAGCTAGATGCGGTGTGGTTTTAGGCATTAGCAGCGGCAGCATAAACAACAATCTCAGCAGATCTTGTTGCAGCAGCCGCAGATGGTCAGCATGGACAGTCGCCCCCTGCAGCGCTGCAGCAGCAAGGAGCAGCAGCAGCAGCAGTAGCAGCAGCAGCGGCAGCAGCCTTGGTGTTATTGTTCAATCTGCCTCGTTATATTCTCCCCATCTCTGGACCAGTGGGGTGCCACCTTTTGGCTGTCAAGACAGCAGCAGCAGCACCAGCAACAACAGCGGCGGTTTGTGGCAGCAACTGCAGCAGCAGCGTTTTTCAAAGCACCCCCTTAAGTTGAAAACGCGCGACCTCCAGCACCCTCATGTCCCCCGTAGGCAGCGCAAGGCCCAGGCTCCTTACAGTTCGCCGCAGAGCGTTTAGGGTTTAGGGTTTAGGGTTTAGGGTTTAGGGTTTAGGGTTTAGGATCCAGGGCTGCATTTGATCGGCCCTGTTGCTACTGTGGACAGACGGTGGAATTTAGGATTAAGGGTTTAGGGTTTAGGGTTTAGGGTTGAGGGTTTAGAATTTAGGATTAAGGGTTTAGGGTTTAGGGTTTAGGGTTGAGGGTTTAGGGTTTAATTTAGGGTTTAGGGTTTAGGGTTTAGGGTTTAGGGTTTAGGGTTTAGGATCCAGGGCTGCATTTGATCGGCCCTGTTGCTACTGTGGACAGACGGTGGGGTTTAGGGTTTAGGGTTTAGGGTTTAGGGTTTAGGGTTTGGGGTTTCATGGGCTTGTATGCGCAGCCCCCGAGCATCTGCCGCCTCCGCGCTACGCGGAGGCGCGCCTGACAGGCCTCCAGCAATTTGTGCCGGCGAATTTTTACAGAGAAATGGTGAGGCTGTCTCTACATCTCAGCCTCTGCACCTGCTGCCTTTACCGCTGTCTCTACACCTCAGCCTCTGCTTTTGCTGCCATTGCATCTTGTGCTGCTTCCTGTGCTGCCAGTGATGTTTATGGCGTCTTGTTGCCTCGGTGTTTGTTTGGTTTGTGTGGTTTGTGTAGTTTGTGTGATTTGTGTGGTTTGTGTCTCATCTTGCTTGTGTTTTTAGCTCTTTTTGCTGTGCCCATCCGCTCTCCTTTGGATTGCGTCTGCTTCTGTGTCTCTTGCTTTTCTGGTGGAAGTGCCACCACAATCTTACGGTGTGTGTCTTTCTGTGTGTCTCTGTCTGTCTCTCTCTGTCTCTCTGTGTCTCTCTGTGTGTTTCCCTCTGTTTCTTTTTGCGTCTCGCTCTGTGTCTCTCTCTGTGTGTCGCTGTATCTCTCTGTGTGTGTCTGTGTGTGTCTGTCTCTGTCTTCATCTCTGTTTTTGTGTGTCTCTATCTCTGTCTCTATCTCTGTTTCTGTCTTTGTCTCTGTCTCTATCTCTATCTCTGTCTCTGTGTCTCTGTCTCTGCCTTTGTCCCTGTCTGTATCTCTGTCTCTGTGTCTATGTCTGTCTCTATCTCTATTTCTGTCTCTGTCTCTGCCTTTGTGTCTATGTCTGTCCCTCAGCGTTCCGACGCGAGTCGCGAGGGTGTTTTTGTCGGTGTTGATTTCCCGCTCTCTTTGAACGGCAAGTGGAATTCTTGGCGGAGACGAAAGTACAATTGTGTCTCCGCAAAAAGCTCCCCACTCACCTCGGAGATTGCCAAGGGAATTAACTATTACCCAAGGTATACAGATGCAAATACAACAACAGCGACAACAACAACACTTATCAGCCAAAGAGAAAGACAGACTGTTAGAGAGACACAGAGAGACGCACCGGCAGCTGAAAAGCAGTAGTGTGTGTCTCTCTGCTGGCCAGCTGTTGCGGATGGCCGCGTTGCTGTGCGTTGACTCTGCTTTCTCTGTGCTCCACTTTCTTATGTCTCTTTCTGCTGTCTGTCTCTTTCTTCTTTCTCTTTTAAGTGTCTCTTTCTGCTGTCTCTTCTAGATGTCTCTTTGTGGTGTTTGCTTGTGATGTCGGTGTGTGTTGGGTGTCAGGCAGCACGTGTTCGCCGTGCAATGGCAGGAGGACGGAGTTCACCGCATTCGGTGGTTCCGCGCGGCCTACGGAATCTTGAGAGCCAAGCGAGCTGCAGAAACCTTCAGACGCACACTCGAGGCTGTCGGTAAGAGCTTTAGGTTTAGGGTTTAAGGTTTAGGGTTTAGAGTTCAGAGTTTGTTTAGGGTTTAGGGTTTTGTATTGTCGGGTTTTGGTTTAGGACGGGTTGACGGGGAGCAGAGCGAGAGACAAATTCGGCAGAAGGCGGCGGCAAGGAGGAAGGAGTTGAGGCTGCGGAAGAGACTTTTCGCGAAGGTTTCCTCGGGACAGTTCTGATCGATTGTGTCTCCATTCGCTTGCCTCTGGCCTTGTCTCTGTTTTCTTCGTCTCTCCTGTCTCATCCTTTTTGTTTATGTGTATGTCTCTTTTTGTTTCTTTCTGTGCCTTTGTGTATCCAGTCTCTTTCTGTGTCTACTCCTTCTCTGCCTGCTGCTGCTGTCTCTCTCTATCTCTGCCTCAGTGCATTTGTCTCCTTTTGTCTCTCCCTGCATTCTACGCTTTGTCTCTTTTGTCTCCCGTCTTTCTTTACGAGAAACTTACAAAAGGAGAGGGAAAGAGACTAACACACAGACCTAAGGAGACAGACAGAGAACAATAAAGAGACAGACAAGAGACAGAGAACCATAATGAGACAGACAGGAGACAAACAGAAAACCTTAAAGAGACAGACAGGAGACAAACAGAGAACTATAGAGAAACAGACAGGAGACAAACAGAGAATCATAGAGACAGATAGGAGACAAGCAAAGAATCATAAAGCGACAGACAGGAGACAACCAGAAAACCATAAAGAGACAGACAGAGACAGAGACACACAGAGAGACTGACGGAAGGATGCAGCGCGTGGCGGCGACAGAGGCTAAGACAGACAGAATGGCAGAGAGCAACGGAAAGGGGCAGACGCAGCGGAGACAGAAGAGACAGGGGAGAGAGAGGAGACAAAGGAAACAGCGCTTCCTCCGTATTCAGGAGAGAAGAGACAGTCGGGAGACACGAGCCGGGCATGCAAAAAGTCGCAGGGCAACTCGCAGCGAAAACAAAACACGAAAAACCCGACAGACACAAAACGACGTAGTGAGGAGCAGAGAGACAGAGAGAGACAGGAAAAGACAGACAGAGAGCGACTAGCCAACCAGTTTAAAATAGAAAAGGGATTCTACGGGAAGAAGAAAAGGGAGCAGCCAAGACGGAGACAAACACGTGCTGAGGATGTGCTGCTAACGTCAGCCTCAGAAGAGGTTGTCTCGGCACAAGTTCAAAACGATCAGCTGCCGCAGCTGTTGCCCCTTGCAGGCCCTGAGGGCCGGGAGAGCTGCGGCACGAGCTAGCTAGCCATGGCTAGCCAAGGAGACAGTTTGTGGAAACTCTTTTTTTATGCCAGCGGGAGAACCACCGCCACCAACAGTTGCTGCTGCTGCTTTTCTCCAAAGCCAGGCAACAAGGTGAGGCTAGCTAGCTAGCTGTCAGATGCATGGCTGGCTAGCTAGCTAGCTAGCTAGCTGGTGAGGGGGAGGGAGTCGTAGCTATTGTCTGGGGTATGTTGGATGGCGAGGCTGGTAGCCTTTGTGACGTTGGCGTTGCGGCCTTAGGGCTCATTAGTTTGTGACAGACCAGACGCAGCGCAGAATAAAGGAGCGTCCTCTGCTTCTCCGATTGCAGCAGCAGCATGAGACAGCCTTGCTGGAAGGCAAAGCACGGCTTAGCACCATCCCCCCTCTCTCCAGAGACCGGATCACGAACTGCAAACTTCAACAAACTTTCAGGCGCACACCGCTGCACCTGAATCAGCAGCAGCAACAGCAGCAGCACCAACGCAAGGCAGATGTTAGCAGGGAGACTTCCAGGCCGACAACGAAAAAACAAACAAACAGCAGAGACACCAAAAAGGCGTGCAACCAACTCACAGAAAACGCAACGATTCCAACTCAATCAACAAAACACATGCAGCAGCACCAGCGGCAACAGCAGCAGCAGCAGCAAGTGCGTCTTCTTGCCTTAAGCACAAGTGCGCGGCTCCTCAGTCTTTTGCTGTCAGCAGCAAGCAGCGCGGCAAACGGCAAAGGTTCCCGCTGAGCAGCAGCAACAGCGGCACTTAGGAAGAAACACAAAAAAATCAAAGCCTCTGCAGCTGACGGCGGCTGTCTCCCCCCATGGCCTCTACTCCTCTCTCTCTAGCATTCGGCTCACGCGCCTGTTGCTGGTGTAACAACAGCAACAATAGCAGCAGAAACAACAGTACCAGCAACAGTACCAGCAGCAGCAGCAACAGCAGCAGCATGTGCTGCCTACCTCGTCTAAGGAGACATCCTCTGGCAACGCAACCTTCTCTAACTGCAGCAAAAGCAGACAGCAGCACGCCCACACTCTTTCTGCTGCAGATGCTGCAGGTGCTGCTGCTGTGCTGCTTGCCGTTGAGGCTGCTGCTGCTGCTGCTGTAAGGTAGGGGAGACAGACAAAGCAGGCTGCAACGAAAGGCAGCAGCAACTTCTGATGCAGTTAGGTGCAGCAGCCACTTCTGTTGTTGTTAGGTGCAGCAGCTGACGAGCCGCAACGGGAGGTGAAGTTCCTCCGCAGTGGCGCCCCCTTGGCACTTAAACAAAAGGCTCAGAGTCTGAGGTACAAGCAGCAGCAGCAGCAGCAGCAGCAGCAGCAGCAGCACCCATGTAGAAGCTGCAGCAACAACAGCTAAAGCAGTTGGCAGCACCAATCAGCGTAGCAATCCCAGTGTGACAGCGAGCAGCAACAAAAGTTCTGTTGCTGCAGATCCCTATACACCTGAAAACGGCAGCAAAGCAGCACAGCAGCAGCGACAGCGCCAGGTGTTTATATACCGTAAGGTTGTTGTCAAACGAGAGCACGACGGGGAGCGTCACCTCCCCCCCCATCGCCCGCACCTCCGCCTGAATCCCACCCTCTGCCCCCTGCACATACACCACAATCGCAACCTCTTCTTCTGGTGCAGTAGCAGCACCAGTTTCAAAACTGTTAGCAGCAGCAGCTGCTGCTGCTGCAACAGCAAGGGCTCGCTGGTTGTCACTGGCGCGTTATCGGGAGTTAAAAGCAATACAACGGCAGCAAACGCCTCAGCAACCCCAAAAAGCAGCATCAACAGCAACAGCAACAGCAGCAGCAGCAAGGGTGACAGCAGTAGCAACGGACGCCTGGAGTGCGTTTAGCTTTCTGGAGAAAAGCGGAGACAGCAACTTCCAGCAGCTGCTCCTCCTCCTCAGCCTGCCCGCTCACACAGCTAAAACAAAGACAGCAGCAACTAAAGGCAACAGCAGCTAGAGGAAGTGTCACTGACATCAGTACCAACAGCAGCAGCAGCAACAGCAGCAGCGAAAGTAGCAGAAGCAGCAACAGCACTAACAGATGGTGTTGCAGCTGCACAGCTAGCGGAACGAGGTGCACATACAGCCGAGGGACCTACAGAAAAAAACGGCTTCTCATCGAGGCCCGCTGAGCCACGCGCTGCAGCAGCAGCGACACCAGCAGCCTTAACAGCAGCCTTAACAGCAGCAGCAACAACAGAAGACGCCAGCTGCATGTTCTTGTCCCTTTGATGTGGCATCTTAAGCCCTGAAGCAGCTCGTTGCAGCAGCTGTCCCCAATCTGTCCCTTCTGCTGCTCTTGCGGCTGGTGCTGGTGCTGCTGTTGCGGCTGGTGCTGGTGCTGCTGGTGCTGCTGGTGCTGGTGCTGTTGGTGATCTTGCTTGTGGTGGTGGTGGTGGTGCTGGTGCTGTTGGTGGTGGTGTTGCTGCAGCAGATGGAGCAACGGAACAGGATGGCGTTGTATCTCGGTTTAATGGCCTCGGGTCGGAGGGCCTCGGTGCTGGAAAGAGTGACGCCTGCTGCATCTGCTGCAGCAATTGCTGCTGCTGCTTTCCTCTCATGTGCTGCCGCTGTGAGCCGCTCCAAGCAAAGGGACTCTGCTGCTGCTGCTGCCGCCAGTGCTGCACATGGCGAGGAGACACTTCGAAGGGAGAGCAAGCCGGCGACGTGCATCTGTAACTGAAAGTGGGAGGTGACCCCAGCCTGCTGCTGCTACTGCTGCTGCTGCTGCTGCTGCTGCTGTCTGTCTCCCCTCCAAAGATCCAGTGAAGGAAGTGCAGCACAGCTGTTGCTCCTGCTGCTACTGGCTGAAGGGGATCGTTGAGGGAGACAGTCAACCCAGCAGCAACAGCAGAGGCCGCTGCCCCTCCCAAGGCAGAAGCAGCAGAAACAAGGCTCTCTGCTACGGCAGCAGCAACACCGCTGCTGTAGCGCCGCAACTCAAATGTTGCCCCTCCCTCGGGGTCTCCGTCTGTCTCTACAAAACGACACACGGGGAGAGGCAGTTCCCTAAGAACCCCGCAGTTCCTACTGCTGCTGCTGCTACTACTACTGCTGCTGCTGCTGCTGTTTCTTCCGCGATATTCGCTTTTGCGATGGACGCAGCAGCAGAGCTGTAGGATTCCCTCTAAGGCGCCAAGGGGGCCTGGCAAGCCCACCTGCTGCTGCTGCTGCTGCTGATGCTGCATCTCCTAAAGCCGCAACATCAGCAGCAGCAACAGCAGCAACAAAAATCTCTCTATTGATGCTCGTACTAGGGCTAGCTAAGCAACTACTAGCTGCAGCAAAATGCTGTTGTTGCTGCCGCTACTGCTGCTGGGGTGCCTCGCGATTCTGCAGCGCGTTGCAGCTTGAGGGCAAAGCTCCCCCTTTGCCCTCGCCTTGCTGTAGGGTTCTGTAATGTCCGTAGAAATACAACAACAACAGCAGCAGCAGCAACAAGACTAGCAACAGAACCCGCGGGCGGCGCTGCATCAATGGTTTAAGTATCTACCTCCATATTAAATAGTTGCTGCTTCTATCCAACGGCTCCTATAGCTGCTAAAGTATCAAGAAGATCAGACTAAGAATAATTCTGCTGCTCTATGGCTGCGCCTACACCAGGAGCAGCAGGTGGGTGCACAGAGGCGATTTGCCGGGCGCTCACCCCAGCACACCTCCCCAGCGTCTTCTAAGGAGCGCTCCTTTCTTTCAAAAGACCGCTAACTCTTTCCTGTGTACCATTTGCTGCTGCTGCGGCTGCTACTACTGCTGTGACTGCTGCTGCTGCTGCTGGAACGCAGACCCGAAGGTGACCCAGCAGCAACTGGTGCTGCTGGGCTGTCATCTCTGCTGCTGTTGGCTTCTATGGAAGAGGGCCTCGCGTATTGGTTTTTGTTAATATCTTTGCTTGTGCTTATTTGTGTTTCATTTCTACTGCCCGTTGCCTCTTTTACCCTCCGCCCGCAAAGAGCTGCAGATACACCCCAAACGCTGCGCCTTGTCTAGAGGCGGGGCTCTGAGCAGCAGCAGCAGCAGCACTGGAATCATTTAATGTTTATTGAGCTGTTCAGGCCAAGGGAAGATGCAGGCTTTTTTATGGAGGCCAGCTGCAGCTGCAGCAGCAGCACCAACACCAACGGGAGCAGCAGCAACTTTTGCTGCAGCACGAGCAAGGCTGTTGACAGACGCAGCACCGCGTTACAACAGGCTCCACCGCAAGGTTCCATTTGCTGCAGCACAAGCAGCACCAGCAACAACAACAACTCTACACACAGCAGCGCCTTGGCCAGCAGCAGCGGCAACAGCAGCAGCGGCAACAGCAGCAGCACCAACAGCAGCAGCAGCAGCAGCAAGGCGTAGTTTCTCTTCTCAGTCGGCTAGCTCGTTAGAAAGCATGCCCTCAGACGAAACGCCAAACCCGAATGCCCTAAAGTTCAGGCCGTTGCTGCCCAGGCCTCTAGTAAATGCCAGGGGCAGAGTCTCCACAAGGAACTTCACACGCAACTCCCAAAGTATGGTGCTGCTGGTGCTGCTGTTGCTGCTGCTGCTGCTGCTGCTACTGCTGCTGCTCTTGCTACTGCTCCTGCTACTCCTGCTGCAGGGGATTTAGCTGGTGTTGGTTGGTGGGACGATGGGGGGTGGTATGGTGGCAGGAAGAAAGTGCGAAAGTTGCTTTGAGGAAAGTTTGTGGCTCTTGTGTTTTTGCTGCAGGCCTCGCCGATTCTCCCATGGCTGAGGCCATCTTGCAGGTGATGCTGCTGCTGTTGCTGCTGTGCTTCTTGTTGCAGGATTTTGCTGCTGCTGCTGCTCTTCCTGCTTTCTGCTGCTGTTGCTGCTGCAGGATTCTGCGGTTGCTGTTGTTGCTGCTGTTGCTGCTACAGGATAGTACTGGTGCTGCGTTCTCTGCTGCTGCATTTGTTTTGTTTGTTGTGGTTTGTTTTGCGGGTGTCTGTTGTAAGGTGGAGGGCGTGGTGTCTGTCCTGATTGGCGCCGGCTTTGTCTCCGTGGTTAAGTCCCCTGATGCCTACTGGGAGACTATCAGAAAACCTATCGAACAGGCTATCAGGTCTGCAGCAGCAGGAGCAGCAGCAGGAGCAGCAGCAACAGCAATGGTTGAGGTACTTTGGTAGTAGTAGCAGTAAGTGCCTTGCTGGTATTTCCCTTAGTCAGTCCAGTTTTGCTGTTGCTGCTGCTGCTGGTGGTTGTCTGGCAGGTCGTCCGCTACAGCACAGCTGGCCCGAGCAGCGGAGGCAGCAGCAGAAGAAGGCGAGGCGGCCGCAGCGGCAGCCAAAGAGAAGGCGGCGGCTAAGGCGGGAGGAGAGGAGAGAGAACTCAGTCAGGAAGACAAAGAACTCTTTGAGGCCATCAAAGACACTCTTTATCAAAGAGTTCGGCCGATGCTCCAAGTAAACACTAACAGCGATAAACAAACACATAAACAAATGCAAAGAAAACCTTGTCAACATTATCAATTTTCATTGGCAGCTCAGAGGCTGCAAGTTCTGTTGCTGCAACAGCGGCTTGTGCTGCATGTTTCTTTCTCTTCTGCTGCTGCTGCTGTTGCTCCACTGATTTCGCTGTTGCTGCAGCGATTACAGCAGCTGCTGCTCGTGCGGGTTTTCTAAAAATCTTTTTCTCACTTGGCTGCACTTTAGAGTTGAGGCGTTTTGTGGACTTTCGGGTTTTTCGTCTATTTTTTGCCGACTCCTGAAGGCTCTTCTTGCGTCTCAGGGAGACGGCGGAGATTTGGAAGTTCTTCGGTTTGACTTCGAGAGCGGCCAGCTGTACGTACACCTGCTTGGCAGCTGCCGGGGCTGCCCCTCCTCCACAGTGACGGTTAAGAGGGGCATGGAGCAGATGCTGAAGTACTATTATCCCGAGGCGAGGCGGAGAGACTTGAAACAAATAGATCCGCATAAACCTAAACCACTGCAGTTGGAAGGGCACCAGGAAGCAGCAGCTGCCTGCCACTTGGCCAAAGTTCAGGTTGCTGCTGGCAGCCCTAAGGCTGGAAACTTTTATTTTGTGTTTGTTTTTTTTGCAGGTAGAGGCGGTCATTGAGTGCGATGAAAACGGAGAACCCCTCGAACCCGAAGATGACGAGTGAGGCGCCACGCCATTCAGTTGCACCCCTTCTCCTGCCACCAATGGCTTCTCGGTGCTGCAGCGTTTGCTGTTGGCAGCTCTCGCTGCTTCTCAGCCTTAGAGCGGCAGCAGCAGGTCTTTCTTTTCTACAGCAAAAGGTGGTGTGTAATACTAGCATTTGGTTTTCATCATAATGCCGCCCTCTTCAGCTACTTCAGCACTCCAGCTGCAACCTGCATGCATCGAGAGGTTCGTTTTTGCGGATCTGTGAGAGATTCGTGTTTGCTTACTTTATACTTGCACGCATACAAATGGGTCTATAACAGATCTTTGAACATCCGCTCATGCATCCAGTCTGTAAGGGTCGCGGCAGTTCCTTTCGCCTGCTCTCCTTTAGTTTTAATTGTTGGAGGCCCGGTTGGTGATATCTCTCAGCCATTAAAGGCTGGTGTTTAACGCAAAATTCTTATTTTTTAAGATGCTGTTGTTGCCAAGGTGCCTCAGACCAGCTCGCATTTGGTTTGAGACAAGCAGCACATTCTTCTAGTCACCAAAGGGTAACTAACCAAGTGCTTCATCTCACAATGGGTTACAATTGAAGCTGAGAACGACCCAACGTAAAGGAATGGGGTTAGAAGAATGCAGAGAAGAGATTCTAGTTGCTGAAGCCGTCGCGTGTAGTATGAGACGAAATGAAGTCTTTGCCGAAGTCTGAGCGGATGAGGTGCCTTTTCGCAATTGGAGCGATCGGCGTCAAAGTCATCACCCTTTATTCGAAATCCGCTAGGCAAATTTCCGCTTTTTGCTTCCGTAACATCCCAAGCCCCGGCGTTAAACACTTGGGGGGTTTTGCATGACCTTAACTTATAACAGATTGCAATATTCCATTAGACGACATCGTAAAAAGAGAAGTTCCTGATCCATTGATCTCTCTTTTCATCTCCTGCTTGCTATATATGAGCCTAAGGGGTAGCCACGGGCATGTGGCTGTTGGTGTGTGGGATTGCTTGGCTGCCCCCGTCAACAACCTGCGGTCAGAGATGGTTGGCTAGTGGTGCTCTATCCTATCATGCAAAAAGCGTGTATATAATGTGCAGGTGGGGTAGTCTCTTAGTTTTTATTAGCTGCATATCAACACCCAGTTGAGCACTTTACATTTATATTAGTAGGCTGACTGCTACAGCTAGGATTTTTGGACTCATCTCAAGTTCTACAACCGTAAGCGACGTGTCTGTAGGCACTGTCATTCTACCGTCCTGCTTTTATTTAGTTGATTTCGCGCCTATAATGCTATTCGATTCACCTGAATGAGCTGCGCTGACAAGCAGATGACAACGAATGCAAATGACCCAACAGATAAACCTGATTAAGTCCCCTTCAAATATACACATTTTTATTAAAAGAAAAAAGTTGATGCAGAAAACTAGCCTCCCTTTTGAACACCTCGAAGGGTTGCCGCCCCACACTGCCCCTCAGCTCACAGCCCTGTTCCCGCTAGGCAGCAGAATGTGCTACTACCACTTGTACCATTTTCTTTCTTGCATTTTGCTCCGGCTTTCCTCCACCTCAAACTTTCGAGAACACTAAGAAAATGGCCAAGTCGAAGAACCACACCAACCACAACCAGGCAAGCATAAAATCTCCGTTCCCCTTGGGGCTGCCGATGCATAGCTGCCACAAATGCATTTCCATCGAAATATTCCCACCATTATTAGATAATTAGACATTTTATGCAAGGACAAGACATATGAGCTCCAGAGGAACAGTAGTAATGGGAGGATCGCGGTGGCATGCAGGTCGGAAAAGCGATGGAATTACCGAGGACTCAGGCACCAGACAACCGAAATTTTTGCTTTTTCCAGTCGAATGCTTGTTGGGAACAAAATAGAAAAAGGGTTACGGGGCCATTATGGCTTTGGCAGCAAGCTCAGGGCGATTTAAGTGCGTCCGTTTTAGTACTGCTGGTTCCTTGTTCGTGGCGTCATGTATTTGAAGTGTTCGTTGCCTCTGATGTTGCAGAACAAGAAGGCACATCGCAATGGGATTAAAAAGGCCCCCAAGATGAGGAAGGTCTCTTCTAAGGGGGTAAGTGGCAGGAACCACGCTGAAACCTCAAAGCCCGTTGTGCATGCATGCGCTAACTAGTTGTGATTTACTAGATGCATACTCATGGGATTTCCTCCCCTTTCAGTGGATTTGAATAGACTATGTTGGGCGTGCGATGATGATAAAAGAGCGCTGCTGCACTTGTTGCAGTTCCGATCTACCATGGGGAAATAGCTTTTGCACGTCAGGCTGATAACGCCCAACGCAGTTGTATCTTTTCTGTGCATCGCTTGCACTAATTCATTTTTTGTGGATGGAGTTTGAATGAAGATCTTGATTTGATTCTACAAGAAACACCTGCTTGCCGCTGGCGTATCTCATATTCATGTGTATTTAATTGATTTGAATAGACTCTGTTGGGCGTGCGATGATGATGAACAAGCGCTGCTGCACTTGGTTGCGGTTCCGATCTAACTTGGGGAAATAGCTTTTGCACGTCAGGCTGATAACGCCCAAAACATTTGTATCTTAGGTGGATTGCTTACAAGAATTCTTTGTGGATGAAATTTCAATAAAGATCGTGATTTAATGCTACAAGAAACATGCGCTTTTAACTGGCGTATCTCCTGTTTATTTGCTTTTTCCTCAGATGTGCCCCAAGTTCCTGCGCAACCAACGATACTGCAAGAAGGGTATGCTGAAAATGAAGGAGGAGTGAAGACAGCTTCAATAGGTTATGGCGTCTGTAAATCGCCTCTCTCGGGCCAGCCAATAGTCACTCAGTAGAAACGGGCCAATCATTTCCTTTTTGGAGCTGCGAAGAAATGGGGCGATTAGCACCATCGCAGCTTATTTCCCGAACTGCTATCTGAGACCGCCACAAATTTCTGTTACATATAATCCACCGAGGGAATTGACAAGCAATATTCAATGTTGTCGGGATACTCGGTAGTGTGTACCCGTATATCTTAGCGTTAGCGTAGCTCTCAATAATAGGTCAAGTGGTAAGCACTTAGAAACGCGCGTTCGTCTTCTAAATTCACAAATTCTTATTCCACAAACTGTCTGCCATGCTTCGCTGGTGGAAGAGGTAAAAATTACCGGGCGCAATAAAATCGAGTTGCGTGAGCGAAGGCAGATTCTGCTCCCCACGCTCCACTGCGAATGAAAGCGGCCTTCCTCTTTGGAATTGAAAAATTTATCAGTGCAATTCCGAAACCGCTCTATGTTACGGAAAGCTAGAAGCTATGCACTTTCCACCGCACTTTCTGCGGCGCACTGCCGATGGACACAGGCGCAAAGGCCAGGTCACTGGCTTGCTCGACCAGCCGCTGGGAAATATTTACAGTTTAGGGATCTTTGGGAACATGTCGGGCGTAAACTTCATTGCCGCTTGAGTGCTTCCTTTAATCTTCATCATGCCTCGCAAGAAAGCTATCTGGGGATTCATTTTTCCGGTTGCAAGCTTCAGGAATACGTCGTCTTTCAAAGTGAAGCAACAGTCAAACGACTCGGTGCTCGTATTCGGTTGCTCTCGAATCGTCGGTGGCGACTTCTTCAGATTGATGTACAGAGTAGAAATGGGGCCGCCAGTGGTTGGGATGATATTCACGCGGTAAACGCAACCGATCTGAAGAGACAGAGAAGTTACCATTTTATGGTTGCTGCAAGTTACATGAGCAATCTTACCACGTGCGCCTGTGTATGTGTTTACCAAAAAGCTTTTCAATTGGCAGGGCTTCGAAGTTGTGTGCAAACCTGCTTGACAAGAGCAGCTCCTGCTGGGGACTTGAGGTGCTCCTTCATGAAAGGGAAAAGTTGAGCGCTTTTAAGCTTGCGTGCCTCAGGGCTGAGTTCTTCCTCTGACGAGGTAGCGCCTGCAGACGTTGAGGGTGCGATACTTTTAACGAATTTCTCTACTGCTTGAGAAGCGCTTAGGGAGAGCATATCGGCGGAGATGGGAGGGAACAGATCCGGAGTAAACTTCGTCGCTTTGGCCATGCTGCCACGAATTTTCATCTTGCCTTGCAGGAAAGCAACCTGCGGGTTGATCTGACCGAGGCAGATCGAAGCAAACACTTCATCCGCCATGACAAAGGTTGCATCAGCGTTCCCCTGACAGCCTTCGACAGCACGTCCTCCTGCAACAGTAATACTGCAAGCGACTTCTGGCGATCTGCTTCACCACTTTCATTAGATGCTCTCTCATTTGCCTGCATCACTCATAAGTGAGTGCGACGTTCTCGCTTAATTTGTGAAGCAAGCTTACCACCATCGTTCCGGAGATCAATAGTCCACTTAAGCGCTACGGGCTGCCCCTGCTTTGGCGCAATTTCAAAGTGGAAGCAGCTGTTCACCTTGTTCTTCAGAGTTGCCGTGGTATCCTTGGCATGTTCCAAGAACGCCGCAATCATTTTGAATATCTTAACGGACTTTGTCTCAGAACTCTCTGGAGTTGGAGAGGTAGGCTTCTGCTGACCAACTGGGTGCGGAGTGTCAGTGGTCATTTGCTGGGATGCCTGGATGCAACTCGCCACGCAGAAGAAACGAACTAGCAGGCCATACATTTTTGTCTGTCAGAGCTGGCAAAGTGCGGTTGTCTGTTGATGGCTCAGAAAAAAATGCGCTGTGTTGCAAAGTTGCCAGACCCACCATCACAATGGAGTCTTGTAGAGAGGTGGGATAGGAAACATTGCTCGCGAAGTTCACGACATGCTGCCATTCGCGGGTCAAGTCTTCAACAGTGTACGAAGAAGGAAATACTTTGCCAGCACTCCGCTGCCAGCGCACTGCGGCCACCCAACCAGCCCCGACCTCGTAAACCTGAGGCATGACAACAGCTGATGGGATGCTGGCGAGAGACATGGCAAGGAAAAAGCTCTGCGCTGGAGTGAGCATTTCTGTGCTCTCAGAGACCACCAAACGCGTTCATTGCTTACCTGCCCAGTCTCAATGCAGTCCTTCGAAGCAAGGAACAAGACGAGGGGTGCGACACATTCAGGCTTGAGGGCTTTTACCAATTCAGGTGGCAGGATGTCAGCTGTCATCCGAGTCCCTGAGCAGAAATAAGTTGCAGTGTTGGAAGCAGTGCCCTTTTTCACTTACTGACGTACTTATTTCAATTTTCCTGTGAAGATCCATCTTATTCGGAGACATGCTTAATCGTTAAAATCATTAGCACGAGCATCTCTAATCGCCAGCTTCCTTGGTATGGTTACAAAACCCTCTTAATTGTAGACTCTAAAAACTGAAGACTTCTCTTAATTGAAGACTTTAACAAATGAAGACTAAGTTCCCCAGCAGCTAACCGGCCAGTGGTGCAATGCAGTTGACATGGATGTTGTACTTCGCGCCTTCCATCGCCAACGTTTTGGTCAAGCCAACCAACGCCATTTTTGCAGCGCTGTAGTTTGTCTGCAAGCGCCAGTCACAGGTCTGCAGGATTCATCCCATTGAGCCCACAATTAACTGCAAACAAATTTCTGATGCTTGATGGCTTTGCGGGGTATATTGTCGAAATTCCTTTCATGACGAAGTTGCTCACCTGGCCAAAATTTCCGTAGAGGCCCGATGCGCTTGCTGTGTTGACGATGCGGCCGAAAGCCTGCTTCATCATATGTGGCCAAGCAGCTTTTGTGCATGTGAAAGCTCCTTTGACGTGGATCTGTTCGAAAATCCATTTCAAAGCATCCAGTAAGATGTCGGCTGGGCCAGTGTCTACTAGGAGCGATAGTGAACGCTTGCGTCGGCTCTATGGACAGTGGTGAGCGGATGGGAAGAATTTTGTGGAGCAGCTGTCCAACGGCAATTGACGTAGAAGCCTCAAGTGGCAATGCACGGGGTTGAAAGTGTTGTATAATGGCTGGATGTAGTAAAGTGACTGAACACGGGCAAACGATCGCTAGCCGACGCCAATAGCTTTCGTTTGCATGGACCTGTGTGCTCCACGGTAATATAGACAGCAAATAAATAAACCTTATGCCTCTAACCTGCATGACTTGGTCCCAATCGACCTCGCTCATCTTTCCAAATGATGAATCTCGCAAGATGCCCGCATTGTTAATGAGGATGTCGATTCTGCCCCACGTCTTGATCGCCGTCTCCACTATACATGCGCCATTAAGAACATCATCATAGTTCGCAACCGCCTCTCCTCCTGCCTTACGGATCTCGGCCACCACCGCATCGGCTGGACGAAGGCCTGGACATCCGCAGGGTCGCAAAATGCAATAGAACATGTTTTCGTCAGATCAGGGGAGAGCTCACTCAAGAGTACACGCGAAAAGCATCCTGAACACTTTCGCTGAAAAATTATAAATGAGAAAAATAAAACGTCAAAACGGTAAAGCAAGCCTGGATATAAAAACGATTTCATGACTTTCGAGGCTGAGAAACAATCGACGAGTTAGATCGGTAAGCCTAGGGAATGTCTTGCGTTCTGGACGGCGTTCTGGCATACGAAGGAGATAGCACGGCTAGTCAGACGATGAGAATCGCGGGAAGGTGAGTCAAAATTAAAAAGATTTGGGAATGGATCAACTACAGGGAAAAATTGCATGACACTGCTGTTTCTCAATATGAATACATGCGGGGAAACAAAGACGCAAAAGCAACAACCGGATATGATCAATCAAGTGGGGAAAAGATGGATCCGGGTTGGTGGAAACACACACAATGGTATGCTCTGTCAGGTGTCACTACACCGCGCCTAAAAAAAGTTTGACTCTTCCTGTCAATCCGCTCAGTCCGACGATCTGATGCCCCCTAAACCTCTGCATATTACGATTGAATGAAAACTTTGGTGTAATGGCACTTCTTGACTGATTAGAAATTCAAACCCGCCGAGTAATTTCACTTTTGAAAACGCTGGTTTTGACAGCAGAGCGCAGCGTAAGGTGATCGTTTGATTCGCCTACGGAAAAACAGCCAACCCACCTGCCGAAGGACCTGGCTGTCCTGCCAGGGCAACGCCCAAATCGTTGACGACGACCTTTGCGCCCCTTGAGGCGAAGGCCAGTGCGTACGCTCTTCCGAGGCCGCCTCCAGCGCCTGAAAGCACATCGCGAAAACCTTATGTCATCCACCCCGTGTCTCTTGAGCACGTTGATTTGATTAGCAGAGTTATGGAAGGCACTTTCTACTCATCTAAACAGAGCTTCTCCATACACTTGCCACGCCAAGATGCGATTACAACTGGTAAGACGAAATGCGCCAACTTGTCTTGAAGCCCAAACTATTCAAAACACTATTTCTCGGAATTATTGGTTGATATCATGCGCCGGTGCCTGTGTTCCAAGATGAGCAACGATGGCCGATCAGGGAGGTGAACCAGCAAGAGACAAATGTGTGCTTAAAGAAACTCCTTCGCCTCCAGCTGACCTGTAATTACGACCACCTGGTCGTCAAATCGTTTTCCCATAATGTCTATCTGGTAAAAATCGTGGAAGACTGGCAACTCGACCGAGCGATGACCGAGAAAACTAGATCGGGCCTGACTAGGTGTTGGTGTTCGGTCTGGGTCGGGATGAGCGCACAGCCGAATCAGGCTGTCGTAAGAAATCCAACCCTAAACAACCAAAAATAATCTAAAAACAGCTAATGAAGTTCTTCCCGAGCAGGGCAAAGCGAGACAACCACCAGAGGCTGGAGCAGCATCGCGGTCATAGCGCCAAAGCGACCTGTGCGTGCAGTGGCATCTGCACACTCAACACCCAGCGTCTCGTGAACTGCAACCATAATGAGTCACATTAGATTCCAGGGTCGTTTAATACAGGATGTTGTTATCCTGTTGGAAGTATGTTGAATATGTGACATAACTGGAGCTAAACCTCACCTGAATCAACTCCGCAACTCAGCGACCCAACTCTTTCTATAAAAAACAAGACGATAGAACTGGTCTTTTGGCAATATAAAGATTGCATCTGCCCAAGTCTCACCGCCAGATTGTCCCACAAGATTTTGGATGTGAGCTGTATGAAGAGCAAGGTTGTTGCAGGAGCCATGCGAAGCGAAAGCTCATGCAGTAATTAAGATATTAAAGGCAAGTGCCGTGTATTTCACTCATCCTTTTTTTTGTAGAACCGCGTGTGCCCTGCTGAGGCGTCTACGAACAAAGAACCACGAGTCCACAGGCACGCCTCTCTACATCGAGGCGAGCCTTACCACTTGTGCATTTCACGTTCGATCCGCCATGGAAAAAACGAACAGAACAGAGAGGTAAGGTCTTTTCGGATATTCCTGTCCCAGTGTTCCGCTTACGCATGAGCAATCAACAAAGCTATTAAGAATGAGGTTACTGCAGGCATTAGGGTTTACAGAGTCCCGCTGTAATTTTTACTTTAATCAGGAGCACGTGCAACTTTTCGATTTGTTTTGCACGGGGAATGAGAAAAACCAGAGCCAGATCGAGACTACATACAAAAGGTTTTAGTATTACCTTATAGCAGAATAAAATCCTACTAAAACTAAAGTAATACTGGAATAAAGGTGTTCAGGAGCAATTGTTTTAGAATCCATCGTGTGTTGTTAACGGAGGAGATGAAGGGAAAACTACAGCCGTTCTGTGCTTCTCTAGGAGGCAAGCCACGGAAAAATAAGTTGAATAACGGAAGCAAGCTACTATACATCGACGCCACTGGCATTAGCCTTCTGCAAAAGCAGCAAGCCAAGCTGCACCAGCAAAAAAGACGTTGCTCTCCTTAGGCTTTTGCAAAAGAAAAAGGGAGTGATGTTAGATAGAGTTGACACCTTAGGGGCGAGTTTATTCCCGATCTTTTAGCACTATTTACGCACGAGTGTTTAAAGCACCAAGGATTACCCAGAACCACCTACAGGACTCCCCCGAGTGGGTGAAGTGCACCAAAAAAACTCTGCACACTTCGGGCCAAGTAAAAAAGGCGGAGTCTCTGGCCAAAGATCAGTTGGCCCCCGCAGGTTTAAGAACACGGTAGCACTTTTTTATTTATAGAGTTAATGTCAAATCATTTAGTTAATGTAGCTTACTGTAACCTTCAACCATACGTAGTCAGTCCTGCATAAGGCGGGAGATACGACGTTACGACGTCTGGAGCACGCTAAGCTACGTAGTACACATGTACACCTAACATATTGGGGATTAAGAACTCTGTATGCTATATACAACACATTCCGCACGATTGGTAAGAACAGTACAGCTAACCATAACTAGCTGCAGGCTGCTGGAGTGGAGAACACGTCTCGTTGCATTCCTTGTACACCAAAAGCCGGTGAGTACCTAAGCCTACCCTTCAGGAAAAAGGCAACAGCAAGGAGATATCTGTGGACGAGAAAATCCAGTCTTTAACATATTGTGAAATGGTTCATTCGCGTCTGCTGTGGTCTCCAGCAGAAGATGGGGAGTTTCAGCACCAGTAGCACCGTCTTCCTTCTTTTACCTTTACCTCACACAGTTTTACGTTTTAGGGAGGAACAAAGACGGCAACCAAAATAGCAACACTCGCAACAACAAAAGCACGGTTCGTAGTATGTCTATGTGTGGAGCTGGAGAAATAAAACAGACATAATTCACCCTTTCCTTGACATCTCCGGCATAAAATATGTTCATAAATGAATGTTATTTTCAAGAGTCGTCTGTTGCATCCTCCTTTTTCCCTGCCTGTAACCTTCCTGTTCTAACATGCTAAACTGAGTGTTGTTGGCATTCAGCTAGTCACACCTTAGAGGTTAGTCCGCCTGCACAGCACGAACACGTATTTTGCACGGTTGGATGGAGCGCCACTTGCTGACCATCGCTAGCTGCAAGTTGCCTAGAGAATCATCACTACATACCACGAGCTATGGGCCTACAGCAATCCTTCATGCTCAGGTATGACAAGAGGGAAACAAGTGACAAAATTTGGAAAAATCCTCGAGCCCAAAACTCCTTTTTTTAAGACGTCATCAAGTGACATCTTGGAGTATATTGTAACATAAGGCCATATGAAGTCGCTATTATGGAAAACAGGAGTTGGGGAGCCAAAAAACAAAGCCAAACCCACTGAGCAAGGTGCAAAACTCTAAATAAAAGTAACATCAAAACAAAGCAATATAAAATAGATAAAGTCACTAATATGCCTGGTGCTCCCCCTCTGCGCCTTTCTCTATGGGGCCATCCCGCAGGGCCCCCTGGTATCCCTCTCTGTCTCGCTAGCAGTTACAAAAAGGTAAACCATTTGTTTTTAAAATAATATTTGCTTTGAGTAACAAACATAAATAAAGACCTTTATTCAGGAGCGACAGTTCCCTGCCTGTCGCCGCTATTGCCAATCTCGACAGGGCCTGGTTTGAAACCACACAATTCCCGCTGCATCAGCAGCAGCAGCAGCGGCAGCAGCAGGAGTTGTTACTGGTGACTGTGGGTATTCTTTGCGAGGTACACCCAGGCGGTGTGTCGGGCGCGGCGCCCATGGGCTTTGGAGCGATGCTGGTGATGCTGGTGATGCTGCCAGTCTCATAAAGAAACGGCTATGGCCGTGCCCTGCCATCAGCAACACCAGTAGAGCAGAGGCAGTTTACTAAAGAAAGTTCCGCAGCTGCAGCGGCCACAGCGTTAGCTGAGGAAGGTACTCCGCACGGAGAAACGGATGCCTTCAGCTGCACCCCTCACTGCTTCTGCCACTGCTGCTACCGTAGGCAGTGTAGCAACGATGCCACACGCAAGTCGAGGCAAGGCATCACACGACGTGCCGTTGAGCAACAGCAGCAGCAGCAAGGTGAAGCCCAAGGGACGGCGGAACCGTCAGCACTCAAAAGGAGCGGCAAAGGTTGCAGCAAGCAGCAGCAGCAGCAGCAGCAGCTCCAACAAACATGAGGAGTTGGCTGCAGGGGCAGCAGCCCCTGCTACAGCTGTGGATTGTGCGGTTTCCTCCATGATTGGCGGCAGCAGCAGCCACACTGTCAGCGAGTTACTCGGCCCAAATAGCAGGACCAGCGACAAAAGCAGCATCAACGGCAACGAAAGCAACAACCGCAGCAGCAGGATCGATTTTATTTTAAAGGCCCATCGATGTCACTCGCAAGTGAGCCATGCAAAAGCATGTTGTTGCTGCTGCTGCTGCTGTATCGCGCCGTCAGGACTTGCTGCTGCCTTCTATGGATGCTTGGCTCTGCGGCTGCTGTTGGTGTTGGTGGTGCATCTGCTGCTGCTGCAATTATTGTGACTGCCGGTGCTCCTCCCTCTTGCTGCTGGTCGTTGCTGCTGCTATTCGCTGCTGCTGCAGAACGTTGTTGCTGCTGTTTGCATGCACGTTTGCAGGTGAAGTACGACGCGGGAGGTATTTATAAAGGCGGCTGTTTGCTGCTGCTGCCGCGGGAGATCCCCCACCAAACCGGCAGTAGTCGCTGCTGGGGCAGCAGCAGTAGCTGTTGTTGCAGCAGCAGCAACAGCTGCAGCAACAGCAGCAGCAGCAAGAGACCCAGCAGCAGCAATCACATTGGCAATAGCACTGGCAGTTTGTCTTTGCTTGGATGCCCGCACTGCTGGCCTGAGGGTATCCTGCAGCTTGCTGCAGCTCCAGCCGTAGCAGCAGCCAGTGATGGTGGTGCTGTTCCTGCTGCTGCTGCTGCTGTGGCTGCTGCTGTCCGTACAGTGCAGCTTGCGTCTTCCCCAGAGCAGAAGCAGCAGCAACAGCAAGGATTGCTGCTGCGAGATGGCTTGGGGTATTACTGCTCACAGCGCGGCACCAACAGCAGCCACTCCAGGAGCAGCAACAGCAGCAACAGCAGCAACAGCTACAGCAGCGGCAACAGCAGCACGGATGCGGGTTGGGATACGAGCAGCAGCAGCAGCAGCAGCGACAGCAGCTGCAACGGCGAAAGCAACAGAAGCGGCTACAGTAGCGACAGCGACACCCCCGCCTCTACACAACGCGACAGCAGCAGCAGCAACTACGGCAGCAGCAGCAGCAACTACAACGACGACAGCAGCAACAACAGCAGTAGCAACAAAAATGAGGCTGCTGGAATTGTTGGGGTTATTGAAGCGGTTGCTGGTGTTACAGCGAGTACACTAAGTCCCATGGCGATAAACAGCAGCAGCAGCAGCAGCAGCAAAGACCGGGAGCAGCAGCAGTCACTGTTGCATGCATTTGGCGGCCAATGGGCTGCGGGATTGCGCCGAGGTATTGGACTCGATTTGCTTCAGGAAGAGCAGCAGCAGCAGCAGCAGATTGCTGCAAGATGTTTGCTGCTTCGTGGAGGCTTGTGGGGCGATGACCTGCAGCATGGTTGGGGTATACAGCTAAAGTTGCAGCAGCAACTGGGAAGCAGTAGCAGCAGCAGCAGCACGTCTGGCGTCTCCTTGGTAATAGGACAGTTTTCTGGCGGCAAACTGTGAGAAAGTCGTGGTGGTGCTGCTGCTGCTGCTGCTGTTGCTGCTGTGCCTGTTGTGTTTGCTGTTGCTGCCCCCGCTGTTGTTGCTGTTTTCCATCGTTCTGGGCCACGCTTTGCTGCTGCTGCTGCTGCAGGTCGCCAGGTCCTCTGGTGGTAGCTCGGGGGCGCTGCGTCTTCTTTGGATCCGCCATGAGCAGCAGCACCAGCAGCAGCAGCAGCAGCAGCAGCAGCAGCGGCAGCAACGATCAGCTGGAGGTTAAGGGTCTCTGCGTTTGCTGCAGTAGCAGCAGCAGCGGCCAAAGGTTCCCCACAATAGAAATTCAATGCCTCCCAGGGATACGTCTTC
>NPHX01000164.1:36169-63289 GCA_002271815.1 Eimeria falciformis | reverse complement strand
ATTAAGGAGGAGATGGAGGACGCTCTCTGGCGGCTGAGGCCGCGGCGGCGCCTGGCCGTCACAGCCGTTGCTGCTGCTTACCCCTCAGCAGGAGAGGAGCAGCAGCAGTTGCTGCAGCAAGGAGAGATTGAGGATTATCTGGGAGGAGAGACAGTTTTTGAAGGCACTTGCAGAATGGCTGTTAAACTCGAGAGGTTCACCGTTGTCGCCGTCGAACCGCCAAAGGTCAGAGACATTGTCTCCTTTCTTCTGCTGCTGCTGCAAATGCTGCTGCTGCTGCTGCTGCTTGTGCAAACTGCTGCTGCTGCTGCTGCTGCTGATGAGGGTGCGCGCCTTTGTGAGACCTTGACGTGCTGCTTTTGCTGCTCCTGTTTTTGTTATTGCTACCCCAGTTGGTTTTGCTGCTGGGGTTATTTTATTATTACTATTATTATTATTATTATTATATTATTATTATTATTATGTTTATATTATTATTTGTGCGTTTGTGTGTTTGTTGTATAGGTTGGCGAGCAGTTCCCCGCCGAGGTTCGTGCAGAGTTGACTTACGACTTGTCGGGTGCCCCTCAGCAAGTACGGAGGGAGTGGGACGGGCTGCGTCAGCACGATGTAGTTTTCTGCCTCGCGATCGCCGCGCCCATAGCGCCGCTGACTGCCAGGCCAGAGTTTCTCTCTCCCGCCCAAGTGCGGGCTGGCTTCGGCATAGTGGCTGTGAGAGGGGCGGAGATCACGGAGCTGCTCGATCAGGAGGGTGTTTGCATTTCAGAGCCAAACCCACTTAAACGTTAGTCAGCAACTGTCTCCTCTTTGTCTCCGTGCTGCTTTGCTGCTGATTGTTTTGTTGTTTGTTGTCTCGCTATTGTTTCTGGCCTCGCTAATATTTTTAGGCTTGTGCTCCTCCAAAGGCCGCAGTGCAGCGGCTGCCGTCTCTGTGCTGTTTCTAGAGGGCCAGTGGATTTTGTTGTGGTTTTAAGCAGCAACTGGCAAATAAACAGTAAATAATAATCAATTACAAATAACAAATAAAGAAAAGATTTCTTTCTGGTGTACATACAGCAAGCATGGTGTCTGTTTGCTGCTCTTTGTCTCCCTCTGCAGCGCACAAGCCCGTGGGAACTGTCCGTACACTTCGAGTGTTGCTGGACAGCTGCGCGTACAGCCGAGATTTGCAGCAGCTGAAGGACGGGGGCGTGGCAAATTTGCATGCCCAAATGAATTTGTTGATGCGTCGTAGCGCGAGACAGAACAATTTTAAGGCCGTGCTGGCGACCATTCGCAGCCTAATGAACCACCCAGAAGATGTTGTGGTGCCTCACTGGATGCACGACTTGTTTCTCGGCTACGGCGACCCCAAGGGGTGTACGTACACCCGAATGGAGAGCCGGCTGCCGAGCTTGGATCTGCGCGACACTTTCATCGACGAGAGACACATGCTGGAGGCATTTCCATTTGCAGCAAGCATCAAACTGCCAGAGGACAACCAGGGGAGACAAACGCAGACGTACCACCGGCTGCATTTCACGCCTCCCAAGGCTGCAAAAGAAAGAGAGAAAGAGAAAGAGGAAGGAGCCGATAGAGGAGACAGCAAGGAGATCGATCCGCAAGATCTTACTGCAAGCCACATTCGCGTCTCCACGTACACCCTACCCAATTACGGGCCTTATCCTGAGTGTGAAAGGAAGAGAAACAAAATCAGGTGACCCAAAACAAACACTCTATCTTGAAAACCTGGAGAGCTCGTGCCACAGCGCATGCGACTTTTCTCGCTCTCTGCCAGAGCACCGGAGAGCGGAGAGCGCACGTCACTTTGTGGGGTGTACAGACAGCTTTCTTCCTATTGGCGGCTATTGCTGGTTGTTGTTGCGTGTGTCATTTGATTTGTTCTTTTCTGTCTTTTCCTCGCAGGTTCACTCCGGCCCAAGTGCGGGCCTTGCTGTCAGGTTTGCAGCCCGGGCTGACGGTTGTTCTGGGGCCTCCAGGCAGCGGAAAGACAGACACAGCAGCGCAGCTAGCACATCTCCTTTATCATGCTCATCCTACGGAGAAGACGCTGCTAGTGGCACATTCCAATGCGGCACTCAATGACCTTTTCCGAAAAGTTGCTGCGCTGGATGTCGACGAGACGCGCCTGCTGCGCCTTGGCCGCGGCTCGCTCGATCTGCAGCAGCAGCAAGAGCTGTGGCAGCAGGAGATGCAGCAGCAGCAGCAGCGGCAGCAGGACGACTTGCTGCTGCCGCTCGAAGGCTGCGATGACGTCGAGGATTTCTCTTTTTCAAAACACGGAAGAGTCAACAAAGTTTTAGAGAGGAGGAAGCAGCTGCTGCAGCGGGTGGCCCGTTTAGGTGCATGCATAGAGAAGGAGCTTGCTGCTGCTACTGCTGCTGGAGGTGCTGCTGCTGCTGCCTCCTCGGTGTCTGTGGGAGACGTCAGCTCCAGCTGCGAGGCGGCCCTCCAGTTTTTCAAGTACCACATCCAGTTTAGGATTGAACGGTACGAGGCTACACTCAGCAACATCCGCCGCCAGCAGCAGCAGCAGCAGCAGCAGCAGGCTGAGGAGGTACGGAGGCAAGTTGAAGCAGCAATTGAGAGATACGAGCAGGAGAGGGGCAGCCGGATTTTTGCCTTGCTGCCAGTCAGCGAGAGACATGAGAGTACAGAGCAAGAGACCCAGCAGGAGACAGCAAAGAAACGCGCTGCTCCAAACAACAGCTCAATGAACTCCAGGAAAAAAAGGCACAGAGAACAAGGCCAGCAGCAGCAGCAGCAGCAGGAGGAGGAGGAGGAGGAGGAAGAAGAGGAGGAGGAGGAAGAGGAAGAGGAAGGAGACAGGGAAATGGGGGTTGACGGGGAACATGCAGAGACCCCCGCTGCGCACTTCACGGTGGATGCAGCGGTGAGGCTTTTCTGCAGCCCTTTCATTTAGGAGAGAGCACAAAGGGCGAGTGCGAGTGATGTGACCAGTGGTCCACTTGCAGCTTGAGGCAGACAGACAGGATTAGTACTAAGTGTGTGTGTAAGGATATT
Organism: Eimeria falciformis; assembly: GCA_002271815.1. NCBI lineage: Eukaryota > Apicomplexa > Conoidasida > Eucoccidiorida > Eimeriidae > Eimeria > Eimeria falciformis. Next base: position 60,265 of record NPHX01000164.1, on the reverse strand, counting down.
TGGGGTGTTGTCGTTGTTTTGCTTTATTTGCCTTTGTGGTGCTACTCTCTTTTATTTCTTTTGTTGCCATTTTGCTGTTTGGTGTACAGACAGCTCACTACGAATACAGGCGAAGCTTTGAGTCGCTTTTGTTCCCCTTCACTTCTTTCTTTGACGACGCTCCTCAGCCTCTCTTCCCGGGAGGGGCCGAGGCAGACGCCGCAGTGGCCGCGAGTTGCTTTCGCTATTTTGAGCAGATGCAGCAGCAGCTGCAAGATTACCGAGCCTTTGAACTCTTGAGGACTGCTGGAGATCGCGCTGACTTTCTGATGACGTAAGAGGTTTTAAATAGAGTTGTTTGTTGTTTTGTTGTTTGTTTGTTTGTTTGTTTTGAGGCGTTGGTAAAGCGTTTGCTGCTCTTTGGGGTTTTCTGTTTGTATTTGTGGTGTCTGCTTGGCTGAAATTGCCTTGCGTCTGTTTTTTTCTGCTCTTGCCGCCTCGTGCCTACATTGAGGCTCTGCATGCGTTGCGACACACTTATAACAAAAGGAGTAAATAATAACAAAAACAATAAATAAAAACAGCAGCGAAAAACAAGAAAAACAAATAAGATGTGTTTGGTGTCTGTCAGGACGCATGCTAGGATGGTGGCAATGACTTGCACCCATGCGGCAATTACCCGCGACCGTTTGGTTGACCTTGGGTTTACATTTGATTCTCTGGTTGTTGAGGAGGCAGCACAAATATTAGAAGTGGAAAGTTTCATTCCAATGCTTCTCCAGAAGTCAAGAGATGGGTCTTCGAGGCTGAAACGCATCATCTTGATTGGGGACCACAACCAACTCCCCCCAATAGTTAAACACACGGTTAGAGAAGCGATATTTCTGTTTTTAATGTCTGCATGCAAATACGAACTTTTATCAAAGAGATGCAGCAGGGGACAGTAACAAAAGGCTGCAACGGCTAGGGAGGACATTTCTGCTGTCTTTTTGTTTCTTGTTGTGTTTTCTTTTCGCACGTTTGCCACTGGGGACGAGAGAACCCAACAGGGCCAAGTGTGGCCAGCTTGTCCTGTTATGTTCGCGTTAATATCTTTGTGTATTTCCTTATTTTTTGTTTTTTGTGTTTTGTTCTACTTGTGGAAATCTGCAGACTTTGCAACGTTTCTCGCACCTCGACCAGTCGCTCTACGAACGGTTTGTGCGGCTTGGGGTGCCCTGCGTGATGCTCGACAAGCAGGGCCGAGCGCGGCCCTCCCTGGGAGCCCTTTACAAGTGGAAGTATCCGCGCCTGGGCAACTTACCACTTGTAGAAACTGCGCCTTTGTTCGCCGCACCCAACCCCGGATTTGCCTATGCATACCAATTTGTTAATGTCGAGGATTACAAGGGAAGGGGCGAAAGCTGCCCTCTGCCTTACTTTTACCAAAATCTCGGAGAGGCAGAGTATGTTGTTGCGGTGTACATTTACATGAGACTCCTCGGGTATCCCAAGGAACGCATTGCTATTCTCACCACTTACAACGGACAACTCGCGCTGCTTCAAGATGTGCTCCAGCAAAAATGCGCCTGGAATCCGGCCATTGGAATGCCGCGAGCTGTCGCTACAGTTGACAAGTTTCAAGGCCTTCAAAGCGACTGTAGGCAACCCCTCTCCCTCTCTCTCTCTCTGCTTCTTCTGTGTCTTCTCGGCGTTTGATTCGTTTGTTTCTTACTGGCAACTTGGGTATATATATGCATTGTGTTTTGTTTACTTGTTTATTTGTTTTGTATTTCTGATTTTGGGTTGTTCTGTTCTGTTCAGATGTGCTTCTCTCGTTGGTCCGCTCGAATCGCGTAGGACATTTCCGAGATGTGCGGCGTCTCATTGTCGCCGTCAGTCGAGCTCGTCTTGGTGAGCTCTCTTTTTGGTTTTTCCTGCTTCCCTCTTTTCTCGTTTCCATTTTTTCTTTTTTCTCGTTTTCTGTTTTCTGCTTTTGATTTTTTCTGTTTTTTCTGTTTCTATTTTTTCTATTTTTATTGTTTTTCTTTTTTTCTGCTTTTTTGTTTTTTTGTTTTTCTTTTTGTCTTTTTTTCTCTTTTTTCTCTTTCTGATTTTTCTTTGTCTTCTCTTTTTTCTGTTCTTTGGTTTGCCGGGGGTCTCGTCGCTGCAAGGTGGTGATTTGGTGGAATTGCTTAGCGGCTTTTTGCTTCCTTTGTGAGGCCTGGAGCTCCAAGGCAACAGCAGCGTGTTCGTCGTTTGCTGGCGAGGGTGGTGATTTGGTGGGGTTGCTTTGTGCGGCGTATATATATATATATATATATATTCAGTTTTACTGTGTTTGGTTGTTTATTATTGAAAGGGCTGATGATTGTTTTCTTTGTTTTGTTGTGTTTTGCTTTGTGTTGTTCAGGATTGTATATTTTTGGGCGCTGGTCGCTCTTCAGCAACTGTGTCGAGTTGCTGCCTGTCTTCCAGCAGCTCGCCAGACACCCCGTGCAGTTGGCCTTGCAGCTGGAGGAAAATAATTTTAGAGAGACCATCCAAAAGCACACGGAGGCCATTGTCAACAAACGGGCCGTAAGCTTTTCTCTTCTTCAGCAACTTTAAATAATAACAAGAAAAACAAGAGGCGTAATCCTCTTTGGGGTTTATGAGGAGACGCGCATGCATTCCAATGGTTATCCAGTCCGTCTCTTTCTAACATTCTCTATTTTTATTTTTATTTTTTTTGTTTTTTTGTTTTAACAGCAACCTGCACGTGGTCATTCAAGTTTCGTTAGTGGAGTGGAAGAGATGCAGCAGCTCGTGCAGCACCAGGCAGCTCGCCGCGTGGCGGCTCTCAAGGAGCAGCTGCTGCAGCAGCTGCCGCAGCAGCAGCAGCCGCCTCGGCCTCAGCAGCTGGAGGAGGCAGCAGCAGCAGAAGCCGCACGCCTTGCTGCTCTTGAGCCCGAGGATAATCGCTTGCCAATTCCAACCCTAAGAGGAAAATTTGGCAGCCAAGTGCCGGCCCCTCTGCCTCTCCCTGTGCTAGACGAAACAGCAAGCCAAAAGACCAGCCCCAATGACGCAGCAGCAGCAGCGCATGCGTCTCAAGCCCCATCGGCAGAACCGCCCGCGAGTGGCAGCCCTGGTGCTGGTGGAGAGCCAGACAAGCCCAAGGAGAATCGAAGGGCAGAGGAGACAGCGGCGAAAGAGACAACAGAACAAGGTGCCAAAGAATGCTCAGCAATTACGGCCGTCGAGCAGCAAACTGCAGCAACTGGTGCTGAGGCGCATGCAGCCCTGAATGAGAATGGAATTGCTGCAAGTGAAGCAGCAGCAGAGGCAGCAGCAGAGACAGGGGGAGAGACGGAAGAGGCGTGCGATGAATCAGAAGAAAAAAGTGCGGCAGCGACGAATAGCCAAGGCCGAGGCCGAGCCGCTCGTAGGGCACGAGGAAGAGGTGTCAGCAGCCACCCAGGCAGCAAGAAAACAACCAGCAAAGAAACAGAGCAAGCAGAAGCCACATGTGCTCATGCTGCCCGGGGTAGAAAGCGAGGCGGCAGAAAATAATTAATTAAAAGTGTCTATTTCATCTGTTTTTTCTGTTGAATCAAATAGCCACAGCAAAGACAAAAAACAGAAAACAACGAGACTTTCTAAAGAGGAGCACATTTTCCTCGTGACTGCCACAGACAAAAACAGGGACGGTAGCTCTCATCTGCAGTTGTCGGGCAGAGCCGATTAAGAGGACTGGTGATTTGTCTCGCGATGCGGTGCTGAGCTGTCGGTACACCCGAATGTTATAATCATAAGTTTGGGTCGCATCTCTGCCTTTTTGTAATCGGATTGGCAGCGGCAGCAGCAACAGCAGCAGCAACAGCAGCAGCAACAGCAGCAGCAATATTGGCAGCGTGTTGATTTTTGTTTGATTTGCCGCGTTGCAAAGAATCGCCAAGGGGAGAAAAGAGTCACTATTAAAGAAACAAAGAATGAGCCAAATGGAAATTCCACTGGACTTTCAGACTTGAATGAAAACTCGAAATTAAACAGTTCTAATTTTCCTTTAAAAGCTTTTTGTATTTGAGAGACGCATGCAAAAAAAGGTTTTTGTTTTTTCTCTACGAGTTTTGAAAGTGCTGAATCTTCTGTAACTGTCGTGCTTTCTGCTGTTGAGTGGCCAGTAGACAATTAATCGTTTAATTTTTGATTCAATTAATTATTTAATATCTGGTTTAAATAATCATTTAATTTCTGGTTCAAATAAGTATTTAATTCCCTATGCTTCTTTCTTATTCAGGAATTCAGGGGGTGCAGTTGACTCGCGTGTTTAGCAGGAGCATTGATAATAGCGTCTTATGTGCTGATCAAAATTATCTGGCGGCAGATGCGGCTTTCTCGAATGCTGTCTATCTATTCGGGTGTACAGGCACTTCATGCAGTTGTAGCACCGCACGAATAACTTGCGGTTCAAAGCAAAAGAAATGAAATTCTTGTTCATTTCTCGGAACTTTTCGGGTTTCTGAGACAAGCAGTGGCATCATCAGCTAATTTTGTTTCATTCTTTCTAAAAAACATGGCTGCTGTGTGTCAACAAAACATGGCTGCTGTGCGTCTATCATCCTTTTAGTTTTCATTAAAAAACAAACGCCAGAGGCGCGTAGCGGCTTTTACGAACACCTTCATTCCTCCTCCTGCTGTCTGGCAACCGAGAGAAAGACAGTCAAAACTGAAAGACAAAGTTATTGCTAAACTTCACTTTTAAATTTATCTAAAAGAATAAAACCAATCAAAAGGCAAACGTCGTAAAGGGGCCGCGAATCTTTTGCCTACTTAGACAGAAACAGGATATTGACACACGTTTTTTATGTTTTCTGCTCAGCTGGTTGGTGGCGTAGCCTCTGAAGCAAATCGCCAAGTGTGGCTGCTGATTTCTAGGGCCGTAAAACATTTGAAAGTGATTAGAGACATTGAAAGAAAATAAAATTGATTATTTGTGTTTTTAATTGTTGCAAGATTCCCAGTAAGAATGCCGAAATATTTTTATTGCTGTTTTTGTTTTTCTGCGTCTCAGCAAATCCGCGGCTCTGGTGGAATATCCGTTCCTAAGGCAGAAAGATGTAAAAGTGTGGAGTTATTTAATTTAAAAATGAAACCAGGTGCTAAGTAGCACTGTAGAGACAGCCGAATCATCGTGTGGGAGGAAGACAAGATCTTCCTTTTATTTATTTAATTTATTTTGTTTATTTTGATTTGTTCACTTCTGATATTTATTTTCTTTGTTATTTTTGTTTTGTTGTGCGGCATACCCAAGAGGCATTTGACGGTGCAGCCCTTAGGCGACACCTCGACTGGCTCTCCTGCATGCAGACAAAATTTGATTTTACAAAAGCAGATGCGTTGCCAATCGAGAAGTTGAAACAACAGAGACATAGAGAAAGAGCATTTAGAGACAACCAGTGGAGGAGAAACATTCAATAAACCATTTGCAAATTGATGAAGAATTCATGCAAAAAACAAACAGTTCAGGGATCCATTTTTAATCCGAGTTTAAATGACGCTCAGCAGCCATTTCCAAGTGCATGCAACAAAAACAAAAGAAAAGCTGGCGTCTCATTGGATTGAGTTAACCTGCCTTTGTATACCAAATCAAAACCCCCAATTGTCCGTTCGTTGCCTGTAAGGCTGCGCATGAGCAGCGAAACGCAGAAAGAAGCTACAACTTCTTTAAGGGGCCTGGCGAGGGGCAGCGGAGGGAGAGCCGATCCGTGCATGCGAGAGAAAGCAGAGAAAGAATTTTACATATTGTCCATGTCCACAATAGTCAGAAGATCATCCAGCATGGCGAATTTGAAGTTATAATCATCGTTTGTTGTTGCTGAGCACAGCACAAAATAAAAACCTTCTAATGGCATTCTTTTTTTGTTATTTAAAGTGCTTATTAACCTCACAGAGAAAACGCAGTGCTCTGCTTCAGGTGTATGAACACCTGTCAGAGAAGGCGACGCATTCACTTCCAGCAACCAGGGCCTGAGATGAACACAAAAGCACACGGGGCTTTTAGCGCGTGCACGGAAACATTTGAAAGAGTTCTGCAAGACAGCCGGCGAAGAAAAAACACGAAAATTTCACTTGCCTCAAATTGGAGTCAATCATCACGTCGTATCCGTAAAGCTCGCAGCAATGTTTATCATTAAGAATTGCCTGTTGCAAATTAACAACACAAACAACCAACAATAACAAAACACACACAGATGCATGCAGCAAACAAAACCCAAAAAAATAAAAATACACTATCAACAGACGTGCCAATTCAATCTTCTTTTGCACAGGACCCCAAAATGCAAGCAGCAGAAACGCAAGCTGCATGCAGCGGAGGAAAGAAAAAAATTAAATTCTTGCCTTTTGCACCGCTAGAAGGGACTTGATGACAATATCTTGAATGTTGAGCATCAGCTGCTCCACCCTCTCTTGTCCAAATCTGAAGAGAAACATTAATGAAACTTTTAACCACAAACTAAAACAATAAAGAGCTGTTTTTCTTGCTGAAATGATGCGGGTAGCTCTTCTGGTGCCTAGACACCCGAATCTTTCTTTGGGTCTTCTCTGTCCAGCAGAGCTGAACATCAAAAATGAATATTTTCCCAAGTTTGCGGCGGATTTGGCGAAGGCAGGCAGAAAAGGAGAGACGAGCTACTCACTTAGCAGCAAGATATAATTTGAGGCTTCGCAGAGGCCACTTGCCTCCTCTTTCTTCATCGTAGCTTTCCACGTTCTTTTGAATCGCCACATTCGTCAGGTGTATGCCTGCCCTCATCCACAAATAAATTCAAGTTTGGAGTGTCTTGACCTTTAGGGTCAAAGGCAGTAAAGCCTCATTTCTCTGACTTGGGTTTAAATGTCGCCGCTCCCAACGGATCAGCACCCAGTTTGTTTTTTCAGAGACGTAAAGAAACAGATTTGGGTGTTTTTCGAATGTCTTTGAAAGTCAGGGGAGAGAAAGGCAAGACATGCCAAGAAAAGTCTTCTGCGGTGTCTATACTGAGCAGTTTTTGTGTTTTTTGAACTTGTTGTTTTTTGCACGTACTTAAATTATCTCGTTGGTCTTCGTTCATGCTGAAATGCACACTGGAAAATCTGGCAAAGCCGCCTCGGTAAAGATAGGCAGTCTGCGAGCAAACTGAATTGTGCTACTTTGGGCTTGTTACTCCTCTAGCCTTTCTACAAGCTTTCATTCAGAGCTGACTATACACCCAAACTTCCGTGCGTGACAATTTCCACGCGTCACGTAAAACGAACATTTCCCGCATTATTTTCCTTTTTCCTCTTTTAAATACATGATTTTATCAATGTTTAAGCTTCTTGCTAAACCCCTTTATTCCAACAAAATTTTAATAAAAACAGCAGGGAGAGGCTGCGCACCAAAGGTGCAAAAGATTTCACAAAGCAGAAAAGTCGCAAGTCGAATTTTTTTCCTGCAAAGAAAACACACTCAGAGCAGTGGGGTGTCTGGACAGCAGCCCGGCCTTGTGTAACAAATGCTTGAAGCCATATAAATCTGTCAGAGTGTTTTTCTCTTGGTTTGATCTTCACGGCCTCCACGCCTCTTTTGCTTTGGGATGGCGAAGTGGAAAGGCTGACGGAGGTCTTTAGGGGTACCAATGGGTTATAAACTCTACCTCCAATGATAAGAGGGTTTTGAATGTATTTCTGGCACACGTAGGCCTCAGCTGACTGTTCAGCTTCCTCAGGGTTTTTTGGGAGCTGAGAGGCGGAGCTCTTCCCCTCCAGGGATCGGTAGCCCCGGGCATCGCCACGCCAATCACTAACAAAGAAGACAGACGTGTTGAGGTGTCTATACACTGGAATCCTAATGTAGAGAGCCAGTAAAATGCCGGTAATTCCCCGCCCCTCAGATAAAAAACATATTTTCACTATTTCTGTTTTAGGCAAAGTTTGGTTTCTGTTGAACACGTCGTTGGAGGTGCAACTTTTGCGTAGTGGAATGCTCTCTTCTCGCATCATATCATTTATTAATTTAGTTGTTTTTTTTCTTATGTTTACGCGAGCTGCGAGAGTTTCTCGATTAAAAAAATTCCTTTGCCCTGCGACCGGCCGACCGGCTTCATAATCCAGACGGATCCGTTCTTCTGGGAAGATGTCCGTTTGAACTCTTCTACAAAAATTGAATACTCCTAAAAATACAAAAGCCTGATGTGTTGGTTACGGTGTATGTACAGAGAAACAACTGGCCGGATGGCGGAAGCCTTGTCGTGCTTAACACGGCACAACATTCATCATTCAACACTTCCAAAAAACTGTCTGTCTTTAAAAAATTCTCATCGCTTTGCCTGCGAGGCTTTTAAAGAAAAATGTGGCTAAAATTTGCGCTTTAAAAATATTTGTTTGGTTTTCAAGCTGTCTCACCAGTGGCAGTAAAAACGTTTGGGGTGAAATATTAAAACTGCATTTTGCCAGGAGACAAAAACAAGTCAAAGAAGTATCTCATGGGGAAGATCGCTGCTAAAACTGTCCGCCAACAAGCCAGCGAATGGTAGAATTTGTGTTTTGATTTTACGTGATCATTTGTATTTGAATTCGGTAGATGAAGCAAACCTCACCTTTCTGCCTCTTGCGTCTTCGAATCTCTCTCAAGTTGTCTGCGGTGTCTCCTCAGGTTGCGAATGAGCAGATCCTTCCTCGTCAGCTGCAGACGGCACCAGTTTTGCACTTTTTGAATAATGTTTTTCTCTGCCGCTAAAACAAACTCAGCACGAAGCTCGTCTTTTAATGAAAGAGATTAGAAGGAGGAACAAAGGAAGGGTCCCGTGTGCCATGAGAAACTTCGTACTTGATGATGGTTGCGGAAATGGTTTATTCGCTGATTTGGTTGAAATCGAAAACGATCAAACGTCTCGCTAATCCAATCTTTGTCGCACCAAAAGATATCCCAGTCTGTTTCGCTGCTTGCATGCACAGAAAATCGGCGAATTAATCAATTAGTAGTACTCTATGTTTGTCACTAGCAAAAATCTTTTTGACACTCGCAACTAAGAGTGTTTGCTGCCTGCCTGTTTGTTTCTTTCCACCCTCTTTTTCTCATCACGTCGAGCATGGTGTTTTGAAAGGAACAACGAAATCGAATTTGAGGCCTGCAGACGCCAGTGCGGTTGATGCAAGCAAAATATTCTCACAAGAAGTGCAGAACTAGAAAATAAAAAGTATATACAAAGCTAATAAAAGTTCATTAAACTAAGTAAACGAATGAAACGGATTTTGCAGCTTTGCCACTGTTACTGCCATTCTTCCGTCTGGCTTTTGTCTGTGTTTTGCACCTTGCGGTCAATTTGTCCTCAATGGGCTTCTTATGGGTTGCTGCAGCAGCCATTGTATGAAGAGAAGGAATTTGTCTTGCCGCTCTAGTCTGCGTGTGTTATCGAAGAACTCTCGTGTTTTCTGGGAAATCGTGGTATTCTGCAAACATCACAAGAGGAGCCTTCTAGTTGCCTCATGCCATGAAAACTTCCCCAAACTTGGCGAGCATAAAGCCCCAATTTGCACGCAGAGCGAAGGCTCTCGCTGCTTTGCATGCATCGCTAAGAAACCCGTTTGGGCTGAAGTGCGAGGGGCCGCCTGTCTAGGAGGTTCAGATGGATGAAAAAGCAAGTTTCCAACCAATTATGTCAAGTGCTGTAATAAGGCTATGCCGTTTACGGGAATAACTCAATTTAATTAAAGACAAAGATCCAATAAACTCTTGCAGAAATTTCTGTTTTATCCGATGGCTGAACCAGCGGGGCTCAGCCGCAGATAATGGTTTTTGAATATTCTCAAAACACCAGAAAATTCTTTAAAATATTTTTGCTGCAGCTGCTAAAGTTTACTGCTTCTGTTATATTCGAACTGCTGACGTGTTACAAAACGTAGTGTACATACACCTGAAGTAACCTCAGCATTTGAACGCATTCGTGGGCAATGCATGAGTCACTTTGCATGTAGTTTCGAGACTTTATAATATTGATTGCCAATTCTTTGCCATCAGGTATTTGTAGGAGTGTCTACTTTCTTAAGGAACAGAAAGTGTATGGAGGGAAGCGACGTAGAGGTTTTCGTCTTTCATGAAGAAAGCGACCCTAAACTTACTTTTTGCAAAATATTGATAATTTAATACTTTTCAGAGAAGGAATTTCAGATTAGGTTATTGACACAGATTGCTGTAAGGGGCCCCTGTGCTATGGGCCCCTAGGGCCCCCGTCCTGGTGGCCCCTACACGATGCGTGCAGCAGTTTTGTGGTTTTAAGGTGTTTTTTCTGATAATAGACTTTATTTTTGTGTCAACTTTGGCCGTTACTTTCAAACTCTCGTTCAGATTTCAGCACCAGCTGAAGTCCCTTCTCCAGTAGCAACTGCAGCTTTTTTTAGGGGCAGCAAAAAACAGAAAATAAACATTGCTTTGAAAAGACACTTCAAAGAAAACACGGGGACCGCGGCAAATGCTCAGCTAAACTTTTGTTTTTCCTCCTCCTGTTGCTCTCTTTAACCATTCTCCAATTTTCAAAAGAGGACAGATAGTCATGGCAGCAGAACCTGCACACGTCGCTAGCACCAGCAGCAACTGCTGCTACAGCGACGGAGCTGAAGATGGCGCAGCAGCAGCAGCAGCAGGTGCAGCAGCAGCAGCAGCAGCGGCTGCAGCAGTAGGAGATTTCTCAGGGACCTTAGAAAAGCTGCGGTCTTTGTTGCGTCGCATGCACTACCCTGCAGCAGCAGCAGCAGCAGCAGCTGGCAGCAATTGGTGCAGCAGCATCAGCGAGCAGACCGACCTTGCGTCAGGAGCTGTACATACACTGCTCCCTATATTACATTTTGCCCTCTGTGATTTCAGTGCCAACGTTCATTCATTTGTCCGCCGCAGAGGCTTCGAGTTTCTTTTTAAATCCGACAGAAGATTCGTCGAGGAGGTCTGGAAATTTTTGGTGAGGCCTGGCCTTCTTTGAATTGCTGCTGCAGCAGCAACAAGTACTGCTGCTTGCGAAGCTGCAGCAGCAACAAGTGCTGCTACTGGCGAAGTTGCAGCAGCAACAAGTGCTGCTACTGGTGAAGCTGCAGCAGCAGCAGCTGCTGCTGCTGCAGCTGCGTTTTAGTGTGCTTTGTTGTTATATCTTGCTGCTGCAGCATTTCCAGCGCCTTCTCTGTTGCAGCAGCAGCAGTTGCTGTTGCTTCTGCTATTGTTTGCATGCAGCGGCAAGAGTGTGGCTACCGGCCAACCCTGACGGCTTCTCAGTTTCTTACCCCTGCGGGTTTTGCTGAAAGAAAATTGCTGCTTTGCTGCGACCTGCTCAACATTGTGCGCGCGGTACACAACCAAGTGCAGCAAGAGAGACGCAAGGGCAGGCCACAGCAGCAGCAGCAGCAGCAACAACGGCCGCAGCAACCTGCTGCTGCGGATCTGGGACTGCCGCAGCAGCAGCAGCAGCAACAGCAGCAGCAGCAGCTAGGCTGTTTTGGCGAAGAGGCAAAAACACCCAAGAAAAGTAATCTCCTCGCCGGGCCTCGCAGCACCAGCAGCAGCGTAAGCTTCATGCGCTTACCCGGGCAGCAGCAGCAGCAGCAGGAGCAGCAGCAGCAGCAGCAACAGCAGCAGCAGCAACAGCAGGGGTCGAGCAGCAGGAGTGGCAGCGCTCCAGTAGCCAAGGCGAGGCCTCCGCTTGTCTCCTCTGCGGCATTAGGGGCCCCTTCCTTTGGGGGGCCAGAGCGGCAGCATGCGGTGGCTGCGCTGCTACAAAATGTTTGCTCTGTAAGGCTTGCTGCTGCTGCTGCAGCTGGGTGCTGCAGTGTATGTACATTGGCGTGCTGCTGGACTAGTTTGTTTGTTGGCAGTGCCTTTTCTTCAGCAGCCAGAAGTTTTTTTGTTTAGAGTGAATTGCCGCAGCCCCGCATGGAAGGGGGCATGCAGCATGTCTGTGTTTTAACTCAGAGTCTGTCTTCCCTGCAGTTTTCTGCTGATGGGGTTTTAGGAGGCGTCAAGACCTCCATAGAGGAAATTCGTCTCCAGCTCCAGCAGCTAGAGAGCCGCGTTGCTGCCATCGAGAAGGAACAGCAGCACCAGCAGCAGCCAGTTCCTGCTGCTCCTGTTGCTGCTGCTGCTGCTGCTGCCGCAGGGCTGCTGCTTCCTGCTGCAGTTGAAGTGTCCTCCCCAGCTCATTGCGCTCCCCCACCTTGCAGTTGCGTTTGTGGCAGGCCGTCCTGCTGCTCTACCCGCGACTTCTCGAAGCAGCAGCAGCAGCTGCTGCTGCAGCAACAGCAGCAAGAGCAACAGATGCTGCACCAGGAGGCGTCACGCGGCCCCATGCCTCAACTGCATGCGCTGGAATGGCAGCAGGCCGCTTGCTTGCCTCTTACTGCAGTGGGAGTAGGAGCAGCAGCAGCAATACCAGCAACAGCAGCAGCAATACCAACAGCAGCAGCAGCAATACCAGCAGCAGTAGCAGCAATACCTACAGCAGCAGCAGCAGTACCATCAGCACCACCACCAGCAGCAGCAGCAGATGAAGATGAAAAGCTGCAAGAGAACGTGCGGCGAATTTCCCAGAAAATTTTGGCGATTCAAGGAGCCCTGCAAGCTCCTCAAGAAACAGCTGCATGCAATGCTGCAGCAGCAGCAGCATCAGCAGCAGCAGCAGGCTCGTTTGCTGACGCCGCTGCTTCACTAGATGGAGGTGCAAGAAACTTAATTACCAATAGAGCAGCAACAGCAGCAGGAAGTCGAGCGAAAAATACAGCAGAGCCACACGCAATGTGTGCTGCTGCTCTACGGTATCCTACAACAAACAACCCAACAGCAGCCTACAAAAGCATTCAACTGATGCCTCTGCAGCAACAGCCCATGCGCATTCCTGAGCAGCAATGGAATACAATACCCCCAGTGTCACGACAGCTGGATCAGCAACAGCAGCAACAGAAACCGCAGCAGCAACAAATGCAGCACCAGCAACAGCACATGCAGCACCAGCAGCAACTTTTACTGCATCAAGCAGAAGACCCCACGGAGTGTCACTTCAGCCAACGTATCCCACAGTTTGGCCTCCGGCAAGATTGCTGCTGCTCTGGTGTTGCTGCACCAGACGCTGCTGCTGCTGTTTCAGATGCTGCTGTTGCTGAGGGTGATGCTGGTGCTGCAGACACCTCAGCACCGTCTGCTGCTGCCTTTGGTTCTCAGCAGCTGCAGCAGGCGCAGCGACGGCTGCAAGAGACGCCCTTCTTCGGGCTGGGGTGCAGCACGGATTCTACGGTCACTGAGGGGTCACACGCTGGGGCGCGTTTTGAGGGGTCGGTCTCCATGGCAAGAAGCTTTGCAACAGTACCCCCATTACCTGCCTACCTGCAGCTGTAGAGCTCTCTTCTCTACTGTATGAGAAGTAGTACACTGCTGGTGCTGCAACAAAAACGGCATAATGTGTCTATTGCCGCTGAAGCAAGTGCTACTGCGAATACTATTAAACAAATATATCGGGAAATTGGTTTAAAATTCTCTAAAAGGCTTGAAAGTCGCTACACCCCTCCACTAGCATCCTGCGGTTAAGGCAGTAACTTTGACTTAAAATTTCCAGTCCGTGCGAATAATTTTAGGAGAAAAGCGAAAAATATTTTCTTTAGCAGTCTATTGGTGACTCGCATGTTATGAAAGCGGTCTTGAGTGGAGCGCCCGCATGTTCGAAAGCTCACAATACACTAGGGAAATTTCGGCCGTTAAACATAAAGTTGAAAGAATATTCATCGCAATCAACATGAAAAGTTAAAGAGAAACTTAAAATGTATAAAGGGGATAGGCTGGCTGAGCGCTCGTCCTGGCTCATTTTTGGGGGCCTATAGCCAACGAATCCAAAGCAAACACACCTAGTGAGTCGCGGAGGTATTATTTCTGGCTGTTTCCCTCAATTTCAAACAAACTCTACAGTCTCATCTTCCTTTACACAACTTAAAGTCCATTAAATGCGTTAATATGACGAAATGAACGGAGAGTCTGCAGGAGAGAGAAGGACATCGACTTGAATTAGAAAGACGAATGCGCCTCTGGCGCCGCCTGATCTGCACTTATCGCACTATTCTTCCTCGGAATATCCTCAACATAAGATTATATAAAAAGCTTTTTCTCTTCTTTCACTCATATGTATTGAGCAGGGTTGGGTGGCTGGCTTGGTCTTGCTTCTTCTGCTATGACGGGGATCAAGGGAAAAAGCATTTTCCATATTGCCGGCTGGCGGCATGCCGCTTGTCTTTTCCTTCTTTGGTCCCTCGTTACTTTGGCTCATTCCGCCGAATCCCCGGGAACACCAAAGGCTTCAGAAAATTCTCAACACGGGAATGGCGCGCCTTCTGCTTTCCTCTTTAGCAGTGGAGGAATGGTTTCATTCGTACGCCCGCCTCCTTCATACAAAGCAGAGCTAGAAGATTCTGAGGGGGAACTTTTTGAAGAAGCCTTCATGGAAAACGATGAGCCAACAGCAATATACAAGGGCAAATTTTTTCGTGACCATGGAGTTATGAAAGTCACGAGCATTCATTTCACGGGTTACGCGACCGATAGGAAAGAAACTGGTCAGTCATGGTGCTATTATTCATTATCATTTGTATCAGATTCATTCATGTTTCCCTGTCTGTCGTATTCTTTATCTTTTGTATTACATCCATTCATGTTTCCCTGTCTGTTTTATTCTTTATTTTTTGTATCACATCCATTCATGTTTCCCTTCCCTGTCAGTTTCCTTTCTTATCTTTTGTATCAGAAGCACCCTTGTTTCCCTGTCTGTTTTTCAACAGATGTATGTGTATTTGCGGGCAGATGGCGTTGTCTGTTTGCCATTTATCTTGTGCTTGCAGCTCGAAAGCTGATTGAGAGCATCGTGGAGAGAGCATTCGACAAAGGACTGCGTGATCTTACTGTGCGTACCAGCTCCGAAGAACTATCCCTGGCGGAAGTTATGGGGGAAAAAAAGTTCTTTCTGGATAATTACAAACCTTCTAAACGCAGGGCAGATATGGGTCACTTTGATTGGCACGTTTTTCTTCCTGAAAAGAGGAAATTTTTCCCGGATCACCGGTACCATCTGAATGAAGAACTAGGTAGGCAAAACTGTACAATCTTAATAATTAAAAGCATAACTGCATGCAATCTCAGATATCCAATGAATGCATGAAGGCAGCGACAAATAATGACATGCTATTTCGATATTGCATCATCAGCACAGCACTCATTGGACTGGATGAGATTTCTTGCTCTGCTGTACGCGTGCAGCTGCAAAGCTTTCAGCTTTGAAACATTCCGGCATACTGCCATTTGACCAGCTAGCTCCCTATTTGACAGGTAATTCCCTCCGAGAAGTCCAGGTTATCGGCGTATGCGATCAACTGCGAAAACAGTAGTGACACCCAGTACAACTATCATTAACATCGCAGTTATCATTTGCACATGGCTTCCTTTGTATATTGAACTGAACAATTGTATGTGAACCGACTGACGCAGTCCTGGATAAGGAAAGATATGACCAGCTTTTCGTAACACCTGCCGAGTCAGCAGAGCCAGTTGAACGCCACAGAGCAGCTCGATTCATGGCGCAGCGCAAGCTAGGAAGCCGCAACCCATTAGAACAAAATGTAACGCTTTCCAAGAAGCATACGAATTCCAGGGCTTATATAGGTGTGTATCCTCTCGAGTTCACTCGGGTTTCATTTTATTATTTAATGCAGCCCATTTAAGATTTGGTATTGTACCGGTCATAGAATGCGCCATTGATTGCACTTTTGATTTTTGTGCGTTTCTACAGCCAGCACGAAGCATGATTTGATTGTCATGGGAGTTCTGACTGGTTGGATTAGCGATAAACCGGGAATGAAGAAAGAGGGCTATGTACAATTCTTAGGGGCGACAGACACCAATGAAGCTTGCACGAGTACGGCGGTGCTTTCTGCTGGCTTTGTCATGGGTAGCAACTTGATCGTCACCATCAGGATGACAATCCGAACTTCCACACATTTAAAACTTGAGGCTCTGAAAAGTGCATTTGTAGACCTGCACAGACGTATTCCGTGATGCTGAGTGTTGCCAGCTGTTTTATGTTTGTTTTGTGTGCAGAGGCGGCTTTGCTTGTTGAGTTTTTAACGGATTGTAGAGAGGCAAAAGTAGCAGAAGTGGTATTGAATAATGTGCCTCTGTATGACATTGCCACTGTTTCGGTCGCACTCGAGCTGGGGTTCACTATAAAGAAAAGAACAGAAGATGGATATCAAATGGTTCGAAGCGGCAAGGAGCCTGTGAAGGATTTGGACGCTATTGTTTACACACGTAAACTCGGTATGCGTCCCAGCCAAATTCCATTTGCTGAAATTCCAGTCTAGAAAAGTTTTTTCTGCTCCTACTGAGTTGAATCAGTTTACTTACTGTATTTGTTTTTGAGAATTCTTCTATTTTTGGAGCTTCTTCAAGTGCGAGACAGTACCTGAGCTGTTTGTGGGTGGGTTCGTTGTTCAGTTAGCGAACTGAAAGCAGTGGAAAATGCAAGCTTTCGTGCTTTTATTGTTCCGACGTCTCTTGCGGAAGCTTTTGATGCCATGGGAGCAAATATTGACGTAAATAAAGACCTTATTAATGAGCGAGCCCGTGATTTTTTTTTGTATGCCGGCGCGACTGTTGCTGTTTTTGCCTTGGTGGAGTTGTTCTTAAAGCTAAGGAAAGCCAGGAGACGCAGGGCCACCGCAAAACGCCTACGTGAAACAAAGATGTTAAACGACGACCGAGCTCAACATAGAGAGCAGAGCATACAAGAACCAGCGGAGGTGGAGACAAACGCGCCCTTGTCCGCAAATAGTTTCCTGCATTGAGCTAATGCCTTTCAACTCCTCACCTTTTCGTTGGCAAAGTGACTTTTAAACACTGTTGTCTTCATGGAGGTGAAGATCACCAGGTTTTACTGCCGACGCGACTTGCATGGTGCTGCGTCAGGGAATGAAGTCGAATCTGATTGCAGTTTTGCAGCTTTCCAGTTGGGCATAGCGAAGCTCTTCTGCCCAGTGTTAAGCGTTTGTACCTTTATAAGCGCATATGTGTTTGTCGGCGTGTCTGGTATGAATTGCATGAGCAGAAGGCCGTCGCTCTCCTTTTAGTCCACTGCAAATTTTCTCTCCCTCTCATGGGGTGCATATCGTACCCAACCTGTCGAAGAGCAGACGAACTTTCTGGAACGCTGTGAGTATCGTCGATGCGTACAACCCATCGCCTATACAGCCATTTTCTTCAGGTTCATGCGTTACGACCAGGCTCAAGTGCTTTGCTATTGTCATGTTTTGGCTAGCCACTTTTGAATAAAGGCCTTTAGGGTTTCTGTTTCAAGGGGGAAACGCCGTCCATCGCCTGACAGGTCAGAGGTGCTTGTAAGTGTAGTTTGCAATAATGAAAGCAGGATGCTTTCTCCACATGGTGACTATGCATAGCACTTATTCTACTCCAAACGAGAAGGAGCGATTGGAGAATTGGCAAAAGAGGAGGGACGCAAGCGTAGCATTTTTAGTACGACACGTAGCTAGAGAGAGATGAAAAGAACAAAGCCACTAAACTCGATTTAACCTTACACGCAGCGAAATCTTGATGGCTGATGGCTAAATCCACCCAGCGGCTCCCACCCCGTACAGACTGCATCCTGGGCAGAAACATCTGTAGCAGAGAAACAGCTTTCTGGATTGAGGAGGCAGTGTGGAATGGACTGAAAAAGTGCATCGTTTTTGCCTTCAAATTATTTCTGCTGATCCAACTTAGCAGTATTAGCTACTGATTATGCCTCCCTTTAAGAAGAATGTGGTAGCACAACATCTAATTCTTCATAAACGGTTTATGTCGATCGACGGAAGTACAAGATTGTAAGAGCACGCAAGTGTGTTTCGCATGGGTGCAAAACGTCCACAACCACCGGTGTGTTTGCAGCCAAAATAGCCTTTCTAGTTTTCGTATTTATTTACTCATCGAGACTCGAAGCACAAATTTGCGGCGGTCTGTGCGTGTCAGTTGGCGCTCCCATTCGAGTTTTTGCAGCGAGGGTTTGCAAAAAGATGGGAGCGGCTCAAGAGTGAATTACTTCCCCACATTATTCGCTGAATGATGAAGGAAGAAGACAAAAATGCGTCTAAAAGCAACGAGCGATGAGCTTAGTACCTGAAACAGACAAACAATACAACAAGAACATGAAAGTTCAAAAATACTGTGGGATTCCTGCTGCAATGTCTACAATGTTCATTTTTCAACGGCCACAATACCAATTCCGCATTCTAAACTCTTTTCTTACCAGTATTTATCGCGGACTTCCTGCTCAGCATCATGGAACATCTTTTTGATGATGCCGTACGTCACAATTCCGGGCCACACCCACCACCAATAATAAGCGCTGAATTTTGCCCAAGTCCTACAGCAACGCATACAATAAATGCATTGGCAAGCAGATGAGCACAAATGAAAAGAAGTAACAATTCGCACCCCACAGAAGGCACCACAAAAACGAGATGCTTCGTTACGCAGCCATGGGAAACAGCCGCCGACGGGAAAGGAGAAATTCTTTAGAAGCAACTAAAGGCAAAAAACATGCGCGTTTGTTCCTCTATTGAATATATACATATATGTATATGATTGTTTTCACCCTTTTTCCCGTTTCACTCCGTCCTTTTTCCCACTGTCCCCTAATATCTTTGTATTATAACCTCCAATCTGTGCCCTGCTTCATATCAATAAGCGAAGCGCAAACTAGGGGCAGGAATGATACTAATATACCTTGCGGGAAATGTGTGCCAGAACGGCCATATGACTTTCATCTGGAAAGGCGAAATGGTTTGCTGGATGTACCCCCCATAAGCCTTCATGCGGTTTTTCCACAGCAATTCCTGCTCGGGGGGAACCGGGTAGCTCCCGAGGGTCACTTGTTGAAACTTCGGAGATCCGCGGGCGTTGAGAGTCGCTCCAGGCGCGACAACCCGACGAAGTAAGCACGGGTTCAATCGCATTTTGCGAAGGACCACAACTTCTCTATCTTTGTTCCTGGTTCCCCTGTTAATGTGAGACAAAACAAAAGAATAGAAATATCACCGGAATAATTGGTAATGGCGGTAATCTATCGCCACACCAACAGTTTGAAAAAGGGGATCGAATGCATGCATGCACACAAGGCCCTAGGCCCTTGCTCAAACTGCTACTAATTTCAGCGCTTTCTGTTTAAAAAAAAAGTAGATTGGATCAAATACTACTATTATTTTTTCGCAAAAGGCTTCACGTGGGTCTCAAGGGCCTAAAATACGGCATCTGGCTAGCCTGCATTCATTACTATCTTCAGAGTTGCTCCTCAAAGTTGGTGAGTTGGGGAATTCATTTTCTTCTTTTTTCCTTACACTTGCACGCTTCAACCCGAGCAGTGCAGCTCTTTATTTGTATCGTTTGTTTGGCGGTAGAGTTATCCAACTCACAACCTTTAGGGTTTCGAAGTTCTCTATCTAAACTCCCCTTTGCTATAGTTGTGACAACTGGCGTACTTAGGCATCTGTTTGAAGCAAATATGTACCAAAACGCA
Organism: Eimeria falciformis; assembly: GCA_002271815.1. Lineage (NCBI taxonomy): Eukaryota > Apicomplexa > Conoidasida > Eucoccidiorida > Eimeriidae > Eimeria > Eimeria falciformis. Next base: position 40,724 of record NPHX01000164.1, on the reverse strand, counting down.
CAAGAACTTTAGAATAGTTGGTTACCAAAGAAGTCGAACCTTCTCAGGCTTGTCTCTCTGCGGTCATTGCTACCAGGCACGAACCCATCCGAACACACCGAGCTGGGCTGCTGTCTCTTGCATATTTATGCCTAACCCCTTCCCCTTTTTAAGACAATAATTGAGACAATTCTAAGTAATAACAAGAAGACGAACACTCCATTATCGAACATCCACATTAACATGCTTCATCCGCCTCGCTCTCCGGCATAAGCCGCATGGCCTCATGCGCCCATACAAAGGGTGGCTTGCCATCCCATTGTTGTTGCTGCTGCTGATGTCGTTATTGTCGCTGCCAGTATTGTCTAGAAAGTCGCACACTTTCTTGACAGTACAATTTGGGTTTCTGTTTGTTGTTTGTTTTGCAATGAACATTCATTTTCGCTTTTCTTTATGATGAAGTTTTGTGATTTTAGTTTCTTTTAAGTCGTGGCAGAAGGTGGTCTTGAGGGAGCGGAGCGCAATACAATTTCAAGTGCTTGAGCTGGAACTCTACAGAAGCACGATGAAGTGTGTGTTTGGTAGGAGGAGCACACACCTAGACTGACGAAGCTCCTCGGATTGTGAGATTGGATACATCCTCGTGTGGCTGTCGTGTGGGCTGGCAACACCTTGGCCGCTTGCCCCTAAACTCTCGGCTCTACTAAGGAGATGCTGGCCTCAGGAAGGGAGGCTTTGGGGAGACAGACTTTTTTGAGGCCTGAGTGTTTTAAACAAATTTTTTTTTCGCACTTAGAGCCTCAAGGCTGAGCCACAAGTGCGGGCGTTAGAAACAGGCTGTCACCTCCCGAGTGGCACTTGTGGAATTTGTGTCGTAGTGACCCTACCAAAACCTCTCGCGCTTGGAGCTTCACTTCCAAATGCAAAACCTTTTTATTAATTTGATTTATTTCCTTCAAGCAGCCACAAGGAGCCGTTTTCTCTCCTTAGTTTAATGCCACCACCAACTTCTCTACGGAGCCGCTCGCCGGTCTCTCATTAAACATTTCTTTTCCTATACAGCTAAAGTTTTTTTCTTCTAAAACTGCCGTGGCATTAGCCACCTGGCGTAAATACCCAAAAGCTTGCCAACAATTCGCGAAAACCTCCTTCAACACAAATAATAAAAGGTGTTAGAATCTCTCTCCAATTCAATAAATGTTGCACGTTGCTCCGCACCCAAGGCATACGGCGTGCGAGTCTGGCGCTGTAGCTGCTAGCCGCAACTCAAGTTCCTTTCCTGAGTAGAGTGAGTGGGTTTACGGGGAGTAGAGAAATGCAGCTTAGGTCTGTTGGAGATCGGGGGTTTTAAAGTTGGAGGTTTGTGCTCTTGTCTCTATTGAATAAGTAGTAATTGGTTTATGTAAAGAGAGTGTAGCCTGGCAGGTGGCGGTTGGTGGTCTGCCCCTCCCTGATTTTGCGTTTCCCGCACAGAAGTAAAACTTTGTGCCTTTGAGAGAGTGCCTTCATTCGTCTTAAATGTTTGGCAAGCAGCCAGCAGGCAGTGTGGCGCGCTGTGAAAAAAATCAGAGTCAAGAAACCTCGAAAAAAAGAGTGAGACTCAGCGCGCCTTGCTTTGCCAGTTCCCTTGTGCATGCCGCAGTTCCTTGTTTAGCGTCCGCACGGATGTTGAGGTTATTGAGGTTATTGAGGGTATTGAGGTTATTGAGGTTATTGAGGTTATTGAGGTTATTGAGGTTATTGAGGCTATTGAGGTTATTGAGGTTATTGAGGTTATTGAGGTTATTGAGGTTATTGAGGTTATTGAGGCTATTGAGGTTATTGAGGTTATTGAGGCTATTGAGGCTATTGAGGCTATTGAGGCTATTGAGGCTATTGAGGTCATTGCCTCAACGAGCTATTGCTTGGCTCATCCCTTCCTTTCAGTCGCAAGCTAAGGGTTTATATGGCAGCGCTGGAGACGTCCCCCACCCGTCGTTGGGCTACGGGGCTCTCCAGCAGTCTGCGAGAGGCTGCAAAGCGGAGCAGCGCCATTCGGTAGCTCGCCAGGGGAGAGGTGTTACAGGTGTCTAGACAGATGCCTATCCTCTTGCGTCTTGAAGTTTCGGTTGTTTGGCTAAAGTGCCGACTTGGCGTATTTCCCAGTTTTTTGTAGATATTTTTGCACGTGGCTTTGAGACGGACAAAACCTTGAGGGAGCGTCAAATGGTATTCTCTAGCCAGGCAGCTGCGAAAGCTTGCAAGCCAAACCCCTCAGCGGAGTCTCTTCAAGAAACCTCACTACAACAGTTTGGGAAGGGTCAAGGCTCGGGAGGAGAACCTCCCCCTGGCTAGCTGCTCCCACGCAAAGCAGCCAGTGCAGCGCTCAAGGGCACGAGGTTTTCTGTCTGCACTGGCACGCTCCAACCCGAAGGGTCTTGTTAAACCTGTCGTCTTGGGTTTTGGATGGCAGAGAGACTGAAGAGAAACAAGAGAATTGGCGGTGAGAAGGGAGGAGGGAAGCTGCGTGGCTCCGAGGACTGAAGGCTTCTGCCTTCTTCCCACATCTTCTAAAACGTTGCGAGGCAGAGAGGGCGCCCCCGCGGGGGACTGGCAGCACCTCAACCAGCAAAATGCTGCTGGACATTCAAACCCTCACTAGCACCCAGCGAACGCCCAAGGGGGAGTTGACGCTCCAAGCAAGGCTCTTTTGTGTTACCTTAGGGCCTTTAAATGAGGCTCTTTTGAGTTATCGTAAGGCCTCAAAGAAAGACCCTCTTCAGTTATTTTAAGGCCTGCGAATGGGCCTCTTTCCAGCAAGCCTAAGGCCCCAAAGGAAGGCCCTCTTGAGGTTTTCTAAGGCAGAGTGCCTCGGCGGGATTGAGTGCGTTTAGAGGGTTCAGTGGTCAGGCGTGTAGGGAGAATGTGTGGACCCATAAGGCATTCCAGGTGTCTGTACACTCCAAAGTTTCCGAGAAGGGCAGCAAGCAGGGCCTTGCCGGCAAGTCCTGTTTGGGAAGGATCTCATTTGCAGCACAGATCCCTATGAGGCCCAATGATCATGAGGAAGAGTAGCAGTTTGTTTGGCTCGCCTCCCTCCTTACTTTTTGCTTCAGCGGCGAAAGGCGGTGGCCCCCAGGCAAAGCAGCAGCAGGGGGGCCCCTGCAGCAGCAGAACGCGTGGGCTTCGCACAGCGGCAACTCGCCGAGACGCGAGCTGCTCTCTGAGGCTAGCGGCGACACGCCAGGCGCGAAAGGCGTTTGTTAGAAAAGGAGACAGAGGAGGCAAAGGAGAGAGAGGAGACAGAGGAGACAAAAGAGACAGAGGAGACAGAGGAAACAAAAGAGACAGAGGAGACAGAGGAAACAAAAGAGACAGAGGAGACAAGAGAGACAAGAGAGACAGAGGAGACAAAAGAGACAGAGGAGACAGAAAATGCGTTTTCACTTTATAGGTTTCGTTGCGCAACACCAAGATGCCCCCTAGAGAGGCAGCAGCCTCAACTCCCCACAGAACTCTCTCCGCTCCCCCATCATAAATTCGGCTTCGTCGATTTCGAGTTTCTCTAAAAAATTAAAAAGTTAGCTTGTCTTGCCGTCTCCGAGCCCTTCCCGGCTAACTAGCTAGCTGGCTAGCTAGCTGGTTGGCTAGCTGGCTCGCTGGCTAGCTGGAGGCATCCTCCACATTCTGAGGGTGCCTTCTGCCCCGCAGGAGATAAAGACATTTTCACTTGGGAAGACAGAGATCTTTTGCACGGCTGTGCGGTGGGCCCTCAGCAGCAAAACGGTTTCTGCGTTGTCACCCATTCTCTTTCGAAAGGCCTCATCTTGCTCTTCCGCAGCAGCAATCTGCTGCTGCAGCTGCTGCAAATGCTGCTGCTGGTGCTGCTGCTGACCTGCTAAGGTGACGTGCCGAAGGCGCCGGGAAGCAGACAGCCACGAAGAAGAAGGACGCCGCTGCTGTTGCTGCTGCTGTTGCTGCTGCTGTTGTTGCAGCTGTTGCTGCAGCGCAGCAGCAAATGACTGGAGCCCCCGTGATCGGTCAGGTGAGGGCGAGGAATGTTTGGAGGCTGCTGCTGCTGCTGCTGCTGCTGCTGGGGGCAATGGAGCGAGGGCATCCAGCAGCAGCAGCAGCAGCGCGCCTTCTCCTCCACCCACCAGCAACAGTCTCCTCTCTGGCCAGATAGCCAGCGAGGAGACTGCTTCAACAAGACATGCCGTCCTCGTGAGAAGAGAAACGCTTGCCTCTGCTTCAGCGCTGCTGCTGCTGCTGCTGCTGCTATCTCTTGCGGAGTAGCACAGCACGGAGACGATCCCCGTTTTGCTGCAGCTGCCGAGAAGCAGCAACCGCCGCTCAGGGTCGATGCATGCGCTGCGAATTGAGGTGACACCTGAATAGGCTGTCTGTACATTGGGGTCGCCGCTGCTGCGTCTGTCTAGCTGCTGGCCCCCGGCCTGCTGCTGCAGGTGCTGCTGCAGTTGCTGCTGCAGTTGCTGCTGGGGAATTCTGAGAGCGATGACGGGCGGTAGAGACAGCTCTTGCGAGGGCGCTGTTCCCGGGGCTAGGCACAGAAGCTGCACGAGCTGGAGACCGCTGT
>NPHX01000164.1:17900-28154 GCA_002271815.1 Eimeria falciformis | reverse complement strand
CCCTAAACCCTAAACCCTAAACCCTAAACCCTAAACCCGAAACCCTAATCATTAGCTATCTTTCGTCTCGCAGCGGCTGGCTGAGCGCCTTCTTTATCTGCAGCCTTGGTTTTATTAGTGTTGTCTCTGTGTCCCCCGTGTCTCTGTCTGCTTCTCTGTGTCTGTATCTGTTTGTTTGTGGCTCTATCTGTCTCTCTTTCTGTCTGTCTCTCTTTCTATCTGTCTCTTTTTCTCTTCTCATCTGTGCGACTTCAACCTATCTCTGTCTTTCCTCGCTGTACATCTATATCTATCGCAGTGTCTCCTTTAGTCTCTTTGTCTGTCTCCTTTTGTCTCAGACAAAGAGACAAAAGGAGACAGAAAGAGACAAAAAGAGACAGAGAAAGTCTTTTTTTGTCTCTTTCTCTGTCTCCATTTGTTTTTTCTCTGTCTCTGTTTGTCCTTTTCTCTGTCTCCATTTGTCTGTCTCCTTTAGTCTCTTTCTCTGTCTCCTTTTGTTTCCATTTGTCGGTCTCCTTTAGTCTCTTTCTCTGTCTCTGTTTCAGGAGAATGTGTTGGTGAACGAGCGCGGCGATTTGAAGCTTGCTGACTTTGGCCTCTCTGCGCACATTGGAGGAGCTCACAGGAAGCGGGGTGTCTCCATTCACCGAGGAACATGCGGTGAGGGTTTGTGGTTTAGGGTTTAGGGTTTAGGGTTTAGGGTTTAAATGGTATTACTGCTGCTGCTGCTGCTGCTGCTGCAGACTACTTTTCCCCTGAGCAGTGCTTAGCCCGTCTCCGTTATATCGCAACCGAGCGCAGCCGGCACCTTCAGCAGCAGAAGGCCCAGCAGCAAGCTCAGCAGCAATCCCAGCAGCAGCAGCAGCAGTTGCTGCTAGAGAAGCAGCAGCAGCAGTCAATTGAGGCCTTGCGGAATGCGGGGAGCGGGATCGGCACAAGCTTCGACGAAAAGAGCGACATTTGGATGTTGGGAGTTCTCGCCTTTGAACTCTACTTCAAAGCACCTCCATTTGGATCCCAGGTAAGCCTCATCATCCTGCTGCTGCTGCTGCTGCTGCTGCTTCTGCTGCTGCTGTTTATTTTGCTGCTGCTGCTGGAGAAAAGGCGGTTGGTGTTGCTGCTGCTGTTTTTACTGTTGCTGATGCTGCTTCTGCTTCTCAACTTACTACTGTTTCTGCTGCTGCTGCTGCTGCTGCTGCTGCTGCTGCTGCTGCAGTGTATGGTGCAGGAGGACGAGGTGATGGGGAACATCACCTCCAAGGAATGGACGGACAAAGTGACCGCCGAGGCTCAGCAAAACTCCGCCATTCGAAACAAACTTGACAACATGTCGCCGGCATTCAAGTAAACCATCTGCACCACCAGCAGTAGCAGTAGCAGCAGTAGCAGCAGCAGCAGCAGCAGCAGTAGCAGTAGCAGCAGCAGCAGTTGCAGTAACAGCAGCAGCAGCAGCAGTAGCAACAGTAGCAGCAGCAGTAGCAGCAGCAGCAGTAGCAGCAGCAGCAGTTGCAGCAGCAGCAGCAGCGAAAGGACGTGTCGTTAGTTGAGAGAAAGAAGACAGTTTGACCTTGTGTGTTTTTCAGAGACTTTTTGGGTTGTTGTCTTCACCGCACGAGCGCCAAGCGGCCAACAGCTGAGGTGTTGCTGCAGCACCCATTTTTGGAGTTGTATAATTCTGCTGTTAAATCGTCCCTTGTCTTCCTTGAACAGCCGAGACACCAGAGGGGCCACAAGGGGTTCAACCAACCAGGCATGCCTTGGCAAACCCCAAGGCATCTCCCCACATAACATACTCACCTCATCCTGCTGCTGCTGCTGCTGCTGCTGCTACTCGCTATGCAGCTAAAGACACTGCTGCAGCTCGTGCTGCAGACACTCACGCAGTTGCTGGTGCTGCAGCAACGCTTCAGTTCTTGCTGCCGCTGCGGCAGCAAGACCCCACCTCTTGTTGCTGCTGCGGATTGTAAGGGAGCTGCAGCAGCTGCAGTAGCTGCAGTAGCAGCAGCAGCAGCACCAGCAGCTGTTGCTGCTGCTGCTGATGCAGCAGGTTGTGTTTTTGCTGTTTGACAGCGAAGGCCATTTTGACCTTGTCACTGCATGTGCATGCACGCAGCCGTCTCTACGTAGCTAGCTAGCTAGCCAACAGTCTGCAGCTAGCTAGCTAATAGTCTGTAGCTAGCTAGTGTGGGGATGATGTAGCTGGCCGTGGAGCCTCGCACGCTTCCCGCCTGCAGCAGCAGGAGTCGTTGTTTTGATTATTAACTTATTTATTGTTGTTTTATTGAAAGAAAATAGTGCTGCAGTTTGCTGCTGCTGCAGCCGTCTGCTGCTTGGTGCAGCAGCAGCATTTAGCTGCTTGTGTTTTTCTTGGCTGCAGCGGGAGCAGCAGCAGTGTGTTTGTTGATGAGAGGGTTTGGGGGCAGGGCGTACATGTAATTGCGGTGTACAGGCAGCTGCCAGTTGGTTGCGACTGCATGTTTTAGGCGCAGAACTGCACCGTTGACTTTCCCCTCGAAGCCCATCAAACCAAAGTATGCCAAGAACAGCACCAACATAAACAAGGACTGACCAGCCTGCAGCAGCAACAAATCAAAAGCAAAAGCAGCATCTAATGCTAAGTTGCAGCAGCAAAACTTCAGCCCCAGCTCCAGCAACAGTCAAGGCAGCACATACCCTGCAGCAGCAAGCGGAGTTGCAGCAGAAGCAGCAGAAACATTCGTGTGCAGCAGCAGCAGTAGCAGCAGCAGCAGCAGGAGCTCACTTCATTTTCAAATACTTTCTCTGTGAGACTTGCGATGGAGTTGCCCGTCAAGAAAATTAACTCTGATTTGGGGTTTTGCTGCTGCCAGTCAGTGAAGGCCAAAGGAGATCCCAGCAAACAGACACAACCCCCCCCATAATACACACCCTTGCTGCTGCTGCTGCTGCTGCGGGGTTTGCTGAAACGAACCAGCTGCTGCTGCTGCTTTGGGAAATGAAAGCTTCTGCTGCAGAGCAAGGCAGCAGCGCGGGTTAAGGGGACACGCATCTTCTCCTGCTGCTGTTGCTGCTGTTCAACGGGAAGCAACAGGGTGTCCTGCTGCTGCTGCTGCTGCTGCTGCTGCTGCTGCAGTTAGTGGAGTTGTGTTTGGCGGCCCTAATAAACAGTGTGTCTGTGTGCGTCGCGCCTGTCTCTCTGCTGCAGTGTGAAACTCTCCAGCAAACCCTAAACCCCAAACCCTAAACCCTAAACCCTAAACCCGAATGGCTTGGATTTAAACGATCAGATTTCTTATATGTGGTGCCGACAAGAAAAGCCGCATGCATGCGTTTTATGGGGCTGTGACAAGAGAGGCGGGGCTAAGAGCACTCTGGCTGGCGGCTCGGTGGCCTGCTGCAAGAGCGGGTGTACAGACAGTGCCTGCAGGAGCTATTACACCATTTTTAGTTGTTACAAATTTATTTAGGGTGTCTGTTTTAGGGTTTTCGGTGTATCTGCAGCTTGAAGGTCCGCCATACTGCAGCAGCAGCACCCGCACGCCCCGCAGCAGCAGCACCCCACGCCTTCTGCGTTGGGCGTGTCAAGAGGGTTTTTAGGCTGTCTAGGCAGCTGCAATTTTTCCAGAGAGATTTTGTAACTTCTTATTAAAAACAGGGTAAGTGTTCCTTCTGTTGCTGCTTACTGCTGCTGCTGCTTACTGCTACTGCTGCTGCTGCTCGTTGCTGCTGGGCGCAGCTCTTGGGAAGTCGATAGCTCCCGCTGCTTCTTGTCTGTGTGTATTGATTGAGGTGCTAGTGCTGCTTTTTGCTGCCGTTGGTTTCTGCTGCTGCGGTAGCTGGACAGCCTGCATGACGTAGGGTTTAGGGTTTAGGGTTTAGGGTTTAGGGGCTTTGGAGTTGTTGATCGGGGAATCTGGTGGCAAATTTGTTGATTGCGAAGAAGGCGAGTGGAAGGGTTTTGGGCGTGTTTGCATGATACGTCTTTGTAGCTTGTTAGTACCGTTATGGTTGTAAACAGTTGGAATAGATTTTTGCTCCATTACGTGTGCCAACATTTTCATTTTATATTTCTAAGAGCTTGCGAGTATTGGGTAGAGTACGGGTTTGGCTTCCGCGTGGCGCTGGGGTGTCTGTACACCTTTTCCTGCGGTGTGTGCGTGCGTTAGGAGCGTTTGATTGGGTGTGAGGTTTCGTAATTGATCTTTTGAATTGAATGCTGTTGCCCCTTTTGTATTTTTATTATTTTTGCAGAAAACAAGAAAGATGAGTGACCACGAGATCAGCGAGGGAGAGCGCGAGGCTCCGCAGGACATCGGAAACCCCCAAGTTGCTGAAAAGTGCCGCGTGGCAGCTGAGATAGCCAATGCTGCTCTTCGCTTTGTGAGTCTCTTGCATGCCTTTTGAATTACTGTTTGTTTGGCTGTTTAGGGCGTTATTATTGGGTGCTGCTACTGCCGCTTCTTTGTTGAATGTTCTGCGGCTTTGTCTGTTGCTGTTTGTTGTCTCTGTCTCTCTGCTGTTGGTATCTCTCTGCTCTTCAAATACTCGCTCTCTTCCCTGCTCTTTAAAATGTACCAAAACATTCAAACCGCGCCCCTAGAGCCGCCGGCCACAGTCAAACCCTGACAAGACTTTGACACTCCGTGTGCTTTTCAGTGGTACAGTCAAACCCTGACAAGACTTTGACACTCCGTGTGCTTTTCAGTGCGGTTTAGGGTTTAGGGTTTTAGGGTTTAGGGTTTAGGGTTTAGGGTGTACAGTCAAACCCTGACAAGACTTTGACACTCCGTGTGCTTTTCAGTGTAGGGTTTAGGGTTTAGGGTTTAGGGTTTAGGGTTTAGGGTTTAGAGGGAACGTAACGGAGACAAAGCAGGAGCCTAATCTGGGGTTTAGGGTTTACTTTAGGGTTTAGGGTTTAGGGTTTAGGGTTTAGGGTTTAGGGTTTGTGTGTTTAGGTGCTGAGCCGCGTGGTGCCTGGGGCGGATGTGTTTGAGCTTTGTGTGTTGGGCGACGCATTCATTGAAAGCGAAGCCAAGAAAGTGTACCAGAAGAAGGACAAGGCAAAGAGAAAGATAGAGAAAGGTGATTCTCCGTGTATTTGTGTTTATAAACCTTTTTTATTCTTTTCTTGATTTCTTGAACTTAAACGGGCTGCCTTTCCGGTGGCCGTTGGGTTTAGCTGGAAGGGCGACGAGTGGTGTTTGTTTGCATGCGGAATGAGACAGCATTATTTTGATTAATACCTTTATACATGAACTGCATCGCAAGAGATCATCTGTTTCATATGTTTCAATTCAAACAGTGGCTTGCTGCACTTTGTCTCCTTGGTTTGCTGCTGCTCTCCGCAGGCATTGCAGTCCCTACAAGTGTCTCCGTCGACGAAGTATTTGCGAATTTCTCTCCTGCGGATCGCTCATCTTCTCGAATTTTGAAAAAAGCAGATATTGTCAAAGTGGATCTAGGCGCGCATATAGATGGTTTTGTTGCTGCAGCAACTTACACGGTGGTTTGTTGCAGCAGAAATGCGGTTTCTTTCGAGGGTTTTGCTGCCTCTGCAGCAGCGGAGGCAGTGGCAGCAGCTGAAGCAGTGTTTGCCAACCACCCCGCTGCCACTGAGGTGTACAGACAGCAGCAGGAGGTGTTGAAAGAGGTCGGCAAGAACCCAGTAGAAACCCCAGAGTTGCAGCAAGGACTGTGTCCGAGGGTTATATCTGCTGCCTATACAGCCACGGAAGCAGCAATCCGCAAAATGCAAATTGGTTCCAAGGCCAGCGAGGTTACAAAGGTGGTTGAGGAGGTTGCTAAGGAGTACAATGTGCGCCTTATGCAGGTACGTCACTTGCGTCTGGAAATAAATGTCTCTTAAATATGTTTATTGATTCTTTTTTAAATTTTTTATTTGTGCGTTCTCATCAAAAAATGCAAATAAAATGGCCTCGAAGTATGGGTTTGTTTTGTTTGGGTGTTTGTCTTCTGGGGGTTAGGGTGTAATGAGCCACCAGCTGAAGCAGCACGTTATCGAAGGCAGCCGCTGCTTTCCCCTTGTGACAGCCGTCGGCGAGGAGAAGGTGGGTTTAGGGTTTAGGAAGCTGCTGCATGCGTGGCAAAGCCCCATGGTTCAATATTCAAGTTAGTAACCTTAATATGCTTCTTGTAGTAATTTGAAACGAGGCGCAAATACAAAGAACAAATTGATTGATCTCTAAAACTAAGCAGAGACAGAATGTTTTCTTGTTGAGGTTTTGCAGCAAGAAGATTTTACCTTCGAGGCCAACGAGGCCTACGCACTGGACGTTGTTTGCACCACAGGTAGGAGGTGTATATACACTTGAATTATGTGGATTTGTGTGTTATCACCCCAGTGTATGTAATTAATTTTGTTTATGTGTTTGCTTATGCACTTATTCCTTGTATTCGTTTTGTTTTGCCTGGTTGCATGCAGGGGAGGGGCGTGCGCGCGAGGCAGAAATGAAACCGACTATTTTTAGGCGTGCCGTGGAGAGAAAGTACATTTTAAAGAGTCAGCTTGGGAGAGCTTTTATGAGTCAAATAGAGAACAGTGCGTCTTCAATCCTAACTCCCATTAATAGACATTTTAATTGGCTGTCTGCTGGTGTTCTTACGCTGTGCTGCATGCTTTCTATCGCCCTCTAGAAACCTGTGCGTGTGGGAGAGCTGCCTATACACCTGAACGTGCAGACTGCCGAAAATCGTTTCGCTGCGTTGTTTGGGTTGGTTTGTTGCTTTGTTTGTTCATAAATTGTTTTATTTTTATATTTGTGTTTGTTTTCTCATGGTGTTCGCACGCAGACTTCCCCACGCTTCCTTTCTCGCTTCGTCAAGTATCGGATGAGAGAGCCGCGAAGGTCGGCGTTGCAGAGGCGATGCGCCATGAGCTGCTTGTTCCGTACCCGGTCATGCAGGGTATGTTTTTTGATGAATTTTGTCTTTTTTCCCATTTGTTTATTTTGAAATAGTGGTAATTGCCGCCCTGCCGGGTGTATCCCCGTGCAGTTGCTGTTTGGGCGTAGGGAGGCTGGGGTGTATGTACAGCTGAAATTGCGTGGATTTGTGCGTTTCTCGTGCCGCAGAAAGAACTCCAGAATTGACGGCGCGGTTCAAAGTGACGGTTCACCTGACGCCCTCGGGCATTAAGAAGGTAAGCGGCAGACAAACGAAATGTAGATTATCAGTTGACGATTGGCCTATCCTTTAAACTTATTTATTTAATCAAAATGCTGCAGATGCGTCGCCTCTTCTTCTTAGCAGCTCTTTTGAATAGGGCGATGGCTCGGTCTGTAGCAGGGATGAGACGGCTGGCAGATACCCGCGGCTTTCTCTTCGTCTGTGTGTGTCAGTTACATATTCTCATGTTTTGAGAGTTATTTGTTTTATTGGCAAGTGTTTGTTTGCTGGGACATATCTCGGGTGTATTGACAGGCACGCGTGTGTTGTTCTCTGCCTCGCAGGTTACTGGGCTCCCTTTCATTCAAGAGCGCCTGCTAGCCGCCCCCCATGTTCAAAACGAGGAGATTAAGGCCTTGCTGGCTACGTCCCTAAACCCCAAGAAAAACAAGAGGAAGCAGAAGGAAGAGACCGCCAAGGCATGACGTGTACACGGACACCTCGACCTGCCCACTACCACCAAGGCATGAGGTGTAGTATATACAGCCAACACTCACCAGAATTTGAGGTGTACATACACCTGGCCGCCTCAAGCCTTTTCTTAGATTCAAAGCGCCAACACGCGGCATTTAAAAACCTCTTCCCAGTCTGGGGTTTATAGGGGGGGAGACACAGCGAGCGGCAACAGCAGAGGGACGTCTGAATGTCGCTGCTGCTGCCCCTGTCTCCTTGAGCTCTCTTTTCTGCAAGGGGGAATGTGATGCAGCATAGGAAACTTGTTGTGTTTTTTGTGATCACTTGCTTCTTTTTGCCGCCGCGCCTCTCAGCCGAGATGGGCGGGCAGAAGGCGCGGCCCGGCGAGGCCCCAAAGGCTCTGCGCATGTGCAGACACCCCAAGCACCACACGAGAGGCTGCTGCTGCTGCTTCTTTGTTTGGGGTATCCCGGGCTAATTAGTGCATGTGAACAGATCAGACTTTAGAGTTAAGCCTACAGTCGGGCTCTCCCAGAGCTTTGGGGTTTTACCATCTTTCTCCTCTCTCTTCAAAGGGGCGTAGACCCATGTGACCACGGGGGCCCCCTCTTTTAAGGGGCCCCTGTGAAGTCATAGGGGCCCTTGTGCCGTCTTGGGGGCCCTTAACGGCTTCAGTGGGTGTTAGTCGAATTGTTTCTGTCTTACCGCATTAGTGTCCTCTTCTTGTCTCTTAAAGATGGTTTTATTCTTTTAAAGCTTATAACAAATAATGCCAGGTTAACCCAACAAAGAACAGGTGCGCTAAAGGGGCCCCCGACACCTTGTGGAGTGGGGGCCCCCGGAGGCCCTCAAGAAGCCATCCCAGTGGGGCCCCTCGAGACCCGTGTGGGGCCCCCTGGAGTGAAGCAATTTGGAGTTGTTAATTTTTTAAAGAAAAGAGTCGCTCTTCTTATCCATTTCATTCTTGAGGGTTTTTTCAAAATCTCTCAAGGGCCGGTAAACCCTAAACCCTTAACCCTAGTTTGTTCAAAATGAGGTTATAGGGAGAAGGAATGCTCTGATCGCACGAAGCCTTTTGCCTAAAGTTTCTGCTGATGGCGACGGCCGCTCCTCGCGCCGCTCGCAGGGGGGTGGGCCCCGCTGCCAGCAGCTTGGGGCCCCCAACATCTTTTGCTGCCAAACGCATGCAGAGACTGCTGCTGCTGCGCTCTTACTGCTACGCATCCCGTAAGCAGTTGGTGCAGCAGCACCAGCTGCTGCACCCGCACCTGCAGCAGCAGCACCTGCAGCAGCAGCACCTGCAGCAGCAGCACCTGCAGCAGCAGCAGCAGCAGACTTTAAGTGTCTCTGTCTTTCGAAGGGCCATTCACGCAAAGCCCCAAGGAGATGCAGCAGGTGCGTCCGACACTTGCACCACCAGCTGTAGTAGCAGCAGCAGCAACATGAGCAGCAGCAACAACATGAGCAGCAGCAACAACATGAACAGCAGCAACAGCAACAGCAACAGCAACAGCAACAGCAGCAACAGCAACAGCAGCAGCAGCAGCAGCAGCAGTAACGATGGTACTTGGCGCAGGCGCAGGCGAAAGCGCGCGGCCTCAAGTAGGAGCAGCAGCAGCAGCAGTAACAGCAGCAGCAGCAGCAGCGGCAACAGCAGCAGCAGCAATATGAGCGCAGCGTTGGACGGAGCAGCAAGTCGTTGGTTTGGCGCGTTTGGTTTACCTCGCCAGCTGCTTCTCCGCCTGTCCCCGATGGGTCTTCTTCAGCCCACGGAGATCCAAGAGAAGGCAATCCCAATCCTCAAGGAAGTGAGCTGTCTGACTGTCTCTCTTTTTGTCTGTCTCCTTTTCTGTCTCTTTGTGTCTGTCTGTCTCCCGGCGTTTCTAGCTGTGTCTCTATTTGTGTCTCTGTTTGTCTCTCTGTCTTTCTTTCTCTCTTTCCACGCTGGCCTCTGCCTCTCTCTCCTTACTTCGTTGCTGCATCTGCTGCTGTTGCTGCTGTTACTGCTGCTGCTGCTAATGCTGCTGCTGCTGCTAATGCTGCTGCTAATGCTGCTGCTGCTGCTAATGCTACTGCTGCTGGTGCTGCTGGTGGTGCATTTCAGGGTCGGAGTGCGCTTCTGCTGTCTCCTTCTGGGAGCGGCAAAACGTTGAGTTACTTGCTGCCTCTTCTCTCGCGTCTCTATTTGGGATCTGCAGCAGCAGCAGCGCCAGCAGCAGCAGCAGCAGGAGCAGCAGCAGCAGCAGCAGCAGGAGGACGCGCTGCTCAGCCCCACTGTCCCCGGCTGATAATTCTGGTGCCGACTCGGGAGTTGGCAAAGCAAATCTGCAGCACTGGCATAGCCCCTCTTGCTGCTGCAGCTGCTGCTGTTACAGATATCAGCAGCAGCAGCAGCAGCAGCAGCAGCAGCAGCAGCAGGCATTCTAAGGGTGTGGTCTTAGGGGGGCCCCTCTCTGCATCTGTGTTTGCGGGCGGTGGTAGTTATGCTGCAGAGGTGGGGGCCCTGAGAAGAGGCGTTGACATAGCTGTCTGTACACCTGCGCGGCTGCTGCTGCATTTAAAGAAGCGAAATTTACTGCTGCAGCAGCTGCAGCAGCTGGTGGTTGAGGAAGCAGATACACTCTGCGACACCTTCTACGCCAACGAGACCAGGTTTATCCTCAGCCTCATAATGCA
>NPHX01000162.1:180502-190814 GCA_002271815.1 Eimeria falciformis | reverse complement strand
TGTCTCTGTCTGTCTCTGTCTGTCTCTGTCTGTCTCTGTCTCTTTCTGCCTGTCTCTGTCTGTCTCTGTCTGTCTTTGCTTGTCTCTTTCTGTGTTTCTTTGTGTCTCCTTTCTGTGTTGATATCTCTCAAAGTTAGCTTCTCGCTGCTGCTTGCAAGTGGAGTGAGGAGACAGCAAAATCAGCAGCTAGCTAGTTAGCTAGCTAGTTAGCTAGCTAGTTAGTTAGCTAGCTAGCTAACTAGCTGCACAGAAGATTTTCTGAGGCCTTCCGTTTGTAGACGGAAGGGCCCGGGCTGCCCTCAGGGCGTCTCTGTGTGTTTGCAAGCAACCACGCCCTTGTCGATGTAGCAGCAAGCGTGCTGCATGCGTGCTGCATGCGGGTTGCATGCGGGTTGCATGCGCTTGTGCCTTCTTAGCTACCGAGGAGCTGCAGAAGGAGCTGGCGGGGCTGTGCGTGCCGAGGAAGAGCGACATTCTCATCAGGGAGACAGTGCAGGTATGCAGCGTCTCTCTGTCTCTGTCTGTCTCTGTCTCTCTTGATCTGTCTCTCGTTGTCTCTGTCTGTCTCTGTCTGTCTCTGTCTGTCTCCTGTGTCTCTGTGCGTATTTCCACTGTCTCCCTCGCGTTGCAGAGAGCGCAAGCCTGGTTTTTCCATCTGACTGCATTTCTCGGGCAGATATTTTTATGTTTTTTGTTTGGCGTTTCAAGAAGTTTGTCGCTACCTGTCTCCACATTGGCATTTGGTTGTCTGCCGTTTGTTGCACGCGTTACCTTCAGGGCGAAGAACATTTCCAAGTTAATGCAAACTTTTCGTCTCCCCTCCGGCGCATCGAGCTGCCGAGGCCCTCTTCTCAAGCCTCCCCCGTAAGATTAAAATTGATAAACCCTTTAAATTGATAAACTCTTTAAATTAATACACCCTTTAAATTGATAAACCCTTTAAATTTATAAACTCTTTAAATTGATAAACCCTTTAAATTAATAAACCCTTTAAATTAATAAACCCTTCACTCTGCAGTGCAACACCTTATGCCTGCCCACGGCTAGAAAACGTCTTCTTTAGGGTTTAGGGTTTAGGGTTTGTGGGTGGCTGGTGCAGGACGAGGAAGCGGTTGGGGAGGCGGTTCCCGACTTGGATTTTACGCACCAAATTGATGCTGGGATCGTGCGTCTGCTGAAGCGTGTGCAATCGCTCAGACACCAAGAGCTCTTTGCTGGCGTTGCTGAGGCTCTCAAAAGGCCCCTAGACAGCTCCGTGTTTAAGCTGCGACTGGAGAGCCTCATCGACAGAGACTACATTTGCAGGGACGCTCAAGACCCACAGGCTTACAAATATGCTGCTTAAAACAGGGAGGGGCCCCCTGTTGAGGGCGAGGGGGGCCCCCTTTGTCAAGGGGAGGGGGGCCCCTGTCGTCGCGTGAAGGGGGCCCCCGTCGTCACCCGGAAATATGCAGGAGGGGTTGGCACGGCCTTGGATTCAAGAAGCTAGAAAGTTCTGTCTGGAGAAATATTAAAATGTTGCTTTCTGCTCTTCATCTCTCAGGCTGAGGTGTAGCCTCAGGCCTGTGACACAACTCCTGCTGCATGCATCTAGCTATGGCTAGCTATGGCTAGCTAGTGCTGCTCTTCTCTATTCTGCTTCCTGTGGAGGGCCGTATCTCCCTGTTTTTTGCTGTGTGTCTACGACACGCAATTTAGCGTGTTACACCCTGTCCAGACGCAGCAGCCTCCCGTCCCGAGGAAGGGGCCCCTCTGTCGTGAGGGAGGGGCCCCTCTGTCGTGAGGGAGGGGCCCCTATGTGCGTTATTCTAAGTGTTGCTCTGAAGGGAGGAGAGTGGGGAGGTGGGCTGAAGAGAACGCGTTTTATATATATATTTCCGTCCTTCTCACTGAACCCATTGTCCCTTTAAAAACCATTTAAGCTGCATGCAACGCAACGAAAAGACAAAACATCGCGCTAACGGGGCTGCCGAGTTTTTGGAGCATGCGGAGAAGCAGTGCAAAACAGCAACTACTACCCTTTCTGTCGCGATTCTCGTCTCAACTACCCGAAATTTAAAACAATTTAATTTAATTAAGTCTTTATTTTAATATTTTGGTTTTAGTATTTCTCTAAACCGCCCACGAGAATGCAGGCGTCGACTCGAAACCAGCGGGGTGACCACTGGTTCGTCTGCAGCTGCACTCAGGCACTCCTTGCTCGAAAGGCAAAAGTGTACCTTGCTCAAAAGGCAAAAGTGTACAAAAAAACAAATTGTTTTATTAAATTAATTTAAATAAACAAATTTAAAATAGAATGAAAAGAACACAGCAAATGAAATACAACTGCCAACGCAATTAGGGGTGCTGGGGCCCCACAAACACAAAAGCACGCCGACTGGAAGCTCAGTTGTTCTTCCAACCCTTTTTCTTCTTTTTGAAAATAAAAAAATTAAAATAAACCCAAAAGCTTTTACAGGTTCTTTTGTTTGCATTGTTTCCATCGACATACATTCGCCATATGCCGCCTGACAGCATCTGATACTCCCCAAAAACCCTAAACCCTAAACCCTTAACCCTAAACCTCTTGACAGTCTATTTGGCTCATTTTGGCATTTAATTTCTTTATTTTCTGCATGCGAACTGCCTCTGACTTGTCGAATTTCTTATTTTGTATGAGTCTCTCTCCCAGGGTCACCTGTTAGCCCCTCACCCAAAATTCTAGGGATTTTCGCTGCTCCGCCCACAGCGTCTTCCTTGCCCATGCCTTGTTGTTTCTTGTATCTTGTTTCTTGCTAAGCTGCTACAACCCTTTAGCCTCTTCCGACCGTGGGGGGCCCCACGCCTCCCTGCTCCTCCAGCTCTTCGTCCCCCAAGGGCCCCCCGAAGACCCCATTGGGGATCCCGAGGAGTGGGGGCCCCCTAGGGGCCCCCACTTCGCAAGGTTTGCCGTTGGAAGACCCTGAACCTTCCCACCTACAATCTGGCTTCGATATGAGGGGCCGCTTCACAGGTGCAGAAGCAGCAGCAGGTGCAGCAGCAGCCCGGTGTGCTGAAGGGGCCCCCGCTGTTTGTGGTAGCAGTCTCAAGGAACTTTCCCCTGAGAGGGGCCCCCAACGAAGTGTCTCTCCAGAAGAGGGGGCCCCCCCATCAAATAGCAGCACTGGGGACTCCCAGCCCAACGCCCTCGAGCCAAGAGCCTCCGACGCTGCTCATGTTGCTGCCTCTCATGGAGACACTCGAAGGCGACGCAGCAGCAGCAGCAGCAAGAACAGTAAAAGAAAGGGAGATGCAGAAGCAGCAGCAGGGCGTCCCTGGTGTCGGTACACCTGGACCTTCGCTCAGCACTTCAAAGACCCTCTGCTGCTGCAGCTGCATGCGGCTGCTTTTGCTGCAACAGAGCAGCGGTGGAGGCTGCAAGTGCATTCAGCCCAGGAGACACTAGGGGGCCCCCTTGCAGAAAAGGAGGTTTCAGGGGCCCCCTGCAGGCTAGAAGATCCTAAGCAGCAGCTTGAGGGGCTCCAGGGGGCCCATCTGCAGCACAAATTGCAGCAAGAACACGAGGGGGCCCCTAAGGAAGCAAGCGACATCATCAGGGCCCCTCTCCGTGTGGCCGACGGCACTAAGGTGTATGTACACCCCGCTTCTGGGGAGGGCCCCTTGAGGCCCTCCGCGCACAATCTCTACTACGCCATCGATTTCTTTTCTTCTCAGGGGCCCCCAGAAGGCGACGGCAGCGCAGGGGTGGCGCCCGGGGGTCCCCTGGAAGAAGGGGCCCCCCAAGAAGGGGAGAAACATATCCCGCTGCTGCAGAGACCCCTGCTGCTTTCACGATCTGAGGCCTTTGGATTTATTGAAGAGGGGCCCCCAACAAGTAAGTCCAACCCTGAAAGGGGCCCCTCAGAGAGACCCCTGATAGAGGTCTCCTTTAGAGGTATTTTTCCAGGTTTAAGGTTTATCACACCACAACGGGGCCCCCCATAAAGCCCTCCAATTTCACTAACGTGCTGCAGCATGAGTGGTTGCTGCTGCTGCTGCTGCTGCTGCTGCTGCTGCAGGCGGAAGGAGGGTTGGCGTGTCTGCTGCTGCATGCGGGCCCCCCCAGGACAGCGCAGTAAGGATTTGCTGCTACAAACCCAAGAATCTTCCTTTGCTGCTGCTGAGGGCCCCCAGAGAAAACGACGAGTGGCCCGTCGCCGTATTAGACCCTCAGGGGCCCCCCGTCTCCAAAGATCATACTGTAAGGCCCTCCTGCTGTCGCTGCTACTGCAGCAACTGCTGCTGCTACTGATGCTGATGCTTCTAATACTGCTACTGCTACTGCTTCTGCTGCTGCTGCTGCTGCTCCTGTGTTTGGTACTACTGCGGCTTGCGGTGAAGCTGGTGTCGCAGTTGGATGTTCTGCTGCTGCTGCTGCTGCTGCTGCTGCTGTCTGTTTGTCTGTCTCTGCAGGTCCCCGTTGTGTTAGAGCACGTGGCGGGTGCAGTGCAGCGGCTGGAGTGTACAGACACCTGCGGCGAGGGCCTCGTATTTCCCCTTCCGGTGCCGTCCCCTTGCGGGGGCCCCCTGGGACCCGTCGGGGGTGTGGGGGCCCCTCCTGATGGGGCCTTAGAGTGGGGATTAGTAACCTCGTCTCTGTGCAGCGCCGCAGCCTTCGTGCTGGATCTTGACGCGCCGACTCTCCTGGAAGTGCCCGGTGTCTCCGCGTTCAAACCCAACTGCCAATTCTACCTCGTAGGCTCTCCCCTGTCTCTTTTTATTAACTGTCTCCTTTTATCAACTGTCTCCTTTTGGCCTTTGAGGCCTCTGTCCCCCAAGGAAAAGTAG
This sequence comes from Eimeria falciformis, assembly GCA_002271815.1. Classification (NCBI taxonomy): domain Eukaryota; phylum Apicomplexa; class Conoidasida; order Eucoccidiorida; family Eimeriidae; genus Eimeria; species Eimeria falciformis. Next base: position 186,008 of record NPHX01000162.1, on the reverse strand, counting down.
CACCTTAAACTGCGAAGCAGAAAGAGGGGGGCCCCTCACATATCCTCTCTGCTCTCGTTCATCCCTGCTGCTGCTGTCACTGCTGCTGCTGCTGTTGCTGCTGTCACTGTCACTGCTGCTGCTGCTGCTGCTGCTGCTGTCACTGCTGCTGCTGCTGCTGTCACTGCTGCTGCTGCTGCTGTCACTGCTGCCACTGCTGCTGCTGCAGGCTTATCTGAACGGGTGGCCCCACGTGTTCCTGGGCTCTATCCCGGGGTGTGGCCTGCAGCCTGGGGAGCTTTTGGTGCACCACGCCTTCAGTCTGCTGGGGGCTACCCAGCAGCAGCAGCAACTCGCAGCAGCAAGAGCGGCTCTCAGGGAGAGACTGGCACTTGTATTGGGAAACCTCACACCACCAACACTCATCTGCAGCAGCAGCAGCAGCAATCGCGAGTGTTTGGTTAATGAAGAGGAAAACGACCGGTCTCCAAGTTGCAGCGCTTCCCCTGGGGCCCCCACTAAAGAGGAGACGTTCAAGGATAGTTGCATGTCTTCCAAGGGCCTCAGGAAGGGCCCCCCCTCAGCGCTTCAGCTGGACCCCCGCCAAAGGGCCCTGGCCCTTCAGAAAGTCTTTGCACAGAGGGGCCCCCAGCGACACGAGCGCTGCGATGTCTGCAAGAAGAGACACTGCAGTGCATGCGCAGCAGCAGCAACAGCAACAGCAGCAGCAGCAGAAATAGGGGCCTGTGGTCTGTTGCAATGCGACGGGTGTTTGCTTGCCTATCACAGATGCTGCTTAGGAGACCCTTGGGGCCCCTCCTCCTTTGAGGGGCCCCCACCCTCAGCCTCTGAGTGGCTCTGTGGTCGCTGCGTGTGGAGGGCCCAGCAGGTTGCAGCGGTTAGAGCGGCACCCCCACTGCTGCTGCAAGGGGCGGAAGGGCCCCTCAGCAGTCCTCAGGGGGGCCCACAGGAAGGGCCCCTAACAGAAGGGGCCCCCCTGCTGCGCTGCCCGGCTCAGGAGGCCCTCTGCGCATTCCCACCGTCTTGCGTTAAGGGACGAAAACAACTAGAGGAAGTAGGATCTCTTTCTCTCTCTCTTCTGTCTCTCTCTTCTCTCTCTCTTTTGTCTCTCTTTGTCTCTGTCTGTCTCTGTCTGTTTGTCTCTGCCTGTCTCTGTCTGTCTGTCTCTGTGTGTCTGTCTTTCTCTGTCTCTCTGTGTCTCTCTTCTGTCTCTGTTGTCTCTGTTGTGTTTGTTTCAAGTAATGTCTCTCTGTTATTTTTTGTCTCCTTTTGTCTTTTTGTCTTATTTATATCTTCTGTTTGTTTCAGTTGTTGGGTTTCATTTGTCTTATTTATCTTATTTATCTTATTTATCTTATTTATCTTATTTATCTTGTGTTTGTTGCAGTTGTTGTCTCTCCGCCAATCTGCAGTTGGCACTTTTGTCTCTCCGTCTCGCGGCCTTCTCACTTTCCTTACTCTCCCAGAATTTTCAAACGAGGCCCCAGCAGCAGCAGCAGCAGCAACAGCAGCAGCAGCAGAAACAGCAGCAACAGCAGCAGCAGAAACAACAGCAACAGCAACAGCAGCAACAACAGCAGCAGCAGCAGAAACAGCAACACCAGGAGAAGCAACGGCACCAGCAGCAACAGCAGCAACAGCAGCAACAGCAGCAGCAGCAACAACAGCAGCAGAGGCCGTCTCTGTTGAGCCAAACTATGAGGGCAGTTTGCCAGATCATCTACAGCAGCAGCAGCAGCAGCAGTACAAGCCTCGTTTAGAAGCAGCATGGGCTGCTTGGCAAAAGGCCCATCAGCAGCACAAGGAGGTGTGGAGTCTCCTGTCTCCGTGCTCTCGCTGCTTTGCAGAGAGAGGCGCAGCAGGCAGAGGGGCCCCCGGGGGGCCCCTAGAGACCGCTTTCTTTTGCCGCTTGGTTTTCTTACATGGGGCCCCTGACTGCCGCTGCTGCGCGGCCCCAGAAGTTTTTCAAGCAGCAGCAGCAGCAACACAGTCTCTGTTGCTGCTGCAGCAAGACAAAAGCTGGTGTCAGCACAGCCCGTGGTACGAGCTGCAGCAAGTCAAGGAGGCCCCCTCCCTGGAGGCCCCCCCCCTCAGCCCCAAACCCCTAGGAGAGGAACTTAGGGGCCCCCAAAGTTTCTCCTCGCAAGGGGCGGGAGGCCCACAAAAGGGGTGGGGGGCCCCCCGTTCCCTTGCTTCGGACATGTTTGGGGGCCCCCCCAACAAGTCAACTATTGAGAGACCCTCTGGAGTAACTGTGGGGCAGTTGGGGGAGGCCCTTGCTGCTGCTCTAGACCTTGGAGGCCCCCCACTAACACCCAAGCACCAGCAGCAGCAGCAGCAGCAGCAGCAGCAGCAGATAGGACGGGTGGGGTGTCTCCTCAGGTGGTCCCTCTGTGTGCTGCAGCGGCTGCACCAAGAGGAGAAGGCCCTCGAACACCTCTGCTCTCTCCTCTTGTTAAAAAGGGCCCCTGAGAGTGTCTCCACTGAGGGGCCCCTCTGCCCTTCTGCGGCCCTGAGGCCCATGCTCTGTCAGGGCCCCCGTCCACCCTCTGCAGCAGCAACAGCAGCAACAGCAGCAGCAGGGGCCCCAAGCGTAGCTCCGCTGCCGGGTTTCCAGGATGCAGGTTGGGCCCCTGCTGGGGTTGAGGGGAAAGGCCCCGTGGGCTGGTCCTCAGGGGCAGGGGCCCCCTCCTCACTGGAGGGGCCCACCTTGCCGTGCGGGAAGGGGCCCCACATGAGAGATCCGCTGTGGAGCCTGAAGGCTGGGGGGCCCCTGCAGAGCCCTGAGGTGTGCGAATTAAGTGGGTCTCTAGCAACTTCCTCTGTCTCCTCGGACGGGGGTGGTGAGGGGCCCCTGGGGACCTCCTCGCCTGGGGCCCCCTCCCCTGCCGCATGCAGAATAAGGACGCGTGGATCTGGAGAAAAGGGTTGGGCCCCCCACCCTTTTGGAGAAAAGGACAGGGGGCCCCCAGAGGCTTGCTGCCCCTCACGCCCCCAGAGGGCTAGGGAGGAGGCCTCCCACCCGGGCAAGAGGCGTAGGAGGGGCCCCAGGACCCTTTCAGGGGCCCCTGAGGGGGGCCCTTTTCCCCCCACTGCTCCCGTCTTCCGCTGGCAACGAGGCAGCAAAAACTCAAAGAACTTGGAGGCCCCCCCCCTCCCCAGCTACCACCCTCGGGGGCCCCCAAGTGACCCTGAGAACCTCAAGGGCCTCACAGCGAGGGCCCAGGAAATACACCCCGGCACGAAGGGCCTCCTTTGGCAGCACAACGCCTGGTGAGTCTCTGCTGTCTCCTTATGAGGAGACACTTCACACTATCAAGAGGAGACCTGTCTATTAATAAAGCTTCCTACTCATCCTCCTGCTGCTGCTGCTGCTGCTGCTGCAGGGTCGCATGCGTCAAGGTGCCCCCCATGGCCTCCTCGGGGGCTGGGGCCCAGGCCGGGGGGGCCCACGAGAGGAGAGAAGTTTTCCCCGTTTCTGGGGAGGCGCAGCTAGCTAGCCAGCTAGCTGCAGCGTGTGAATACCTGCAGCAGCAGCAGCAGCTGCTGCAGCAGCAGCAACAACAGCAGCAGCAACAGCAGCAGCAGGAAGAGCAGCAACAGGAGGAGCAGAGGCAGCTTGTGTTCAGCGAGGATAGCACCAGCCCAAGTGGGGCCCCCTCTCCTGGTAGGCCCCCACCTTGCAGCAGCACGGAAGGGGGGGCTCCCCCAGAGATTGAGAAAGAAGCAGTTGCTGAACGGGGGCCCCTTCCCTTGGGGGCCCCTGCCGTTGAGTGCGAGGGGGAGGCTCTAGAAGAGACTGTGAGGGCCCTGAGGCCCTTCGCCTTCCCCTGCATCTCATGGAGCCGCGTGAAGCGCTGCTTCTGTCTCCGCGTCTTTCAACTCACAGGCACCCCAAAAAAAGAGGGGCCCCCCGTCCCTCAGGGGAGACACGAGGGGGGCCCCCCGTCAAAGGATGAGGAGGCCCCAGCAGAAATCCGCAAGAGGAAAAGAGGCAGGCTCCTCTACAGCAGAACTTTTAGCACAAAAACTTACGGGGGCCCCGAGGGGGCCCTAGCAGCAACTTATGAGGCAGCACGGGCAGTGGGATATTCTCCCGTGGGGGCCCCTCAAGGGGCCCCCTCTAAGGAGGCCCACTCAGGGGTGCCCTCCGACGCCTCAGCCTCTGCAGAGCGGGACGAGGGCCCCAACGCAGCTACAGGGGGAACGGTGTCGGGGGCCCCCCCACTCCTTTCTCAGGGGGCCCCCTTAAAAGAGGATGGGGGGGCCCCTCCACCGGCATGCTCCCCAGCAGAAGATCGCGGGGCCCCCCAAGGCATTCCCAACATAAGCCGCGTCAGCAAGGGGGCCCCCAGGTTCATGCGGAGGGGCAAAGCCCGGGGGAGATTTGGAAAATACTCAGGGGGGGGGGCCCCACGTGATGGCAAGACTCAAGACGACGCCCCCCTGCCAGTTGCAGGTTGCCCTGAAGGCAATGAGGGGGCCCCCCTAAAAGACGGGGCCCCAGGGGGCCCCCCGAAAAGCCCCAGAGACACTTCAGAACCGGCAGAGGCCCCCAAAGAGGCCACCGAGGGGCCCCCAGCTGCCACGCCCAGAAAAGAGGTGCAAGCATTCCCAGGAGACCGTGTTGAGGGGCCCCCCTACGAGGCCCCCCACGAGGCCCCTCACGAGACCCCTGAGAGAGAGGCCTGGAGAGACACCTCACCACAGAGCGCTCCACCACAGAGACCTCCCAGCTCTTCGGCAGAGACATGCAGAGAGACCATTTTGTCTCCAGAGCAACAGCAAAAGGCCTCTGCTGCAGCAACTGCTGCAGCAACTGCAGCAGCAACTGCAGCAGCAACTGCAGCAGCAGAAAGCAGCAAGAAGCCCGAGGCCTATGAGGCTTTGGAGCCTGAGGCGTTGGGTGCGGATAGCGGGGGGCCCCCAAGGGAGGCAGTGGGGGGGCCCCCTTGTGAGTCTTTCAAATGCTTCGACGGCTTTCCCAAGTTTGAGAATGTTGACCCCTGGCACATTGCTGCCCCATCCCCCTGCGGGTCTCAGGCTGCTAAGGGGGCCCCCCCGGGGGCCCCCCAGGGCCTTCCCCATGCAGAACAAGGAGGCCTTCAACAACAAGCAGGGGGGGCCCCACAGGCGACACGTCGCAGCAGAGAGGGGGCCCCCTCGTCCCCACACAATGAGTCGTGGGTTGGCCGCAGAGGCCCCCCGCAGCAAAAGCGTCTGCTGTCTCCTTCGAATGTCTGCCTCAAGCAAAGCCTTGGGAAACAACCCCCAACCACCTCGAGGCCTAGGGACCCACGGGGAGGCCCCCAAGGCGTTGAGGGGCCCCATGGCTTTGAGGGGCCTCAAGCCTTTGAGGGGCCCCAAGCCTTTGAGGGGCCTCAAAGAGGCCCCTGCGGAGGCCACAGACAACCCGAGGGCACCTACACAGAGCAGGGGAGCCCGGGGCCCCTGGGGCCCCGGGCTTCCAGCGCAGCCGCTTATCGTCGAGTCCAGGTGCCTTCAT
>NPHX01000162.1:149083-175364 GCA_002271815.1 Eimeria falciformis | reverse complement strand
GCAGCAGCAGCAGCAGCAGCAACAGCAGCAGCAGCAGCAGCAGCAGAAACAATACCAGCGAGGATGGCATGTAGGCCCTTGCTGAGCGAAGACGATCTGTGCCGCTTTCGCACGAAGAGCTGCCGGCGGCTGTCCAATGGAGGGTGCGGGTTTGGACTTGCGTAAGCACGAGGGTTTAGGGTTTAGGGTTTAGGGTTTAGGGGTTCAGGGTTTAGGCTTTAGGGGTTTGACAGCCCTGTGGTTTTGACGGGGCTGGAGTTTATGCCCTGTTTTGATCGAACTTATTAAGGGTTTGGGGTTTGTTGTTGCTTGTTATGTTTGTCTGTTTTGTGTTATCTCTTTTGTTTCTTGTTGCTATGTGTGTCTGTTTTGTTGTCTCCTGTCTCTTGCTGTTACTGGGCTTGCAGAAGATGCCAATACTCGCACTCCAAGCATTGGAACCGCCGCTGCCCTGTCTATGTTTCAAACCATTCTTTCCTGCGTTACGTGCATCTTCTCTGTCCTAACGTGCAGCTGGTCAAAGAGACAACGGGGGGATCAGACGTCTCCCTCAGGTGTCTCTCCACCTGCGAGAGGGGGTGGGAGTGTCCCTTTGCTCATTCCCGAGAAGAGGCGCTCTATCACCCCCTTGTCTATAAGGTAACCTAAACCCTAAACCCTAAACCCTAAACCCTAAACCCTCAAATGCGAACTTCTGAAGGCCTGGAGAAGATCTGTGCTGTCGCATGCATTGTCTGTTTGTCTTGGGTTGTACAGACAGTGCTGTGCCAGCGGTTTCAGCGCGGCTCATGTTCTGTTTATTACTGTCCCTACATCCACGCACAAGCAGAGGCGAGGCAGCCCAAGTGCTACCGCCTGCCCTTCACCTCCGGGATCGACAGTGAACCTTCCCACCTCCCAGCTAGCCATAAGCTAGCTATTAGAAAGCAGTTCCGTTTGCTGCCGCTGCAGTTAGGGTTCCCCGTCTCCCCAGCTGCGCTGCTTGCCCCTGTCGCTTTGTTTAGGGTTGAGAGCTGCAGAGCCTCAAAAAAAGCTGTGAGGCCTTGGCTGTCTTTTTGTCTCCTCCCGCAGTTCCCTCGATTTCCAACGTCATCGTGGTTCCGCACATAGCCAAGAACCCGAAGGTAGGAGGAGACAGTTTGGGGCTTGTCGTCTGCATGCACGGCTTTTATTCCCTTTATCTAAAACAGCAGACAAGACAAAGAGAGTACTAATGACGTTCTGTCTGCTGCAGGTGCCCTTCCAGCAAGGCGGCCGTTGCGAGAGTCAGAGCGACAACACTGCCCTAGCGAAAGACGCAGCAAACAGCAGCAACAAAGCGAAAAACAAGAACAGCAAGAAAGCAGCATCTGCATCCCCGGCATCCTCAACGGCGTCTCTCTCCATCTGCCCTGACAAGACAACCCGCTCAGCCACACAGGAGACAAAAAGGGACAAGAAGCGAAGCCAGCCCCCAAACAACAAAATTAAAAGGTCAGAACTGCATGCAAATAAATAGCATTTATTTCCATGAACTCCTTTTCCTTATTTGCGTAGTTTCTTGAAAAGATTAGGGTGCTAAAATGCACGTGTCTCCTTTTTCAGTTGCTGCTGCTGCTTCTGCTGACTATTGGGCCTTGCTGTCTCCTCCATGTCTCTGCAGAGCCGAGGAAGAGACAAGGCCCTGCAGCAGGGGCCGAGAAGACACCCAGGATCGCAGCGGCTCAGCAGCAGCAGCCTCAGAAGCTTCAGCAGCGCAGCAGCGGCAGCAGAGGCAGCAAAAGAGAACGCACGGCACAAGGGAGACAGAGACAACCAGTCCCCTTGAAGCGTCTTTCGCCCTGCGGGCCTCTGCTAGCACGTGTGACGGAGACAGCTCCCATGGAGAGAACGAGCCTGCTGAGGACGCGGCAGCTGGGGGAAGAGGTACAGACGGGGGAAATAGACAGGAGCAGCAGCAGGACAGAGACAGAGACACTTTGTTTCCACGAAGCCTCGTTCGATTTTTGAAGTCTCACTGGGCCCTTCCCACCTCTGGTGATGAATGCCCCACGGGCTGTGTCGCCCTCAAGGGCCAGGTGTCTTCTTTTTGGGACGGTCACATTGAGAAGGAAGCTCCGGATGTTTTGCCGGGTTTGCTGCTGCTCAGCGCTGAGGGGAAGCAGCTAGAGGGACTGGACATTAGCTGCGAGGGTGAGGCAGCAAAAAATACATTTCTATGCTTGTCTCTCTTTTTGTGTTGGCTAGTTTTCCCTCAGCAGAGAATCTGGTGTCTCTGTTTCTGCGTCATTCTCCCTCCTCTCTGCCTCCTCTCCCCGTGAGGGGTGTCTCTGTGTCTCCACGAAGTCTCTGCTTGTGCCTCATGTTCTCAAACTGCTCTTTTCGTTCTTCATGCTGTTTGTTTCAGGGACTGTCTCCTCGCCGTCTGGCTTCTTCAGAGACACGTTGCTGTCTTTCTGCGCAGACGCCTCGGCCTTAGCAGCACAAGAGCTGCAGGTATTTGAAAGCACAACCCTCGTTGTCGTTTGTTAGCTGTCTCTATCCCTTAGCAGAAGCAGAGGCAAGGGACCTAAAACAAATAACCCTCATGCCAATCGAGGAGGGGCCGAGGTCGGTTAACCGCCGACTTTCTCAGCAGACCTCAGGCCACCCGCGCGCCTTGAGGTCGATGCACAAGTGCATTTGTATGTCTTTTACCGTTTCAGCTGTGTCCTGTTGTGTGTTCCTCTTCTCGTGCTCAGGATCCCGACAACGGAGACAGCAGCAGCTACGCTAAGCCGTCTCCCTCTTCCAACGCCTCGCATCCCGGGTGTATTGTGGACGTTTTAGGTGGGGACGGTCCTGGGTGTGAGGACGACAATTCCACAGCTTTCTCCTGCTCCCCGGCTGGGGCAGCGACGAACTCTCTGTGCAGTCCGCCCGACAGCCCGGCGCTTACCCTGGTAATAGAAGGAGACAGCAGTCTCTTCTCTTGCTGCACTGGGGAGGCAGAGAGGGGAACGTTTCCTGCTTTGAGCACTCCTGCCTCGTGTTCCTCTCCGTGGGAAGCAGAGGAGTGGAGATACACCACGCTAGAGCAGGCGGTGAACATTCTTTGCGATGACTGGGGAGATTGCGACAATGGGGGGGCCCTGCTGGGACACGAAGAGGCCCTCAGATTTTGTGGGTTTGGGGTGCTGCCTGAAGAGAGGAAAAGAGCCTTTCAGCAGCAAGACAGAGGAGACAGGCCCACCCTTGCCATTGCAGAACGTGGGGTGTCGCCTCCTCTCTGTGGGCCTCACGCATGAGCCCTGGGCTTCGGTCCCGTTTACTCTGGGGAGACAGAGACAAATTTAAACAAGATAAAGGAGAAGTGTGCAGATTGGTTTTCCAGCAGGGAGAGGAGGGAGGAAGCCTCGCGTTGTAAGAAAGGCAGTGGCCTCAAGACAAACGGAATTACCAAACAGATATGAGGACAATAGGGGAGAGAAGGGGCGAAAAGGTTGTGACCTTTTAGGCCCCTTGTCGCCTGCGGGTGGGCTCTTGAGATGACGCATTTTTAAATGAAGAGAAACCAGCTGGCGGAGAAAAGAGAGAAGTTTTGTGGGGAGCCCGCTTTCCCACGGGCGCCTAGGGGACCCTCATGGCCTAAAACGATATGCTTCGATCGGTATGGGGGCCCCTGTGTCCTGTTTTCCAGGGCTTGAGGAAGGGGGAAGGCGATGTGTCGCTCCCGCCTCTTTAGTTTTTATTTTCCCCGTGGAGAAGAGAGGACGATTCGTGTGCGGCAGACAATGTGTATTTAGTCTGTAGTGGTCCTGAAAGCTCTGCTCCGGACCACCCGAACAGAATGGTCTGATACTTTCAGTGCTGGCCTCGGGGTGCATGCATGCAGAGGAGGGGCAGCTTTGCGTAGGCAGGTTCGAGCGTCTCTCTTGCAGTCTGTACCTTTATATGAGGGCTCAACACAGCTGCTTTTTTGGGTGTCGTCACCCGTCCCTTTTTAGGTTTTAAGGTGGAATGCATGTGGGGTGTGCTGACAGCTGGAGTCGTGTTGTAGAATAGTCTTTGTGGAAACAGCTGCGTGAACGCCATCACAAGTTTGTTCTGTTCTCAGGACAGAGTTTGACGGATCGCTTTAAAGCCTCCGTTGTGAGGCTGTGGCAACCGCAAGAGGACACGTCGTTTGTGTGTCTCTTTGCTGCCTCGTGTGTTCTCTCTTGGGTCCAAAGGGAACCTTTTACTATTTTAAGTCATTTGGCGATTACTCCGTTGCACGCGCCATGGCGTGTTGGCACCTTTTCAACGGGACGCAGGCTGCGGGCCCTCCTTAATTTTAAGAGTTTGATGAAATCTTCACCCTAGTTTACACCCGTTTTGTAACTTTCCTTGGCACGTATCGCGCCCCTTGGCAAGAGCCAAACTGCATGGTCCCCCGGACTGACTAATTCAACAACCCAGCAGAAAAAAATTCCAGAGCCGCACAGGCAGACCCTGCATAAGAGATAAGGTAGTGGGTATACACTGAGCCTACCGGTATTACCTGCAGGGATAACGCCGCATTAGTCGAGTTGTTACTTGCAGGACAAGGCAGGCCACTGGGGAGAGAGCGGGGAAGTTGCAAACGTTATTCGAAAGGCTCGCAAACTTTCTTAGGGAGGCAAGAGTTCCACGCGTCCCTCAGGTCGAGGGAAATTGCATTTCTTCATCAAGATCGTTTCAACGGATTGTTGAGGAATGCACACCTCCGACGGTCTGAAGGCGCACCTGCGACAACGGATTGTAGCAAGTGGAAATTTTAAGATGTTTTCGAGGGGGATATGTAGCCTAGGAGAGTGAAGATTCGAGTTTGGAAGGCAATTAAATGATTTACCAAGTGGTTCTTTACCCCTCTATCCATTCTGGCTTTTGTGTGAAATCGGGAGACAGTTTGTAAGTGAAGGTCCATTCCGTGTGTCTTGGGCTCAGCTCCATAGGGCTGAGTTGACGGCTTCACCGCGCCCCGTGCGCATGATATTTTGTCATATGGAGATGGGCAGATGTATCAAACTGAACTGGGTGTTGGTGATGTGCAGCTAACACCTTAGTGAGTTGTCTATCTGCTTGTATATCCACACATTAGGCACGATTAGAGAGGACAGCACTTGCTCGCCATGGACGGTTGCAGGCTGCTAGAGTGGGAGAGGGGCACCAGGCACCCCTCGGCACCAATAGAGAGCTCCTTGGGCCGGGCACTGACTGTTGGAGACGGAAATTGCTTGATGTAGTAGCGGGGGTGTCTGTTTAGCGAAATTACTTTTGGGAGTGTTTTAGTTTAGGGGCGTGGCAACTTATATACGTTGTGTTCGAGACAGTGGGGATGCTTGAAGACTTCGGTTGAGCTATTGATTGCGGCAATGATGGCACAGAATGGGAAAATACTCGCTTTTGTAATGTCTCTAATGTATTCGAATATATTATGGCCTCTGGCAGTGCGAATTTACTCCTGCATAAGGCAGGAATTGAGGAGTTATAACCAGGAGCACAGCCATCTACCTCTCTGAAACCCAGCACATGATTATCCTACTGAGGGGTTCTAATGGGTTGTTAACACAGTAGACTGACGCAGAAGCAAATACTAGGGACGAATGAAAATATTGAAGCAAGTTATAGTGCTTAACTCTCATTGGGACTTTAAACAAAAAACACCAGGCGAAGAATGGGTATCCCATCTGCCAAACACATTTACAAGCAAACGTCTAGCTACTGCGTCCTGTGGCTACGATGGAAACCCGGATATCTAAGAACCAGCTAACGAGCTGAAGGATGGGTAGATATATGAGTTGGCGCATCTGGAAGTCAAAGGTACTGCTAAGCTCCTGCAAACGCGTTCCGCTAATGGCATCACCAGCACGGTTAGGTGGATGCCACCATCCGTATAGTTCAAAGGCGGTCGACGTGACCTGTGACAAGTTATGAGCTCAATTCTCATATTCTTCAAACCTTTCTGGAATAATAATTTCTTCAGGTGTCCTGCAATTTTAGAAGAAAAATTCCCGGGAAAGTTTTTTGTTATTTATGTTCATGAGAAACATCATGTTTTTCGTCGCTTAAATCAAGCTTATAAGATCTTAGCGCTTTGGGGTAATTATCCAGCACACGTGCTTCAGCACTTCTGTCCATAAGGACGAGGTGACTCAACGTCCAGGCATGCGTTCGTATTAGCGCAGCTGCCTCTGCCAGAGAGCCGATGTCCTCCGTCTCTGCGGCTTTCAAAATTGCTGCCTTGTAGAGTCTCAACACGGGTTTCGCATATTCCGCATGTGCATCCGAAAAGGTAAGTTGCTGCGCGGTAAATGCTAGATCCATGGATTCCGCTATATTCAGGTCTAAAACGTTCAGCAGAATGAACTTGTACTCTACAACCCTCGCCATCTTAAGCGCATACGAAGCCTTTTCTGCTACAAAGAGAGCTTCCACAGCCCAACGCATCGCAGCCTCCACAGAATCCGTCTTTGCTACCTCGCCCAGCAGCTTCTGGCTGTCCACATGCAACCGACTTAAGTAAGAAAAAATGTTCTCCATCTCATGACGTAGTTCTCCAGCAACTTTTTCTCCCAAGAGTTCCGTCGTTGATAAAGGCAGACGAGAACGGAGGTGCTCACGCGATTTCGCCATCTCCGCAGCCATTTGCTCCGGACGAACGAAAACAGAATGCTCCACATCCTTGTAAGCTTCTTCTGCTTGCTTGGCGAAGTGTTGAATTGTTTCTTTACTGGATGTACTGTCTAAAATGTGGTCGAGCCCCTTCATTTGATCCATGTTGGCATCCATCATTTCATCCAAACTGGTCACAAGATCTGAAACCTTCTGCATGATGCCGATAACAGCGACTGCATCTTTTGCGCTGTCAATATCGGAAAGCAACGTGGAAAGCTCCTTTAATTGGCTCTGTACACTCTTATCAGCATCTAGAAGGTTCATAAGAAACTTCGCCTCCTCAGTTTCTGTCGCAGTGATCCCAGCAGCCTTGGCCAGGAAAGCAGGAGGTGCGATGAGCTGCCAGCGCCACTTCAGCCGTTGTAAATCCGAAGAAAGGGACTGACGGGAAATCCCCGTCAATGCCTCGGACATTGCTGCATGCACGGAAACCCATAAACCTGCAGCACTATTGGCGTCTTCTTTGAGATGCTTCATTTCAAGAAGATGAATAACGGCTAATTTCATGATCCAGTCCTGTTTTGCCTTTGCGAATACGGGGAAATAAAACAGTCTGTTCCTCACTCTTTGGATATCTTCACCTTTCAAAGTATACTCGATGTAAGCTGACCGCAATGCTGCGTTACATGCACATACATAATCTTCATCCGTAGCTTCCTGAACAAAGTCCTTTACGGCTGTCCACATAAAGGTGGACAGCGGTGTTGTTTTTGTAAGAATGTTTGCTGTTTTGCGACAGACATGATGCAACGAAGTAAGAGATCTGACAGACTCATGGGCAAAAGCTTTGATTTCCCTTATGAGTTCTCTTTTCCTCTTTTCTTTTCCCTTTCGAATCTTTTCAGCTTCCTTTAATTCCTTTCCGGGCTTCTTCTTTCCCATCTCCAGCTCAAACTGGAGGTCCTTCAACCCCTTATATTTCTCTTTCGCCGCCGTCATTGTGTTGAAATACGACTGGAAGTATTTCTGGGCCTCATCACTGCCAATGACATCTGCCAGCCTCTGTGCATCTGGTTGAAGTGCCTCCAGCATGGGCAGCCAAGTTAATTCCCTAGGCTTTCGCTGTTTCCATGCTACCCAAAGAAGCACAGCTCCAAGTCCTAGCAGAAATGGAGCTGCTCTGCGGAATCCCTTTTTATGGTTCTTCAAAACGGCAGCAGCCTTCTCTAGTGGGAGAATCCTAACATGATTATTTGTAGCAGGCAAGAGCTCATTTGTAACAGGCACGCGCTCATTTGTATCAGGCACGCCATCACCGTCCCAGATTGTAGCTGTAGTCTGCAGATTGCTTTCCTCTGTGGACTGTTCAAGTTCACTGGCCTCTACAGAGGGGAATACCAACAACGCCAAAGCTCCGAAGCATGAACAGCACAAGGCGATCAGGCAGTAACCTGCAGGGCGTCTCCATTGGAACATTGTACCCACGCTTGTTTGCTTGCGTGTGAATGCCAACGAAACCTCAAGACTGGAGGTGCAGAGCGTCCCCAATCCCACTGCATAACGGCTCTTACAATGTGCAGTAGCGCATCAACCGCTTCGCCGAAGCGGTTTTTACCTCAGAAATCAGAACAAAAATTAAAACGGCCGCTTTGGGTAGAAGATGCTTTCTGCAATGTAGGGACTATAGAGGACCTAGCTTCAAAGCCTGAAGATTGGGGCTGTCAAAAATCACGGGGGAATGCCCATTTCATTTCCCCGAAAAACGAAATGCTGCATCTGCCCTCGTAGGAAGTAGGCCCATTTGTCTAGAGACGAGTGGGTTGAGTTCTCATTTCCAGATGTTCCACGTTTCAACGAACGCCGTTTAAAATAGATAGTTCAAATTAAAAGAACTTTTTTGTAAATACCTCTGCTGTCTGCGTAAGAAAAGTATCCCGGTCTGCAGCCTAGTGTACCATACAACTTGGCTGCTGGCTAGGAGGCGCCATACCCACTTCGATACCACAGCCTAAAGTTGGTTCGGGCTATTGCTGATGGCCGTATGACTTTATTAGATGAAAAATAATTAACTACAGTTGCTTTTTCTTGAACAATGAATTGAAATAACTAAGCTTGTCCACAATTTTCAGGCCGTCCCGGATTTAATCCTCTTTATTCATTGATGAGTTTCACTTATCGAGGGATGGTTTCGAATAGCCCTATATCACAATATAATAATGCATGCTATTTAACAGTCTTTCAAAAGAATACGTTTTCAATATTTTTGTTGAACTGCCAGCTTCTCACGCGCTACTGCCTTGTTCTGCACGATGTCGGAGTGACTTGCCGCCTCCGGAGCTTTTCGCTGGTTTTGAAAGCCATGTAAGCTTTTTATCTGTCATATGACGAGCTTCTGTCTTGTCTCAGCCCCCTCCTCTGGATTGGTAGCACCTGCTGGTACGTAGCACGTTCAACGTATATATATGATATGGTAGTGTTTGTCTGTTTGTTATCACTTTGAATTGTTCTACTAATGTACAAAGTTATCGACGAGTGGAAGGGTTAAGCTTATCTGTGTGAGGTGCAGTATCCCAGCTGCTCGGATTTAGTGTTCGGATGTATGCGTGCCCAAAGTGCAGCTGCCCAGAACCTTGGCCGCATCCCATTGCCGCTTGGCTGTGCTCAGATAGGTATGGCCTCAGAGCGGCAAGCTGCCGAAGAGCAGGCTTCTTTGGGCTCTTACAAGTCGTAAGGTGGCGTTGGTGTTTCGCGCTGCGTAGGTGATTGGGGATATCGAGAGGCAAACAGGCATCCTCACCCGACCCCATGTAGATCTCTAGGGGTCCAACCTACCTGTACTGTGTACTATAGGAAGGTTTCTCACAAGTTGGTTTGTAACCCCTGAGCCAAAGCTCTATCACTGCCCGCCCTGGGCTAACCCAGCGCCAAAACCCTGCTTTAGGAGGCAAAAGCAGAGCCCTAGGCCGCTTTCCACATCCCTGTGGGGCCTTGAGAGGTCGATAATGCTACCCTTAGCCTTTTATCATTATTGGGACGTCTCCCGATGCGGAAACCCTGATCCCGCACCATAACCCTAGGAGCCTTACTTGGACCCCAATTCGAACCCTAAGTACTTCCCCAAATCACCAGGAGCACTTCAGCTCTACGCCACTGAGGCTGAGTAAAGGCCGGAGCCCGACAAAGGAGCTGGGGAGAATGAGTCTTACAGGGCCGGCTTCATCACTAGCTTCCCTTGGGAATTCTGCTCCCGCGGGCTCCAACGTCATCAAACTATTCCTTGCCTCTGCCAGCGCCAGTGAGGGGTCCGTCACAACGGTGGATACAGGCAGTCAGTTGATCTCTGTTTCGCGTGTTCAAATGGTTTTCATATAGTGTACAGATAAGTTTTCCAAAAAGTGTTTTCGGGTTCATAAGTCAAGAGATTCCCCGACAGCCTATGGGCCTGCATGTAGCCTATACTCCCTTTCCGGTGGTGTGGGGATGAGGGATTAACGACTAGAACCAGGCAGTGCTACCAAATGGCACGGTTGTACTTCGACCTCTGCTTGAAAGCCAAAAGTACGAACAAAAAAAATAGATTAAGAGTAGCTAGTTCCCCCAAAGAGATCTCTTTATCAGGACCGTTGCTCTGAGCCCGCACCAGCCTCAGAGCACCAAGCGGCAAGGGGATGCCGCCAAGGTGTAGCTTGCGTGCTCTTTCGGCACGCACGCATCTCAGTACAGAATCCGAGGAGCTGGGCTACTGCTGCTCACGTACTCAGGCTGAACCCTTGCACTCACAAATAACTTAAAACATTAATTAGGACAGCTCTAAGTTATAAGAAAAGCACAACCAATCCAATATCGAACAGATGCATTAACATGTTACATACATCCTTTCTCCAGACTCCCAAGACTTTTAAGGAATTCAAGTGACCCCACACAGGAAAGCGTAAAGCAAAAACTTTCAAAAAAGCTTGTAGTTTACTTGGCATAATTTTGGCCATGCAGTTCAACGTGAAAATTTGACACTGAATAGAAGATAGATAATGCTACACACATGCGACAAATAAACCTGACCGGCATTTCTTCGTCTACCAAAATGCATGACCGGAAAACTCCAGAAAAAAAGAAGATTGATTTTAGCTAGAAAAAAACATAAATGAAGTTTGCACGATTGCCCCATGTCGGGCTCTGCAGTAACACTATCGCTTGCCTGTGTGAATGTCAAACGGGCTGGCCTCCCGAACAGGCCACTAAATAAAAAAACATGCCTATCCTTTCCTTCTAACTTATAATGTATTTTTTTGAATGTTATGTTTTCGAAGAAGAGAGGAGCAGTAAAGCCATCATTTCCTCATGATTCAACGGTTCCGACTCAGGAATGAAGCGTGGCATCGGCGTCGAACCCGACCCAGGCAAGGGACAACACCAGAATGCCACCCGCAATAGTACAGATGAAGAAGCAAAAGGAAATAGGGCTTCTGGAGCCCCAGCGAAACCCCGGTCTAACACAGTTGCCACTTTCCTGCGCCCCCAGCAGTCGCCCAGAAATACGAGCCATACGCATCGATCACGACCGTCCACTGCTGGGTATACCCGCACTACTCCTGCGCGGGTTCAGGACCGTCGACATGCATTTCTAGGAAAGCTTGAAGGATTTGTCACGGGTAATATCCAGGACATCCAAGGCGGTCCCACCGCCCTCAGCAGCAGTGCCAGCGACTCCACCTCTAGTACCAACAACAGAGATTCCCGTACCCCTCGCGAATCTGGAACCAGTTTTAGTGCTACCCGCCAAGAAGAAATTTCTAGACGTCTCAGTGCAAGCGCGAGATGCATTGGGACAACCAGCCACCAAGGCGGTGCCTTACTTGAGACAGCCTCCTTGACCTCTGGGACAGAATCGGCACGCCGTTCAAATTCCCAGAGCATACCGCCATTCGAGGCATTTTCCGCAAGGCGGTCATCTCAGTCTGCCACCAGAGAAGCCCATGAAAGCAAAAACTCAATAAACACTAAGTCCGTTAGGCAAAGCCCTTCCCGTCAGGAGCTCACTGCCAGTCGCCGAGATACGTCAGCCCACTGCCAGCACCAGATAAAGGCAGGCACGGGTATTGCTGCCTCGTGCAAGGCTAAAGAATCGGAAAACACGAAAGTCGGTTTCACTGTCCCCAGTGACAGACAGCGACTCGTGCCTTCTTCGTACTTGCTGAGCGCCACGCGCACAAGAGAGTCACTCTTGGTTCCTGGGGAAGGCCGCGCCTATCATCTGGGCGTGCAGCACGGGGAGTTACACAGCCGCATTCTTACTGTAGGCCACGCAGGACGTGCAGATTGGCTTGCAGAGAGGTTCCTAGATCCACAGATGCGAACGCTTTCCTTGAAAAGCAACCGGAATTTTAGACTGCACTCGGGTGAGTGACTCCGACACATTTCCTATTCTACCATGAGAGAACATCCACAGGGAAATGCACCACTCACACACAGGCCGACAACAGCCATTCCTCTTTTTCTCACATTTCACGTAGATGCAACAAACGCCGTGATGCAGAGCAGTGCCCAACTTCCAACTTTTAGTTACGTTTCAAAGTAACGACATGGGCATATATATATATATATATATATATATTGCAAAGGGACGGGGAGTGGGGCGCAGCTCGTCAGTATTTACCTCCTTAATTAGTTGTGTGAATACCTGCTCTCTGTTTTGCTGCAGGGTATTACAAGCGAAAGCCGGTGACTATCGTGGCTGTTGGTATGGGGGCCCCTATGATGGACGTGTTGGTTCGCGAGGCTTCATATATCACGGAGGGCCCTCTGGCGATCGTCAGACTTGGTACCGATACAGACAGGCTTGCAAATCTAGAAAAGCACGGTTGTAGCTGTTTTGTTCACCATTACAGATTGTAACGTAAAAGAAGACTAATTGGTAGGGAGTTATTTGGCACTTTAGCTGCCGCTGCTCCGTCAGGTTGAAGATCTTGACTTCCAATGAACAAAATCATTTTCCCCAGGATACTCCACGCAAGTTAAATCTGAAAGTGCTTGCGATACTGTGCCAGTGGCCCAAAAAATTGCTCTGCACACTCTGCGACGTGCGTTTTCAGGGACGTGTACCTTACTGGATCAAGATATGCGGCCAGGGTCAATTGTTGTAGCCAGCCCCGGGTCGTTGGGTTGCTACACAAATTATGCCTATTTTGACGGAACCGCCATAGAGTACTCACGGACGCAAGGCAAGTCAATAGAGTGAGGCGATATCAGGGCTCGGATGCCTCCCGTTCCAGTGCAGAAGGTGCCTGAGTTGTTATCCGTTGCTAGTAGGACTTCCTACCGCGGAACCTAACATTTCAAGTCCACCCTGATTTTCAGGATAGATGGGTTGTGAGTGTTGCATAGCCTAGGTTGCGCTAGGCTGCTACAGTTGAAGCAAGTGTAGTTTTCTCCCATGCAGACAAACGCATGCGGTAGCTCCTACAACATCCGTTATCTGTAGGCATGCTCTCTGCAGCCCAATGTGCCCTGTTGCGCCACAGAGCTAAAACCCTACATTATTACAAGGCCATGTGCTGCTGACCCAGAGCTCTCACGGTGTGTTCCTCAATTATCCTTCACAAGAATAAGTGCTGATTCAGCTCTTTGCGGGTTGTTGAACCTCGAAATGCCGCAGGTACCAGTCTGTGCTCCATGTGCGTGCTCCCCACAGACTAATTTACCGCCACGCTGCTTCGCATATTCCAGACTCTGTCTTCGAAGGTCCGGATACGAACAGCACAGTGATACGGTCAAGGAGAGGCCAGCGTTCTTGCCACTTTTCCACGTAGAGCGTTTTCCTATGATGCCGATCACAGCACGGTTGCGGAAACGAACTTGGTAGCCGATAGAAAATAAGGCTGGTACCGTTCCCTATCCTCCGTCAGGTCATATTTTACTGTCCCACTTGCGAGGATGCGATACCTTTCAGGATTAAACGCGTCAGCTGAGACGTTTTACAGCTGCCAGGCGCGAGAAGACCAGCTCTTCCGGGTACATGCATGCAAGCCACCGAATCGCAGCACCACAAGGCACATAGGGAATAGAAAGGCCATCTGTAGAGTCTAGACTAGATACCAACTAGCGTCCTAGCGGCTGTGCATCAGTAAGCACGCTGCAGAGGCTTGAGATTCCTGCGCAGGATGAGAACGAAGACCTTTTAGAAACATTGCTGCGTTGCGGGGCACAAACAATGGATATGGAAACACATCAACTCTTGCACTTGGCTTCGCGAAGAATTGAACTGATGAAAGCAGCTGCAGTTCACATCGGGGTAACCAGCCGAACTAACGATCACTTTATGCATCCGATTACTGTAAGCTTCACAGGGGCTGGTGCATGCATTAACAGCATTCTCTGCAGCTACCTTATCTGCCAACGACATAGAAATAAGTCCCCACATCTTCTTGAGATCACCGCGCGATGCCCGCTTGAAGTGTATTCCGCTTCGGGCATGCGCCTCCTGGGCTGTCCACTGCATGCTTGTGTGTTTAGGCAGTTGGTTATTCTGACAGCCTAGCTGATGCGTGTGTCTGCCTTGCCGCAGCCATCCCAGCTGAACGACCTTGTGGCCATAACTGGGAAAGCCTGCCTCGACGCCCTGGCGGACGTGACTATCTAAAGTTGCTGGTAGTTTCAGGAGGGTGTCTTCCCACGCCAGCATGAAGGTGCCCTAGCCATGACGAAGCGCTACAGGAAAAGATGCGCAGTAGTAATACAGAAGCCGCATGAAAGCTCTATTGCAGGCACATTCATATTACTAAGCTTGCAAGATGTAGCGGTATCAAGAATGCATGCGAACACCCTATCAGCCCAACGAATAACTCATTCTAGAAACTAAAAGATTTCGTTTTGCCTAACCGCCAGCAGAACTGCTGGCGCGGCGCTGCGGCATAAGGAGTCACCAGCAGACGCTGCTAGGGAGCCATCCCGAACCCTCCTCCAACTGCATTTGGCATTTCTAGCACTTGCAGTGTAAACACAGTTCGTCCGACTGTAGTTTGCAAGCTGCCATATCCAGCGTGTGATTTTGATCTCATTGAACAGTTTCAGCTTCACCCGTCCCCACGGCCATGCACGGTATAGTAAAACTTACCTCCTCGAGATGTAACCGAAAATTTTTATTTGTGGCGTACCAGAACAGCCAGGCAGCTTCAGTTGCTCAAAGGCAATGAGAATCGTCAAGTTTTTTAGCGGGGTACAAATGATTGGTCAAGCCACCAGCGCATCCCACCCACCTAAAGGCCTAAGCCTTTGCTGCAGTGGAGTTCATTGACAATAGTGTTATAGGAGGGGAAATTAGCCATTTTTGCGCAAGCCGGCTCTGTGCAGATGCGTCGATCTGGCCCGAAGCGTGTGCTCCTGGCGCCACCTCGGGTGTCTGGGAGCTTGTTTACCCACGAGGTAGGGCGTAAGGTGCTTAGGTATGCCTCTGCTACGCGGTGGTGGTGACGTTAGTGCCTGTTTGTGACGAGGGTTGGCACTGCAATCAACTCCAAGAATAGGCACATGCCACCGTCGAACAACATAGCGGCAGCTACTGCAAAGCAGCTCAAGTACCCCGCGATGCCACATAAGAGGAATGGGACTGGTAGACAACAGCCATGGCGGTGCACGGCGAGCCCAACTCCGCTTTCCAGTGGCTTTTGCTGTTCCTTGCACTTCAATGGTACTTGATTGGGCGGGCGAGGCATCCGCTATTTCCGCTGGAGGCAAAAACTGGGGGCCAAATTCTGTTGCGGTTGAATGGCATTCCGTTACAAAATTTGACTGCCAACAAACCTTTGGGAAAGCAACGGGATGGGTTCCTGGTGAGCCCGCAAAGTTCCGAGCAGACGACCCTCCCGCTGATAAGACACATCTAAAACATGAGAAGATGGGTGGCGATGATAAAGAAAAGACATACTTCCGTCGGCAGGACCGATGTGGGTATATTCCCTGGGTACTTCCAGATGAAGACAACTCGTTGAGAGTCTCTGGTTCACTATGGCCCTTGCTTATGGTGCAGCTAGGGCGGAACTGGAAACCTCGTGTCAAAAAAGCTGACTGCTTCCTATGAACCAGCCTCTGAAGCCGAACAAGCGCGGCCACTGTGCTCTGCGGTTCCCACATGAGAATCGCGAGTTCAGCCAAGCAGAGGACAAGTTGGGGTGTCCGAAAATCCAACGAGTGGAAACCGAAAACACCCAACTAGGAGTATGGGGCTTGCACAGATGCTGCGTCGAAAGATACCAATAGTATAATTCATATTTTATTCACAACAAGCGTGAGGTGGACATTTTACTGCCGAAGCTCAAGCATGGTAGTCGTGGGGGCTGCTGTGGAGCGCTTCCTCTTTTCTCCATTGGCTGCAGCCATTGTTGAAGGCATCTCCTCTTTAGGATATTAGTGATACATATTCCCTCTGTTAATTAGGTGTGTGGTTTCTGTGAAGTGTGAGGGAAAGCTACGAGCTAAACAAGATTTTTGGGGGTTGTACCCTCTTTGGGGATTTCGTATCGTACAGTTACTATTTTGACGCTTCCGCCGCAGCCAAGTGACGGTGGACTATTTGAATACTAAAGGAAAGGGTAAAAGGGGCCCAAGGAGCATTCAGTTGCTCCCGGACAGGCTAACTTACTCTTTTCTGCGTGAAGCTAAGGGGAGGCGCAGACACTTCAAAGCCCATACTCCGGCTTTATCGGCCAGCAACCACATACACACAGCTGCCCGGATTATCAACAGACAAGATTTGGCACATTTACCTGCGGATTTCAATTCCTCGATCCGAAGTTGTTCCATCGTGAAGAACACGATCAGTGCCAGACGCACATCATAGGCAGCTTAAAAGGAACAAAACATCTACAAGAAGTCCGAAACAGGGCGCTCTTTTTAGGATCATTCACGGGCCCTTATTTGGCTGGGTGATCATCTGATTGTTGTGCCGGTGGGGGCACACCGTCGTACTCCCGTAGAATCTTCCCTCAGGTTGACGGAAGGCCTGCAGCACCATGGGGGGAGCCTTCGGGCACTACCTGCCTGCAGCTGGCGTAGAGAGCTTGCACAAATACTCTTATACGTCTGGCCACCGGACCCCGTTTGATATCATCCTTAATCCTTGGTGGAATGCAGTTGAGAAGATGGTGCCGCTCAGCGTACACCCCAATATTCTGACGATCAGCAGCTGCATATCTGCCATCATTGGGACTTGCTTGCTTTTGTTATTCTGCCCTTATCTGTCGGAATTTCCACCTCGCTGGGTTTATTTGGTCACAGCAGCTCTTTTCTTTTTGTATCAAACCTTAGACGCGACCGATGGGAAGCATGCGCGCCGGTTAGGCCTCTCCTCCCCTCTGGGGCAGTTGATGGACCATGGATGCGACATCATATGCACAACTCCTCTGACGCTGCTTGGCACAGCAATCATTGGTGGGGGCGTTGGCCTCAGGCAGTATGCTGTGGCTGTCTTGTCATCGCAGTTTTTGCAATTCTTATACACCGTGAGCAGGATTCTCCGCCCTCGGAATGCGTCTTTTCGGAGACACGCCAATATATTTTACATCGCTTGAACACATGTGGCTGTCCTGCTGTATATCGTATCACCATCGTATTCATACGCAGTCTTCACCTTCAGTTTAGCTCTTTTGAGGGCAAGGTGGAAGATGTGCCCGTCTACTGTGCGTTCAGTGGTGGGAGCTGCACTTTTGCGTGTTCTACACCGCCACTGGTTTCATTGGAGTGACGGAGGCTCAGCTCAGTGTAAGTTACCAGGCAGTTGCATTCGGGCATTCGGGCTCGATTAGGTAGAGGGCACTTTTGCGACTCAGCCTAACGATGTGCTGACCTTTACGTGACCGGCCACCGTTTCTTCGTTTATTGTTTGGAAGGTACCAGGACTAGAAGTCTGATTTCGTTGGAATTAGTTTAATCGGCACCTTGTTGCGTTTTAGATGATTGTGCTAGCGATTTTGGGTGGGACCTTTGGCCCAGAGGTGTTCCATGTTGACGTCCTTCCATATTTACCGGCCGCACTTGGGTAAGACATGTAGGCTGTTACTTCCCATCCACAAAGCAAGTGTTCAAAAGAAAGAATTTCTCGAATTCTAGTTGGTAATGTTCGCGAGCGTACATGTGTGGTTTGCAGGACGCCGCTGGCGAAGCTCGCAGCGGCGGCTAAAGTAACTCTGACTGGAAGCATTTTATTTCAATGTATGCTGTTGATTTGGTAAGATCACGAGCTGGCACGGTATTCCACACCGTGCTGTGAGGGAAACTTGGCAAACTACCTTTAAGAAAGACCTTAATGGCCGTTATTGCTGCACTATCTGCGCATCGCAGCAACACGGGTCTGTGCCTGTACAACGTCATACTGGGAATTAAACGAGCTCCGCAGCGTCGGGTGGCTTTCACGCAAATAGTCATGTTCCTGGTGTACATCTTCGTGCAGGGCGTTGTGTATATGCACTGTGAGCGGCTGCAGAACTTCTTCAGTAACATGGTCAAATTTGCGTCAGATGCTAATTTGTTGGGCGGCCAAATTTATGTTTGACTTTAGCTTACCGTCTGAACCAGCGCCCCCATCTGATACATTTTCTGCAGGCTTGGTGTGGCGACCGGTGCTGAATCCGTACATGGTGTATACCGCCATCTGCTCGACGTACAGCATCCTGCTGTTGCGTCTTTGCCTATCGGCAACCTGCCACTTTCCCTACAAACTCATACAATGGCCCATGATTCCACTTGCTGCCGCAGCAGCTGCACTCCACCTGGGTAATTTGACAGTGGACCAGGAGTTTTGGATCTTGCTGGTAAGTCAGAACTCCCGCATTCTTTAGCAGTTGGTACTTGCAGTCTGAAGGTTACTTAGTAACAGGGGGGTTGTAAGGCGTTGGTTTCGTTTAGGCTGTGTGCATTTTCAACATCTTGTACCTTGCCGACTTCGTATTTACCGTCGTTTCTGACATCTGTGACGGCCTAGGAATCACTTGTTTCACAGTTCCAAAGTCCCGAGCTGTGCAAGCTTCCCCGAATAAGCGAAAGGACAGAAAGGCAGAATGAATCCTGCTTTTTGAACATCGACTTTGAACGGCCTAACCGGCCTCAACAATCGACTACTTTTGGAAGCACACCATTTAAGGTTATACACTCTAGTGCTAGCAACCAGCCAGTCTAACAGGCGCAACATTCCGGTACTGCTTGCAAGGTCATTCAAAATATTTATGCAAGTTAATCGTGTCATACCCATATACCGTCCCGGCAAAATAAATCGCAGAACGCTCCCACCTCTAGACCAGAGATACGGGCAGTCACTTGAGCTATTGACAGGAGATACAACCTGACGGAGGTAGACACAACACATAGCTCTTAAATAGGCCTTCAAAAGCAGAATAGCAAATCGTTAACCCCGAAGGGTCGGATGGATGCGCCGAACTTGCCGACAGTGCAAGAGCAAGACAACGCTCGAGGTAGGACCGAGCAAGCTCAGAATCCTAGCCTCTCCAAACAAAAATTGATGTGACATGTTTGGATCCAGTTGGATCCATATCAGTTGTCACACTGATAAGAACAGATACTACACTTGATCATAGCCAAAAGGCCGAGAAGGTATGGAAGACTTACTGTAGCCATACCCTACCCTAGGAGCTCGTGGATAGCGAATAAGCGTGGGCGGACACCCCAAGTTCGAATACTTGCTTGTTGAAACCAGCACTTGTTTGTTTTGGACTTATTAGTGTACTAGAAGATAAATTGGCCATGAATTATACACGCGTTTTCCTTCTTATGGACCCACAGGGGAGATCAGCATCCTCTGAAGATTCCAAACGTTCTTGCATCAAAAGAAGACTTTGACGGCACAATCCTTAAGAATAACAAAAAAGTAGCTAAATTCTTGAAAACAATCTTGGCGATGCTTTGCTTGTTTCAAAAATACGGCCTGTATATCACCCATGCGGCATATCTGAGTTTACATGTCCTCTGATGCAACTCAAACCTATTCTGTATCAGAAACTGTAGAGAAAACAGAACGATCTGGATAGCTTCGCCAGCTATTGACGTCAAAAACTATCTTGAATAATTTGCTGATTAACTGCATTGCGTTTAAACTGCGTTTCTGCGCTACGTTCAGTCCTCTCTTAGGACAACATTTGTCTTTGTATAGAAACCAGGACTGTGAAGACCTGGATTCCCTTTTCTCAACGCGTTTACGTTTTGAGTAAATGTCACTCTTCGACAGTTTTTTACGTAATCATAGTTTTAGCTTTCACAAATTCAAGTAGCAATAATTGTGTTTTTAGGAGCTTCTTACAGGACGCTGCAGTATCACAACTTCCAGCTCCTTTTCACCTTCGTTTCCCCTTTTCAAGTAGACCCATTTTTGGCTCTTTTTGTTTTGGTTGGCAAATTCAAATTCTTGTCTAGCTTTCTGCTACAGCCTATCAATCTTAAATATTCGCGTTGCTTTTAAATGTTTGCGTTGCTGTGTGGGGAGCTGCTGGTGGGGAAGCTAGGGAAACTTCCCTAAATCTGCCTTTCGAGCCCCACTTGGAGTATCAACTGTTGATTAAAATAGATGTAATATTGTTGTATTAGTCAGCAGCTCCCTCAGAGTGGGCCGTTATGGAATATGAGGCTGCTATCTTGTCTGATCGCAGAATATGGCCCTTCATCATACACCCACCTCTGAAGTTGGTCTGTTAGCTCTTTAATTACATTTAACTCCGATTTAAGAACATTTACGTTTTAAAATAAAACAAATAACTTTTTAGCGAGTAAGTCATCTCGAGAGGGCTGCGTGTTATCAATCAATGTGCCTGTTGCTCAACCATGTTGACGCATATGTACGATATTGGAGTGTATGTCTAATTGTTATCACCTAACATTGTCCCACTAAATGTCCTAAGTTATTCATGAGTGGAATGCTTAAGCCAGGGTATATAAGGATCTGTAGCCCAGCTCGTCTGATTGTTTGTTATGCTTATGTCCCAGCTGCAGCTAGCCTGCAGCTTGGCTGCATCCCGTTGCCGATATTTTGTGCTTATCTCTGCATGACCTCAGAGAGACAAACCCAAGAAGGGCGCACTTCTCTGAGACTAACTACTCGTAAGTTATTGTTTGGTGGTAGTCTTTGTGCTCTTTAAGCAGCTGCCTAAGCAGTGCAAGAAGCCCCTAAATACAACCCAATATTGAGGACGTGGTCCCATGGGGATGAATGTGGGGCCCTTGTTAGAGTTTGTCGTCTCTTCAGAGTACCTCTGGGAAATTTCGGACAGCACGAAAGCCCTAACGGCAATTTCTTGTGCAGACTAAGTCAATAAGGCAAATGAAAGCAAGTGCACATTGTATTTCTTCAAGCGATGGGGTCCACACTCAATAAGCTTCAGAACCTCAGATGTAGTGCGGTCTCTGCAGCCTTCAGTGCCTGGGCTTTCGTACTCGAGACCTGCTCACCGGCACATTAAATAAACCTTTAAATTTTAAATACCTCCTTAAATTTCTTGAGGCTGTATAGACGCACTTTGAGCTGGCTTCCCAATCACTCTTGCGACCGAGATTGCACCCCTTTTCAGTTCCCACCCACGCGACCAATAATCTCATAGGCCCTTGAAAACCGCACTAAACACAATATAAAAATTTTGAAATTCCATAAACATGCGTGGCAAAGCTAATATCAGAACCTAGGCACGTAAAAAGCGAGAAGGATTGTTTTTTCTAGGTCCTACAGGAAAGTCCCTCATAGGTGACCTTGTCCCCACGAACGTCGTTGAAGCCTTGGGGCTTGTCTCTAACCCAATACCTCTCACAGAGACATTGACCTTAACGTTTAAGACTTAAGTCTTGTTTTTTCTTGTGCCCTAAGAGTCCCGCCAGATGTCTCCCAAAAATATCTCAGTGCTGGCCCCTTATATATCAACTGCAAGTTGAAACGATGACAAACCTAAGGAAATCCTAGCAAGTTCCACTTTTACTAAGCACAAAAAAATCAAAGTAAAACGAGAAATGCACAGGCTGGGGCTTCGGCTCAGGCTGAGCTCTGCTGCAACTAAAGCTTTCATACATAAGGCACCCTTATGGATTGAGAGACTGAATGTTTTCTTCCCAATATCTAAAAATTGACATTTTCATAATTAAAACGTTAAATTTTAAAAATTGTTAAAGCTGTTTTAAGCGCTGGGATTACTTCATTTGGAGAATATAACCAGAGTGGGGCGAGAACATTTATTTTATTACTCCGAAAAGTGATGGCTGAGAGGGTCCAAGGCTGTAACAGTTAAGCGCCTATTTTAGTATTGGGATTTTTACCAATAAAAACAAGTTTTTTATTTTTATTTAAGAGTAAGCTTTTTTTTCATATGCGGTTGCGGGAAGGATGGGGACGCGCAAGTGTGTGTAGACCTAGCTACACACGAGAATCTATCTCAACAGAAGGAACTAATAAAATAATGAAGCCTTTCTTTTGAAAAATTAACAAAAGTAAGTTTTTTGTTTAGCAAAAATAGATGGATTAATAGGAGAACTTCATACATTCCTTTACACTGAAGTTGAACTACTCTGTGAGCAGATTGAGTGAATATGCAGCCTGCCTGTTGACTCGCTGGTCACCCCTCTAAGCCATCCGATTGATGACAGAGTTCAAAATGTATTTCTTCTTAAGACTTTTGAGGTAAATTGCGGGTTTCAATCGGAGAAGTGTCTTATTAGAATGATTCGCGCCTTCGACTTTCGCTCAGTCCCCACAAAGTCATCCATAGGATGCCATGAGTATTTTATTGGAAGGATGCATGCAGGCCTTATAGAGGCATTGAGGGAAATGGCGTGAAAAAAAATGGGAAAAAGTAAAAACTTCGGGAGCTTTGGTTGGCTCGCTGACACCTTCTTAGTAGCAAACTCGGCTTGACCCATCGAGCTCTCTAAGCTTAGGGATTATCTTTGAATTTCAATAACTGTTTTGTATTCTGCCAATCTTCATTGTCCTAGCAAGTCTATTCGCGCACTGCAGGCATGAATGATCCCGCCCTAAAAATATTAAAATGTCTTGTTTTGAATGTTTTTCTCCTCTCCCTCAAACTCTGCTCCGAGATGTTATGTTGTCCTACTAAAAAAAAACCAACTATTCCCTTGTTAGTCGCCTCTCTCGAGACAAGGATGTGCAAGTAGCTCTGCAGCCCTCTGCATATATTTGTGTGCGTTCCAATCCTTCCCGAAGCCACAGGGAAGCCAGAGCTTAAATAGACAAAGAAAAAGACAAATTATCTCCTATTCTCTTATTTCTAAAACACTCAATAAAGCTATGGGTGATTAATTAGTGCAATTTAAGCCCCTCCCTCTTTAGATAAAATTCTTTCCTCTCTCGGATTGTTTTATAAATAATAGGTCATCTAACTTTACAACGGCAAAAAATATGGACGCACCTTTACTTGCCTAGATCCCCGTGTTTTTTTTATTCAATTTAGAATAAAAAAAAAAAGTTGTTCAACTTGAGGCTCCATCTGGATGTCTCTTTCAAGAGATACAGCTTTTTATTTTCTCCTCTTTGCAGCTTTCACTCAAACGCACTCTTATATTTTCAAAGGGGTAAACCAGCAGCAGAACGTCCTGCTGCTGACATTGTTTCACCTATTATAGCAGCAGCATGTTCTGCTGCTGCTGATATGGTTCTACTTACTACATCAGCAGCAGAAGATGCTGTTGATTATGTGTTGTTTTACACGCTGGAGAAACGGCAGAGCCTTCTGCTGCTGAACTCTCTGGGGCAGTGCAACAAGTGGAAAAGATTTGAATTGCTGCTTTTCCTTTAACCACTCAAAAAGACGCAAAACTTGCTGCTGCGAGTACACTAGTCTACAGTGGGTAAGCAGCAGAACCTGCTACTGCTGCTGTTTTAAAAACAGAAGCAGGAGCACTTAGTGCTAGTGATGTTGTTCTAGGTACAACAGCAACAGCAGAACTAGCTGCTGCTGCTGCTGCTGCTGTTCTAAGCATTGAAGCAGCAGCAGGGGGTGCTGCTATTGTGAATATGCTTCTAAATGCTGCAGATTCAGCAGAATCTGCTGCTGCTGCTAAAGTTGTAACCAACTGAGAAACAACGGAATTTTGCTGCTGCTGACACTTGAGAAGAGCAGCAGCAGCAGAATCTGCTGGTGCTGATGATGTTCTAAAACGAAAAAGCCTAGGAATTTTGCTGCTGCTCATACCGTAGAGAAGCAACAGCAGAGCTTGCTGGTGCTTGCAGTGTCTGGGACATTGCAGCAGCAGCAGAATTTGCTGCAGATACGGTAATATTGTGAGCACTGGAGCAGCAGCAGAACTTGCTGCGGATACGGTACTGCTGTGATCACTGCAGCAGCAGCAGAACTTGCTGCTGTTGATGCTACAAACAATGCAGCAGCAACAGCTGCTAATGCTGGTCTTCCAGTTAAAATAATGCTAAGTCGGTCTGTTTGCGCCTAGCTGGGATGAGCGGAGCAAATGAAAACTTGCGGCTGCCGCGGCCTGTGCTGCTCCTCACGTAAAGTTTGGAGCTGCTGCTTGAGTAGCGCCGCGAGCTGCTTCGGAATGAAAACTTCATTTGTCTCTCGCGGGATACTGCCCGAGATATTTGACGGGATACTACGGGGTGCGTACACCTCGCCCCCATTTGCTGCCGCTGCTGCTGGTCCTGTGTTGCTGCTGCCGGTACTGCTGTGTTGCTGCTGCTGGTACGGAGGTTCTTGTGTTGTGGATGTAAGTATGGAAGTTTGGGGTTTCCTGTTGGATTAGTTGCTGTTAAACGTTTGTTATAGAAAAGGTATTTAAGGAGGATATCAAGCCTCACCTGCAAAGGAGCAGCTGGTGAACGAGAAAAGACAAGGGAAGACACAAAAAGACTAAATGTACCATGACTAAAAACAGAGGAGATTAAAAAAAAATAAAGTATGAACCGCAGAGGCACAAAACTGCTCTAGCGTGTTGCATCGATGATGACAGAGGAAAATGCCGCTTGACAAAAATTTAAGAATTGTGAGACACGCGGTCAACTCGGGGAGAAAATGATAAAACAAAATTGGTAATAAGCCAAAAAAAGAGTTATAAAAGAAGCAGCTGTCAAATTCTGCTTGTCTGTGGCCTCTCCCATCTAGTCTATGTACAGTGGAAGTCTCTCCGAGAGCTCGCTGAAGAGAAAACAAACAAAAAAAGATAAAATAGGCTTGCTCTGCAATAATAAAATAAAAAACGAATTCTCAAATACCGACAAAAAACTCCCCACCCACTGGTGCGGTTAGGAAGGAGGGATAACGAGGAGAGAGCCATGCAAAGAAGGTTGATTTTTAATGTAGCTCCAATTGCTCCAAACCCCTCTCTTTAAAAGTTTTATTTTTGTTTAAAACGCATGCAATAATGCTCTTAATAAGGAAAAAATGATCTATCTGATTTATGCTATTCATCTTCTTTCCTTGTCGCCCAAGGAAGACAAAACCTCCAATATCAATCGCCCACTTGTTACGTAGGACTGCTTTTAATCCCCTTCACTCCTGTTTATTATAATTCTCAATTTCCCGGCTTCCCCCCCAAATGATATATGAGTGGAAGGCTTTAACTTGCGTATGGGAGAAGGATTAGCCCAGCTCCTTGTGTTGCGGTGGTGGTGTGGTATAAGCAAGCTGCACCTTGGCCGCATCCCCTGGTTGCTTGGCTGTGATGGGTCAGCATAGCTTCAGAGATGCGATCATGTCAAGGGAAGACTCTTTTGGGCACTTACTACTGTATTGTATTCTTTCGTTTTAGTAACACGGTGTGCTGCTTCCTTCCCAACACAGAGAGTCCAGCTCAGCGGAGAGGCTAAGAGGCTTAGAGTGAAGAGAAGGGCAATGACGCTCCACAGACGGTTCGCTGTTGCTGCTGCTGTTGTTGTTCCTGCTGCTGCTTTTGCGTCCAACACAAAAGGCCTGCGGGCCGCTTTTCCTGTTGTATGGTGTAGAGGCGTCTCCGCAGCAGCAGCAGCAGCATCAGCATCAAGAGCTCCAGATGCAGCTGACGCCAGCTGAACGGCTGCAACTGGTGCTTTTGCTGCCCACTTTGCTGTTTCTGTTTCTGTTGCTGGTGGGGAGCCATCATTTTTGCTGTCAGCGGTAGCATTCGCGGCAGCATCAATAGAAAAGGAGGCCACTTGCAAAACAGCGGCGACAGGGTGCACGGTGTTGCTGCTGCTGCTGCTGTTGGTGCTGCTGCTGCTGCTGCAAATGCTGTTGGTACGAGTGCTTTTGCTCCTGCTGTTGGTGCTGCTGTTGCTGTTTCCAGCTTCTGTGGCTTGGCGCGGTTTGGAGAGTTTGCGACTGCTGCGTTAACCATACCAAGTAACAAGCTGGAGGTGACACAGGAGGGTGTGAATATCCCCAACGCTGGAATTGCCCACTCTGCCCTGCTCATTCGAACTGTCCGCGAACAACTAATTGCTAAGCATCCAAAATCCACACCTTAACACATTTTCAAAATAGTGCAAGCGGGAGCAGATCCACAGAATTGGTTAAAGTGCCGACCTCACCCTCACCACGTTGCCCCATTGAGCCTTTGGGCTTGCAACAAACCACTATTATCCCAGAATGTTCGCAACAGCTGATATGTCTCCCCACTTTATTTTGGCAAACTGATGCACGGTATACTGTCTCTCTTTGCCTTGAAAAGTTGACATGCCACTTGAATCTAAATTAACTCT
>NPHX01000162.1:51182-132785 GCA_002271815.1 Eimeria falciformis | reverse complement strand
CAGCAGAAGCAGCAGCAGCAGCAGAAGCAGCAGCAGCAGCAGCAGCAGTTGTTGCTGGTAGCAGCAACTGCGATACCTTTGTTTGCCAACCAGCTTTAACATCATCGGCTGCTGCTTTCCTGCGTAGGCTGAGCGGCATTTTTTACTAGCAACATCTAACAGGGGAGGGACGTGTTTTTCTTTGCCTCTGGCTGTCTCCTTGCTGCTGCTGCTGCTGTTTGTTATTCTTTGCTTCAGCAGCAGACTTTCGCAGCAGCATATCCATCGGCCCTTGTTGCAAGGTGCCAAGCAGACAAGCCTACCAGCAACAACCTCAGCAGCAGCAGCAGAAGCAGCCTGTGTATGATTCCAGCAGCAGGAGCAGCAGCAGCAGGAGGAGAAGAAGATGCGTATACACCTGAGCTCCGACGAAGTGAACGTATTGCTGCATCGGTATCTCTTGGAAAATGGCTACGTACACTCGGCCTTTGCCTTCCAGTCTGAGGCGTCGATACACCGCAACCCATTTTGGCAGTCGCATCAGGACAGAGTGCCTCCCAACGCACTTGTCTCTTTTTTACAAAAGGCATTGCTGTTTATTTATTTAGAATATCACACGGATGCGGAGACAGGAGAAGGCATTCTTTGCGAGGAACCCTTCAGTCTCTTTCGAAGACATGAGTGTTGGCACAGAGAGGAGGAGGGGCACGGCGAAGGGCCCGATGCTGCAGACGCAGGCGGAGGTGGGGGAGGGGCTGCTGCTGCTGCTGCTGCTGCTGCAGCTGCACAACCCTGTACCCCTAAGGGACAGCAACAAAGCATGCAGCAGCAGCAGCAGCAGCACGGGGGAGGCGCTGCAGCAGCGGGTTTGCTGAGAAGAGGCAGCGCAGCAGGTGCAGATCAGCAGCAGCAGCAGCATGCAGCAGCAGCAGCAACTTCCGAAGGAGGTGCGTTGATGCTGCCTCACGGAGGTGCCGCGCTGCAGCAGGAGGGACTGCCTGAGGCGGGGACCTCTGGCCTTGAAGAAGCTTTTGCTGCTGCCATTCGCTGCAAGCGGACAAACTGCAAAAACCAAAGAGGCAAAAAACGCGTTGTGAGACACAACGCTGCTGCTGTTGTTGTTGCTGCTGCTGCTGCTGCTAAGGCTGCTGCTGCTGCTACTGCTACTGTACTGCTGCGAAGGCTGCTGTTGCTGCTGAGGGTGAGGAAAGAGGGTGTGGCTGCTGCTGGTGTCTCTGCTGCTGTAGCTCTACGTTTATTTGTTGCTGCTGCTGCTGCAGAGACTCGGAGGCCGCTCGGCGCCGCTGCCGCTTCCCAGTGCATGCAGCTCGTGGGAGACAGGAGCAGCAGAAGGAGACGAGGGTTTGCTGCTTCCTGAAGGCCCCGAAGAGGCTGCAGCAGACCTCTCTGCTGCTGCTGCTGCTGCAGATCCGCTCGATGCAGCAGGAGCGGCAGCAGGAGACGCATGCACGATTTTTGTGGGTCCCCCCGAGCACAAGGTGGAGGAGAGAATGCGCCTCAAGGATTGGCTGCGGCTGATTGAATATTCGGATGTTGGAGAGGCTGGTGCCCTCAGCGAGTGGAGCCCGACGGATCCTGAACTTATCGTCACTAAGTAAGTGTCTCTTTGTTTGTCTCTGCTTTCTGTGTCTCCATCTTTGTCTTTCTGTCTCTTTCTGTTTGTGTGTTTGTCTGTGTCTGTCTCTCTGTGCCTCGCAGTAGCTCTGTCTCCCTCTTTGTCTGTCTGTCTCTCTCTTTGTCTGTCCCTTTGTCTCTGCTGTCTGTCTCTGCTGTCTGTCTGTCTCTGCTGTCTGTCTCTGCTGTCTCCCTCTTTGTCTGTCTCTCTGGGTGTCTGCTACTTACGTTGTGGTTGACGGAGCGTGTGGCTAGCATGGATTGGTTGTGGTGTCTGCGCGTTTTTTTTACGTGGTTTTCTTGTGTCTCCTGTGCCTGTCTCCTTCAGCTTTGCAGTGGGGCCCCCTCGTCTCTACCGGGTGCCTCTCACCTTCAGCGGCGCTTGTCAAGTGTCTCCTCACCGCGAATTGTCAGGCCCAGCGATTGCCTCAGGCGCAACCAACCCTGGATCCTCAGCACATTGGCGGGTAAGCAGCAACAGACCCTTTCAAAGAGACTGTCTCCTCCTCCTGTCTCCTTGCCTGTCTCCTCATTAACGCCATCCTGCTGCTGCTGCTGCTGCTGCTGCTCAGCCCGACGGTGCGTTGCTGGCTACTGGCTACGAGTCAGGGCACATCTGCGTTTGGACGCGGGAGGGCAGCCCTTTGGGGTGTCTTCAAGGCAGCAGCACCTCCGTCATCTGCCTTGGTTTTTCTGCTACTGGCAAGAGACTTGCTGCTGCATGCGCTGACGGGCTCGTTGTCGTCTGGAGT
This sequence comes from Eimeria falciformis, assembly GCA_002271815.1. Lineage (NCBI taxonomy): Eukaryota > Apicomplexa > Conoidasida > Eucoccidiorida > Eimeriidae > Eimeria > Eimeria falciformis. The sequence continues at coordinate 130,419 of NPHX01000162.1, read as the reverse complement.
GTATCTCCACCTCGCAGCGCTGCCGCTGCTGCTGCAGCCAAACCCGATCCAGCAGCGGCAGGCGGCTCTGCTGGGTCTTGGGAGGGAGAGACGGCGGAAGGAGACAGCTGGAGCTTTGTAGAGGCTGTCTCCTACAGACACAACAGTACGCCTACTGCTGAGATGGGGAGCCTCCTGCTGTTGCGTGTCTCCTTCTCTATGCGTTAGTACAGGCTGCCTCTTTCTGTGCTCTCTCTTGGCTCTGTCTCCTCTCTGTCTCCTCTCTGTCTCCTCTCTGTCTCCTGTCTGTCTTCTCTCTGTCTCCTCCTCTCTGTCTCCTTCTCTCTGTCTCCTTTTTATCTGCTCTCTATGTGTTGTTGTACGTGTTATTTTGTCAGGCGGTGTTATCGACATGGACTGGAGTGGAGACAGTCTCCTCGCCTCGGGATCGATAGACGGAGTTGTCTTCCTCAAAGATATTGACACGGGGAAAAGGATCACCGTCCCCCGCTCACCAGCAGCAGCAGCAGCAAAGGGAGAAAGCACTGAGGCCGCCGCCCCTGCTGCTGCTGCTGAAGGGTGCAGCGGGGAGACTGCAGCAGCAGCAGATACAGCAGCAGCAGCAGCAGAAGTTGCTACGCTCCGCTGGAACGCCGAGGGCAAGCTGCTGGCGATTGTCGACTCTTCTTGCGTCGTCGGGGTCAGCAGCAGCAGCAGCAGCAGCAGTTTGTTAGTGTGTGTGTTTGTTTCTGTCTCTTTGGCTTTTCTGTCTCGGGTTTGTTGCAGTCTAGGCATCTCTTTTTATGTAGAGGGGTGTATGCGCGTCTGTCTCTGTCTCCCTGTATGTGTGCCTGTGTCTGTCTCTTTCTCTAAGGAGGTTGGGTGTTTGTTTGTTGCTTCGTCTGCATGTAGGTTTGGGACGTGGAGACACCCTCCACGCCTCCTGTGAGTCTGCGGGGTCACTCGGAGCCCGTCATCAAGGCCGAGTGGCGCAACGGAGGGCCTCAAGACGAGGCACACTTCCTCATCACGTAAGGTGTCTCCGCACCTCCTAAGGTGTCTCCTCTCCTCCATCTCCTTCGCCTCTTCGCCGCTCCTTTGCAGTTTTCCTTGCTGCTGCTGCATGCATGGAGTCTTGGGGCTTTTGCCTGTCTCTCTTGGTGTCTCCGCAGAGTGGCGATGGACAAACAGCTCCTCGTTTGGGACGCCCGCAATTTGGGCACGCCAGTCAAGAGGATTGTCTATGAGTAGGCATACAACCTGTTGATGTCTGTCTCTGTCTGTCTCTGTCTCTGGCTTTCTCTCGTTGTCTCTCTGCGTCTCTGGTTGTCTCTCTTTGTCTCTGTCTGTCTCTGGCTGGCTAGCTAGCCAGGCGTGTTTTTTGGGCGGCAGCAGCCCCTGCCTTCTCTGTCGATGTTGAACCGTTGTGCTCTGGGGTGTCTCTGCACCCTTCTGGTGTCCCTGCATTCTTCTGGTGTCTCTCTGGTGTCTCCTATCCTCAGGCATCCCCCCACAAGCTTGCGGGTCAACAGAGACGGCAGCAGAGTGGCGGTGGGGACGTACGACTCCGTGCTCAGAATTTATTCGCTGCCTGCTTTGGAGTGTATAGCCAGCTACATCGACCTCCAAATGGTTATCCCCCATATGTTAGTTGCTGCTTCTGCTGCTGCTGCTGCTGCTGCTGTTGTTGTTTCTGCTGCTCCTGCTGCTGCTAGCTGAAAGCTTTGCTGCTGCAGCACATGGTTATCCTAGCTGCTCCTGCTGCGTTTACTGTCTCGCTGCTGCAGCACGTGGCGCAGCACCCACGACTGCCTTGCCTACAACGTCTTCCAAATGGGGAAGACCATCATCCTCAAGGCACCCACAGACGAGCAGCAGCAGCAACAACAGCAGCAGCAACAGCAACAACAGCAGCAGCAGCAGCGGCCGGAGCAACAACAACAGCAGCAGCAAATGCTGCTGCTGCAACATGCGCAGCAGCAGCAGCTGGCGCAGCAACTGCTGCTGCAGTAGCACGTTTATTAGGGCTCGGAATTTCCTTGGCGAGAAGCTTTGATGCCAAAAACAGCAGCAGCTCGCGCTGCAGCAACAGAGCTACATCGCTGCTGCTGCTGCTGCTGCTGCTGCTGCTGCTGGACCTCCTCCCTCATGTTGTTGAGAGACACCGCCGTCTCCCTCTTCCTTCACAAGGGGAAGAAGAGGCATAACTTACCGCAGCACAGAGTAGCACGGCAAGCCAGCTAGCTGTTATTTGCGGCTGGCCTTGGGCCTAGTTAGCGAGCTAGCGAGGGCCAGGAAGCTGAGCTAGCTAGCTAGCCAGTGCCAGGACGCTGAGGTCATCTGCGAAAAGCGTTTAATCGTGGAGGCCGAGCAGCAGCAGTAGCGTTTGCTGCTGCAGAGGAGCAGCAAAGCATGAACAGAGCTAGTGCAAAGCCGTGGCATCACTGCATGCATTCCAGCCCCAATTGGGCTGTAGGCACATGCAGTAGTTAGCTAGATTTGAAGCTGAACGTCGGAGGAGGCAGGGAGACACCCGGGGGGCGCGAGAGTAGATAACTGAGTGAAGGAGACATTAGACAGACTATTCCTGGATGAGGGAGGCGCGGTGAGCTTGCCCTCGGTGTAGTTTTCAGGTGTTTTTTGAGGTTCATTTAGTTCTTAGCGCACTTTGGCGTTGCCTCTGCGCCTCCATCTGCTGCATTCTCACTACCAGCAAACAACCTTGATGTGGCAAACAACATTAAATTTAGGAACAGCAGGAAGCTCCCGGCTGGGGTGTACGAACACTGTTTTCGGGTGGTGGCTTCTGTGGAGGAGGAACCATTGGACGGTTTTGTTGGTGAACAGGGTAATTTATAATATTTGTTTATTTTAATGTTAAAAGATGTTTATTTATCATGCGCCTTGAATTTTATTTGAAAAGCGCATTTAGAGAGAGTCGAGCAGCCAAAGTGTCCCCACAAATAATATTTTTAATGTGTGGTCCTAAATTTCCGGATGACTTTTGGGATACCGTCCGCAAGTTTTTTGAGATCTATTTTACTGGCAATTGCCTCATCCTGAAGCAGCTTCCAAGCAGGTCCACAATCTCCTCATCAAGATGCATTTCAATATCAAAGGCCTGGCTGTGGTCGTGGTGGTTGGTGGTAATGTTTATATACTCGGCCAATCTCCAAAAATGGGTATGCGAGGAATTTGCAGGTCACATCGAAAAGCGTATTGTTAACGAAAATAAAAAGGTATTCGTGCAGGAAATTGCACCGAAGATACAATCAATATGACATCAAAGGAACTTAAAAACATGCCCCTTGTGCTTGGGGTATCCTTGATATTGATGCTGTATGATTCATTCATCCAGTTCTCAATTTCAGGCGTAAAGTGCTCACACATCCATTTCTGAATCCCCACAGGCTCTGTTCCCAACCGTCCGCCATAAGTTCCGCGGAACTAGGGGCTGCAGAGTCCTTTAGCATTAGCTGGTGAAGTACAGAAATCGCTTTTTGCGTTTCTTTTTGTGCGTTTTCATTCAAGTGCAAATTTAACTTGTTTTCCCACATAACCTTTTTCCGAGCTCCCCGGAGGGGCAAACGCAAAGAAAACCAGCTAGCAGCCAAGTGGTTGTGTTGGTTGAGATATACGTGTCTACTTTGGTGTTTTTCTGGTGTTTTTCTCCCTGAAGATGTCGCGGTTTATCTCTTGTATTTTCTTTCTTTGTACTCTGCCGGCACTTGGCATTGGTAGCGATGTTGTCTTGCCCGCCTACCCAGATACCGTTGCAGCTTCACGTCTAGAAAGCGCGTTCCTCTCCATGACTCCCGTGACAGAGAAGCCCAACTCAGTGTTTTCTCCCTTTTCAATTCTTGCTGTTTTATCTATCGCCGCGGAGGGAGCCTCAAATGGCGCTCTGGAGGTGTTGAAAGGCTTGGTTGGCGATGTTCTCAGCTACCGCATTCCCAGTTCTCTCTCTGGGTGGGGTTTCTGGCATCAGCTGCAGGCGCTTCATAGGTTCGTCGAGGTTGAAGAGTTTCCCACGCTGCAAATGGTGTCTCGGGTGTATGTGGATGAGAAGCTAAAAGAGAAAGACGCGTTTGTGGAGTTCAAACAGAGACTCGAAACGAAGCTCAATTCCCCTGTTGTACAGACAGCAGACTTCACCGATCCTGCAAGTGTAGCAGCAGAAATGAACCAACTCGTGAGTGAGACAACGAATGGAAGAATCCCATCTCTCATTAGCCCAGTGATGTTGACAGGCGCTCGCATGGTGCTGTTGAACGCTCTCTACTTTAAGAGTGGCTGGCGTGGCTACTTTGACCCCGACGAAACAAGGAAGGGTATTTTCCACGCTGTGACTTCTGGGGGGGTTCAAGAAAAAGAAGTTTTCTATATGAAGCAAACTTTCAACGGCCAGGCCGCGCATTTCCATAGAGAGGAAGGCGTGGATGTTGTGGCTCTGCCCTACACCTACCCGGGCGCCTGGATGGTTCTTTACATGCCGGCGGATCTCAAGGCCTTTGAAGAGAAGCTTGCTGCTGCTGAGGAGAACCATCTCACCCGTCTGACTGGCTTGGCTCACCGGCACGCGGAAAACACCGAGGGCAAGCAGCTCCCGTCCTTGAAACTTTCCCTGCCCAAGTTCAGCCTGCCTGCAGATGACAACAGACTCGACGGAGAGGAGCTCCTGAAGCGTCTGGGCCTTGGCGAGCTCATGAGGGCGACTGGGGGCTTCGAAGGTATTGGGGGGAAGGGCAGCCAACTGCACATCTCCTCCTTCCAGCACCAGGCAGACATCCGCGTAGATGAGGCGGGCACAGAAGCAGCTGCAGCAACGGCCATGGTGACCACAGATGGGGGGTTCATGCCCAGAGAAAAAGTCACTATTGAATTCAATAAACCCTTCTTATTTGAAATCAGACTCCAACTTGGCCCAGATGCGGAATCGTCACAAGACCTTGTCCTCTTCGCCGGCAGAGTGGCGGACCCTGAGGTGTAGAGACACCAGAAGCACCACGACCTCTTACAGAACTAACAGCAACATCCGCTGCAGTAGCAGCAATATGCAGATAAAGGTGGTTTCTTAGAAGACGTTGCTAATACAGAGAAGGCAATTGAAGTGCCTCCTGACCAGCCACAGCTAGCCAATCCAATCTCTTCACGATATTTGCAGGTTTGGCATGTTTATTTATGTTCTCTTTATCTGTCGCATCTTTATTTGTCTCATAGTTTTCAGTCGACCAAAAAGTCAGAGGCACCTTAGAGTTTGGACAGCGCTTGCTGCGAAGCCACCAAGTGGCCAGCTAGCCACTCAGCTAGCTAGCTAGTTCTCCTCCATTTGTAATAATTGCCTTAAGCACAAGCTGCAAGGGCTACTTCTTCGTCAGGTGTTCATGTGAAAGAGAAAGGGAAGCAGAGCGCCATCAACTGCTAGTGCTGCTCTATCTGCAGCAGCGCAAGTCGGTGCTGCTGTAGAGACGTCTGTCTTTTTTCTAATCACAACGAGTCTCCGGACGGGGTGTGCTTGCGTCTCTCTTCAGCACTTGCCTCTCCTGCCCCCAGCAGCAGACGGCAATGCTGCCACCCGTATTGAACCAGTCGAGCTTTGCGTGTCACGCGCTCTCCTCGTTTTTCCCGTCTTTCTGTAGGCCTTTGAAAACCAAATAGTTTAGGCGGGCCTTCGAGGGAAGCCCGCAGTTTGCCGTGCAGCCGTGGGGATGGCTGAGGCGCATGAAGATGGCAGCATTCCCTTAGTAGTTTCGAGAGAGCAGGTCAAGAAAGGCGACTAGCGTGAATACCCTGGCGAGCGGCCTCTTGGCTAGCTGCTCGCCACTCCTTCCTGGCAGTTCTTCAGGAACTTTTATAAGCACGACAACACCAGGCTTAGACGCCGTTTGCCGCGAGCTGCAAGTCTATGGTGCTTCTGCAAAGTTTAACACTAAGTAAAATTTTCTTACCGTTTAGTTCCTGACGTGATCCTACTGTCCTTGGATACGTCTAAGGATATTCTGCACTTCGCTTTCTCTGCCTTCCGACAGCATTGGCCAAAATCGGGTATAGAATAGCTATTCAGTTTTCTCTCAAAGAAGTTTGCGTGAGTTGGAGATAATTATTACGAACTTCCTTGCCCCTCGCTGCCCCAACCCTTCATAAAAGCGGAATTTTGCGAAACCTCATGGGATGTTACTTTTTGTTGTTCTGGCTTTGCTTTTTAGTTAAATACTGGCATTTGGCCATCCTCTAACAACGACAAAACTTGCTGCTTGTTACATCCGCATGCACTGCTAACGTGCATTAACAAAGATATTTTCCATCAAGGATAAAAACCCTCAACCCATTTGTGCTCGAAAATTTGTTAGTGTCCAAATTTCATATCCGATGCAATTGTAGGGTGCTGGAGGAACAAGTGGAACTTCACCTGATTTTGCCGTGTTTTCTCCCTCGAGGCAGCAACTGTCGTTGTCATTCTTTAACTCTAGCTTCTTGTTTGCTGAGCTTCCGCCTCTGCTCAGCAGTTAGGTCGGAGGCGGCTCTCTTTATAGCACAATGCAGTGGCCAGCGAAACGCAATGCTCCCTGTGTAGCCGCACAACTGCTTTTTATAAACTGTAACTCCGTTTGTAATTCCTTTATCTTTTTCTTCGAAACAAATAGCTCCTTTTCAGCCCAATGCGTTTGGAACGACTTTGCCTATTATCTTCTTCTAACTCTAATACAGTCTGATTCTGAAACCTAATTATTTTCCTTGAAAATCGGCTGCATATCTTCTTGAATCTTCTGTTAGCACTTTCCGCGTCTACCCTAACTTTTTGCTCATGCACCTTCTTTGTAGCTTGTCCCTGCAGATGTTCTATATTGCAGCGTTTGTCAGTTTGGAATCACGTAACATTGTCCTATGGAATAGCCTAAGTTATTTATAAGTTAACTTGTTAAGCCTATGTATGTGGAAAGCAGTAGCCCAGCTTCTCGAATTGTTTGTTGGGACGCGAGTGTACTCAAGGGTCAGTTGATCTGCACTTTGGCCATATCCCCTTGTCACTTGGGTGTGCTCAGGTCGCCATGGTCTCAGAGACAAGCTAAGAAAGAACACTCTTTTTTGGAGACTAACAATGCTAAAGTTATTGTTGCGTTTTAATACTTGTGGCTTCGAAGAAGAGGCGGAAGTACGAGAGTTACAAGAAGACGAGCGAGGGACGCGATGAGACCAAGCTATTATATGAGAATTTGAAACAGTTTAATAAAATACATTCAATAAAACTAAACCAATGATTAGCCCTGGTTGAGCCGTGTAAAGTTGGCATATCAATGAACAAGCAATTAACCAACAACCAACCCAGAATCGTGGAGCAGTTTAAATAGTTAGATATACCGAATCTCAAGCGATCCGAATCCACCAAAATCTCTAAAGCCAACTGTTAAAATATTCGAGAACTACTAACTGCTTTTTGATTTTAGTGTTTGTTTACGTTGGAAGAATCTAGTTCACATTCGGCACTAACAAGCATCGAAAGCCCCGAAGAGAGCAGCATGGGGCTCGATGTGTCTAAGGGGGCCTCAAAAGAATGCACTTTTTAATCGCTCATCCATTTTTAAATAGCCAATTTACTGTTTATTTTCTCGGAGTGGCTTTGTGGATTAAGGGCAGGAGGAATTCTTTTGGGGCCCGCGAGGGGGCATCCCCACAGAACCTTACCAAAGGCAGGCTGCCTAAAGAATCTCTCGCATTAACAAAAGGGGGGACCTAGAAATAGTAACAAAACATTGCAAAAATGGATCTTGGAGGCCTGAAGGTCAAGGTGAGTTGGAGAGCGCGTCCGTTTATACTCCATTAGCTGACTCACACGATTTTTCTCCCGTATCCCAAATATATTCCATCTGTACTAAATGCACAAGAAGGTGCTTCGTTGAAGGCGCTTAAAGTGGAGCTTGTTTTTACCCAGCAGAGGAGGAAGAGCCGGCTCAAAGTACACGCATAATCTGTCATTCCAGGAGAAAACCGGCGATCACTTTTATGTTCTTTTTAGAAAACTTTCCGCTCGACGTGCGATCTCGGACAGTAAGCCAGGATAAAAGACTCGGCTTTTTATTCTTTCTTGCTATTTCGGCTTCGCTGCAGGATTTACCTCCGGTACTGACTGCGGCGTCTTTGATTGACGTCTGCTTGTCAAAGACGCAGAGGAAGACCCCAACAGAAATCCACAAAAGAAGCAACATAAGTGTCATCAAAAAGTTTTATATTCGCAAGATAAAGACATGCGCCCAATTCTTTGTGGAAAAGCTCAGGGCCATCATTACCTTGTTCCCAAAACTCGATGTGGGCCTTAATAGAGCAATCTGCACGCATGCAGCACTGGACTCGTTTGGCTCTTAGCTGACGGCCGTTGTTGTTTGTATGTTTTTTCTACTGCTATTGTAGGTCCAGGTGTGTGACTTTTGTTGGCTGCTTTTGTTATTGGTTGTGGGAGGAGCTGGCGATCTACTGTGTGTGCTCCCATCTGCGACGCACAGAGCATTCACCCGTTTTACGGAGATCTGTTGAATATTTTGTATGATCGGGATCACTACAAACTAGCGCTTGGTCAAGTTGCAGCCTGCATTAACAGAATCGAGCGCATCAGCAAAGAATACATCACACTTTCCAAGTATTCCGATTCGTTGTACAAGTCAAAGAGCCTTAAGACCGCTGCGCTTGGCAGATATTGCACGGGTAGGCGTTGCTCCATTTACTCTTTTCATTAACTAGCTTTATATTGCTCAAGAGACCCATCATATTCACTTTGTTGTTTTTTTCAACTTGCTTTATATTGCTCTAGAGGCTCATAATAATCATTTTGTTGTTTTCTTCAGTGGTAAAGAAGCTGGCGAAGGTGTTTGAGTACCTAGAGGAGGTGCGCATGCATCTTCAGCGCCTCCCTGTGATCCAGACATCTGCACGCACTCTGCTGCTTGCTGGATTCCCCAATGTTGGAAAAAGCTCCTTTGTCAACCGCCTCAGCAATGCGAACGTCGAAGTCCAGCCCTTCGCCTTCACCACCAAGAGCCTTTTTGTTGGCCACTTTGACCATCTATACACCCGATGGCAGGTGCATCTGTTTGCTGTAAAGCATTTAATCGAGGGAAGCTTTTCAGGGAGCGAGCATCCTTCTGTCGTCCTTGGCGCCGTCTCTACTTGTGATGGCTTGAGCTAAAGTGCATTTCGGAGGCTTGTTCTTGTCTGTGGTTGCGTTGGTTCAGATAATTGACACCCCAGGGATTCTCGATCATCCTTTGGAGGAGCGGAACCTCATTGAAATGTTGGCGATCGCAGCCCTGACGCACCTGCAAGTACGCACTTGCACTGGCACATGATGAGTCTGTCAGAGCACATTCTAGTTGAATGGCCAATTCTAGCTAATGTTTTTAGTGCAATAGATAGCATAAAAAATGTCACGAAGTACCCTGGAATGCAGATATCCTTGACTGCGAACTTTGTGTTGTATTCAGTGTGTTGTGCTCTTCGTCATCGACGTCAGCGAAGATTGTGGCTATTCCGTGGCTCAGCAAGTGGCCCTTTTCAAGAGCGTTCATGTACTTTTTAAAAACAAGCCGAAGGTTGTTATCCTCAACAAGACGGACAAAATGAACTTATCAGACTTGGCCCCTGATGTTAAGCAACTCCTAACGGAACTCGAGGCTGGTACGATGCAGAAACGTACACTACTTGTACTTCTGCCCATTCGGACTTGTTTTCTTCACTTGATTTGTATTTGTACTTTCAGCCGCATTGGACTCGCATCCCCCATGCTTCATAATAACAGTGTGACCACCTATTGACCTAATAAACACAGCTCAAAGACTCAACAACGAACAGGCCTCCGAGTTGCTACGCTGACCCGCTATAGAGTGATTGCATGTGAATTTCTCTGTGGGGTTATTCCTTTTTGCAGAAGCCGACATTTCTCTTGCTGCGACTTCTACCCTCACTGGCGACGGAATGGACGAGGCGAAAAACATGGCTTGCGAGTTGCTTCTGCAGCAAAGAATGATGCGGAAAGCTGCTGCTGTAGCCACTGCCAACCCAGCTGCCGCAGCGGCAGCGGCAGCAACGGGGGATACGCCCTTGGCTTCAGCAGCTGCTGCAGCTGCTTTGGGCGTCAAGGGATCGGCAGCAGCAATGCTGCACGTTTCCAGCGTCAAAGAGCCGCGCCAGCCAAACATTCCTGAGAGCGTACTACGGGAGTTGGAACTTAAGAAGGCGAGTGGCTGAATCCACAAGAACTTGTGGGGCTGCTGCATGCATCTGAGAGAATTTTGTTAACTCCACGCTCTCAGCGGAGTGGGCCGTGTAGCTCTTGCTTCTTCTGTGTTTACTGCAAATGTGGTTATTGCACAGCAAGGGTTGGTGATGCCGAAACGCAAACTGGAACGCGACATAGAAGAGGAAGAAGGGGGTCCAGGGGTTTACAGCCACGACATGCGCAGTAAGCTACACCACTAGGCGCTGGCGTACTGGAAATCCCTTTTTGCGCCGCTTAGGCGACGCAGATGTTCTCCTACCGTTATTTTAGTCAGATAGACTGTTTCCGTCTTTTGGGTGACTCAGAAAATCACATTCTTGCAAACGATGAATGGCGATATGACGTTGTTCCGGAATTTTTTGATGGCAAGAATGTTCAAGATTTTCTGGACCCGGACATTGACGCCAAGCTTCAGGCGTTGGAGAAGGAAGAGGAGGCTCTTCTCCAAAAGGAACTCGAGCAGCAGAACGAAATCCAAGTGCGTATTTTAGCTCTATTTCGTGCACTATTCCCGTGTCATTTTCGTAGTGAATATCTTGTTGGTTTCTTCTTCCCTTCTTGTGTGTTTGTGCTCGCTTGACATGGCATTACCATAAGGTTGGCTTGTGCGTACTGCCGCAGGATCAGGTCAATCGCTTGAGGGCCGTCCGGGCAAAGCTGAGTCGGCTGCACCGCGGAATCAGCCACAAGCGGATGGAGGCGAAGCTTAAGAAAAAGAAAAATGGGCCGCGGCTCCTCAAGAAAACGGTAGGGCAAGGCACCTTTTTATTGACTCTGCGAGTATGTCCAAGTATATTGGGGTCTTTTTCTATTACCGCAACGCAGCTGAAACAGCCGTTCTTGTCTGCCAATTGTCTTTTTGTGCAGAACCAGCAGCTGGAAGAGGCACGGCGAGCGCTGCGTGAGGAGGATATTGATCCATCTACGGAAACCGGGTCACGAAAGCGCGGCCGGTCACTTGAACGCCGTAAGTTACCAAGGATGATACGAAGACAGCTGGATTCCTCTGAAGAGAGCAAATTGATCACATTCTGCACCCCTGAGCACTGCGTTATGGCCGCCAATTTTATCGAACGATTGGCAGAGGCGCATGTTTTGTGCGCCTTTATTGTATGATCAGGTGATGATCGCAGCAGGTCTGCATCAGCCGCAGGGCGTGGTGGTGGTAAAGACACAGAAGACATGGAAGAAGATGCTGAGCAGCGCCAGCGGCTTCGAATGAAGATTCGTCGGTTGACAAGGTCTCGTTCTGTCGCGGATCGTGCAAGAAAACGTTCCGCTGGCCCCGAGACAGGGTCTGACAGCGAAGTCGAGGATGCCCGGCTGACTTCCGCGGTGGCGGAGGGACAGAGGCGCCGTCTTGGCGGTATTTCGAAAGAAAAGGCGTTGCAGTTAAAGAGAACTGTGGACCGAAAGATGCAGGGTACTGGGGGTGAGAGCGACAGGTTTATTCAGGTTAAGAAGGTCAAATGGCTTATGTCCGGTAAACGCGGCCTTGGGAAGACCCACAGCCGCTAATTACGCATATAGTACGCCTTTTGTTAGGCTGTGCTATGTACCTGCTCTTCCTCACGGCAATCCAGGCGCTGCTTCCTGTTGCCGGGGGCTAGAGTTCTTGGCTGTTGTACCATGCCAACGGCGACGGCAGTCACTCGTTTGGTGCCGATCTTGGAGGGAACGGGAATTACCCTCTGGGGCCAGCATTGTGCCGGCGGATTATGCGTGTACCCCATTGGCGGTTTAAATGCGTCGCTGTTTATTATGCAGTGCAATATGCGCGAATACTTGCGAGCTGCCTTGTGCACCGCGGAGGTGGATTCGCGGTGGACGCCAGCAGATCTAAAGACCCTCACAAGCTTTGCCGTTGCTCGCTTTAATGTAGCAGCCCAAGGCATCTACGTAGTCATGTCCTACCTGCTGCAAGACTTGAGTGACAGACAGGCTTTCATCATGCCGCCTTGGGGGAGTGGGTGCAATTCGATAAGGGTATGGAACTGTGCCTCAACAGCTTATTTGTTGGCTACGTCATTTCGGAACCACGGACCTATTTAGGGTGCAAGAGTATAACTGTCTGGGAAGGACACTTCGTGCATACTCTGTTGGCTGTCGTGCCGGCTATCGCCTACAGCGATGACTCCCTTCATTTAAACTAACGAAAGCACTAGAAGGAAAGAGCCGAAATGCGCTGCGGCATGAGAACATCTGGCAGGTGAAATAAAGTATTGGCGGGGATTGGAAGTATACTCTTAGCATGCTTACCAACCTACTAGGAAGCCTCATAATGCAGTAATTGGTGGATTTGTCAGTTCACCAACAAGCACTTACAAAACATCGCGAAATCGGCCTGTCTTCCTTTTGAGTAATAACCTCGGTTTAAAAAGCAGCCTCAATCGACCATCCCAATGTGCATTCTCAAAGAACCACAAACTGTACAAAGGCCCAGAGCAAAGCCTAAACTCGGTGACACTGCTGAGCAGGGTTTCTGCACGCGGCCACAGGTCCTAACCGCATGGGGATATTCGTGTATTTACGCCACCCCACATGCTGCCATCCCTTCCGGGTCAATTGCAGCAGCGGCGATAGTCTAAATGCAAAATAAGAAAGCAATGGAATGGAGCTTCTAAAGCTTCTAGTTCACCGTGCCACCGCCGCCACAACGTACAGCTGAGGTGAAAGGCTGACTTGAGACTATCGCCGCAGGAGTCTGTCAGCTAGCTTGGAAAGCACCTCCAAAATAATGTAGCTGGTGTGACCTGGCGCTTGCTGTCATTGAGCTAACGACAAAGCATCGATCAATGGAGTCGATTTGCTTTAAAAAGACGCAGGGATGCGCGGGCTGGCAGCTAGTGACTCGCGGATAGCCCGCACTGAGGTCCCCTTCACCCTAACTTCAGAGTTCGTCATGGGACATGCCAGCCACCTCCGTTGGCGGGTCTTTTTCCAGGACGTCCGGTAGCATAACAAAGAGAATACCAGTTGTCCATGACACCTCGTTGCCGTTAATCTGAGCACCACAAAAAACGTGCGGTTGCTTGTGGTGAGGCGTATAAAGACACACAATGTAGCCAGTCGCACGCAGTAATAGAAAACTCATTTAAAAAGAGTAGAGATCGGTAAATTACTAGCTTTCACTGGCAGAGTAAGATATCCCCAAACTGGGGCGGGGCCTGTTGTGTCCAACAAAGTCGAGAATCGCACTTCGTTCACAGCAAAGAGTTCCCTATGTTCGTCCAATCGGAGGACATCTTCAAGAAACTGTGACATCAGCACTAGCCTGCAAAAAGCAAAACAATCTTTGGAATCAAGTCGACGACAGAACACTGAGAAGCGGGCAACGACCGGCATATGGCATGGCGTCCTGATTCATATATAGATATACATTATATACAATGTAGATAAATAAATACATACGTCAATAAATAAATAAATATATATATATATATTATATAAAGGCATAAGGGGCAGGAGTGATGGGACAAATATAAAAGAGAACGCCAGTCTGACCCGAAACATCCGGTCTGTGCCTTTTCGGCAGCAGCTGAGGGATGTAGCTTGCTGAGGACGTCTCGAATTCTCGGAAGAGAGCAGAGAGACTTTGCACTACGTCGGAAGGAGGAGATGGAGAAACGAGGCCTTGCTTCCGCTTGCACCACATACTGTGCACATTTCATAAAGCAGAAACGCAGAAACAAACATGATTGCAGCAAGCAGGAACTCAGAGCCCCTATTGACAAACATAGAACGTATGCAGCCACAATGCAGTGACCACAAATATTCGTCGCTTCCTTACTACGCCATACAACGGCAGGGATGTGGCGACTTCATTGACAAGGCAAAAATATATCTAAGCAAAGATAAACACTTGCAGAAACAAAGAAAACTCAGCTCACACACACGGACCTCGTTAAAGTGAAAGAAGTTCTCGGTGCCATAGAGCTGCATGCCATTTGGCAAGTCAAACGGAAGCTTCTCATGTTCCTTCCAGGAAGAGGAAATATCCTAACCACAGCAAAAAGCAAATAACCCAGTAGCTTGTGGCATACATATTTACATATTTGTCTATTTATTTCACGTTGGGCTGCCTATGGCACTCTACGGAACTCTCGTCCACACCTTCCGGCAGCCGTCGAAATTTGCAACTCCCCTTGCCCGCGTGTGCCGTTTGTTGCGAAGCCTCTCTGCTTCCTCGTTGGCCAGGGCCTCAACTGCCTGGGAGTCTAAATGGCTCGTCAGGTCTTCCCAGGACATTCCTTTTCGCGCCTCCTCCTCATCTTTCATGAGGCATTTCTGCCCTCTTGCAGCCGGCGGAGTTTTGACTGGATCTACGCCATCGGGTAAGAACTCGTCGATAACGAAGTGGCTATTCTGAAGATCGATGGAGAGCGTCACGTCTTGCGGGAAGCAGGAAAGGGGTGCCTCATAGTGCGGTGAAGAGGGTAGCAGCATCGTTGCCTGATTTGGCTGAGACCCTGTTATAAAGGAGGGGTGGCCCTTCTCTTCCAAGTGAGAGGCATGGAGGTCGTAGTGATTCCGCAAACTCTGTACAGCGACGCGAACCAAGGCAAGCTGCCTCCCTGGAAAAGTGAAATATACGCAGATATAAGGAAATGTAAAACTTGCATATCTAATGACAATTAGACGAAAAACAACACGAAACAGGAGCGGTACATATACCTCTAAGTAAGCAGTAGTCCGTCACGACAGCATATGACCTTCCCAAACAGTGTCAGACACATCAATACAAGTAGCATGGGCACATATGCCAGAGATAGTATGCCTGAGCCCCAAAGCTAATTCATACTCATTAACGAGTCATCTGCGAACTTGAATGTAGCCATGCATTTGCAAGCTAATGTTGATGAAATGGGAGTATGTTATATAGGAGAGCAGCTCAGCATATGGTATATCTACAGAACTAATTGCAAAAAGTCTTGCAGCATACCCAAGCCCAAGTAGCTCTTGGCAAAAAGCAGAATCAGCTTTCCGCACAGCCTGAGAATCTTCAGATCTGCGTGTCCTTTGACTGGAAGCAGGAACGAGCCAGTTTCTGCTTGGGGTGAACTGACAATTGCTGCGAAAGGGTCCGTACTCTCCAGCGCAGAGAGGGGAAGCTCAAAGACCACTTGTGCAGACGCGCCTCCCATTTCAATCATGGCGCCGGTCCCTCCCTCCTGAAACTGCTGCTGATGCCTTAACCTTACCATAGACATCTCCTTGGGCATGTGTCCAAGTAGCTGGTTCAGGGCAAGCCACCCCAATACGCCTTCTTCATCGCCCGACAGAACCCCGCAAGACTTGTATGGCAAATACCTCAGTCCCCAACCCTGCAGGTTAGTGCATACGGCATTTAAAAGCGCCTGCTTCTGCTCTTGAGGGAGCGCTCGCATACCGGCGGTGCCCCGAAAGATGACCAGAGCACGCCGCTGGTCTTCTGGATTTGGCAGGGCCTGCAAAGCCGCTAGCTGCAACCTTTTCATGTAATGTGCAAATGTTTTTGAAGAAGCTGCGTCGCTATGGAATTGTTCGCCACTCATGGCGCTTTCACCTTGTCGAGGTTTCAGAGGCTCCTTTTCCTCCTCTGGGGCTTCTTGTGCATTCTCGCCTCCATTTGCTTCCATGAAAACTTGCTCGGCAAAAGCCGCAATCCCTGGGCTGATTCGTTTCGTTGCAATGGTAGGCACGTCCACTTGCAAATGGCCCTGCGCCTCCCCGCTTTTTCTTGGTGCATAAGTATAGCTGTAGACGTATAGACGAGTTCCCGTACTACCTCCATCAACTACCACCGCAGTGCCTCTAATTTCAAGGGCTCCAGCCTCCGCTGCTAAAGAGGAAGCGTTCATCCCGGGAAATAAGCAGATGCATATTGTAGAAACGGCAGCATATAGCATCCTCAGTTTCTGTATGCGCCGGCATCGTAGCAGAGCTACGGACGATCTGTAAAAACCACAGAGCTGTTCGAAACGAGGAGAAATACCCGTCATCCTTGTGTGTCCGAGCTTAAAAAAGATCAGGCGGCCGAAAAAAAACTGACGGTTCAGCTAGTGGCATGCAACCTCCCAACACTGCGCTGCAGTGATAGAGATTTCCTTCGTTATTGATACACTGCAGATGCTGATGGTTGCAGGAATAACAAAAAGTATGTAACATGAGAGCAGAAATAGAGTCGGCGCAGGTCGGCATCAGCTGGGTGCCTCGTGAGATACTGAAGACGAGCTTGCCAGATGCGGCATCATGGTGTTAGAAGCTCACAAAATTCACAAATTAACTGTTTTTCAAGAAAGGCGAGGAACTTGCCCCAGTATAACCAGAAAACCCCAACCTATTGTCGGTTGGGGCTGTGGCAGCGGTCGATTAGTGCATTAACTTCTATTCAAGTTCGCATCCTAAAGTGCTTTGGAGCACGAATATACGCGTTCAGGTCTAATTTTATCATGCTTTGCTAATAGGTGCTGTTACATGAGCCGCCTTGTCCTTGGAAAGTCATAGTAGGTGAAGCATCATCCCAAACCTTAGACACATCCAGCATCAATAGAAATGGTCTAAACGAAAATAGACGGGGAGCCAACCGATTATTCTGTATGTCTTATACAATGATGAAAATTTTCACTCTCAATCTCAAGGCGCCAGTTTGAAGCATGGTGGTTTGAAGTGTGGTAGTGGATTCTGCTTGCTGGGTCACAATAGTCGAAGCATAGTAGCTCCCCAAGCTCAGAACTGGCCCTTTGAGCATTGGGCCTTTGCCGGTAAGCGTTAGTTGGCTTGTTTAGTTGAAGCCAACTTCTGGTGAAACGGATGCTGTGACTGCGCCTAGACGGTGGAGGGGAGCTTCCCACTCCGACACGCATTGAGTTTGGTTACGATCACGGGAAACGATTGTAGCTAGTTCTCTCTGCTGTTTAAACTCGTTGTTGGTACACTCTAAGTTTCCAATAGTATTTTGGGCCTCAGTTACGGCCATGCAGTCTGAAATGGTTGCGGTGTTCGAAGAGAGGGCCTCGCTTTGACTCCCGCGTTTGCATTTGGGTCTCACGATTTTCTTGTAAGGCCCGGTCCCTGGCCCTCTTTGAGTTTGTAGGTGTAGCGTAGTTCATCAAGTAAGGCTGTTAACTGTTGGGTGGCGGAAGCTTACAAAGCGCGACAGGCAACCCTTCGTCAGCTATTCGTTGGCTTGCCTCAAGCAGCTGGGCCTACAGTGTAGGCACCGAATCCCAGTATACCTCTATGACCTTTCCAGGCAGCTGCTGCTCGTAGCATGCAGTTGTGCCCCAGTGGCTGGACGGATGTATGGGTTTGGAGGTGTTGGGGTGACGGGCCTGGTTAGGATGCTCCTGTTCATGCAAGTGTCGATCTTGGGGCATGAGCGTCTTGGCCATACGTTAAGCTGGAGAAAAACGGGATGTTGGCAATAACGCCTTTAGTGCGAAAGCAGGAAGTACGTCCGTGCCCCACTTCTGGCAAAGTCACGTAGTGTGATGACTCCAGTTGGAAGTTTCTTTAACGGTACCCTCAGGCCGTAGGTCTGAAACTACTCCTTAGGCAAAGCTATGGCTAATGGCTATATCAGTGGTGAGATCTATGGACCGGAAACATGTGGAGATATTGTAGTTCAAGCGCTTATGCCGAAGTGTATGTTCTCTAATATTCTGAATGCAATCGAGCTGACCTAGCTGGTCTTAGCCTGAAGTCGGTACCCCAGCTTAGCCTACTACAAAGAGGGTATTCAAGTACAGATTTTAAGATAACACCGTCCCAGCTAGTTCAGGTCCATTGCAGGCGGGCCATTACAGGACAAAAACAACCTATAAATGCCTAAACGTCTCCAGAAGTGAGCTGTATCTATGGAGAACTCTGCAGCATGCCAAACAGAGTGTAACGTGCGAAAATGAGTGTCAGTGATGTACAGCTAACACTTTAGACATTACTGCACCTGCACATTATACAGGCATGATATGCACGATTGAATAGAGCAATACTAGCTAGCAGGCTGCCGAAGGGGAGGAGGCTAACCCCAGCACCTCACAAACCAAAGGCCATAGACCTGAGACTACCCCTCGGGCTGGGTATCGCAAGAAGATCAATAGAGAGATTCATGGACAAAAAACCATCCTGAAGAAATCGTCCAATGGCATACTTTAGTATACTTTGGCCTCGGCCGATCTAAAACTGCTTTTGCATAGTGCAGGATGTGTTGGGATGTTACGAAGTCAAAATCGTTCATCCCCCGTAGCCTATTTGTCTTTCGTATGAACCTCCAGCCCACTCACGTCCATTTCAACGCTCGGGGACAAACGCAAGTAGTGTGCCATTTTAGTGTTGTACTAAGTCTTCACTGTACTGTAGAGTAGCTGCCTGTGCAGCAACAACAGATGGTGTCGAGGAGCAGCACCCTCGCATGGAATTTTCATTTCACTTATTTGCAGTCGAAGAAAAATTGCTGGAGTCATATAGTGTGCGAACTGTGAAATAAACTGAGATAAATCACAGAAGGGACTTGAAAACTGTATGCAGCTCAGTTTAAAGAAACATCCAGAACATATGTACATAAGGCATGCGTTGACCCTACAATAGGCACTCGAAATAAGGCTACCTGCGTACTATTTGGAAAAATTACTACTTGAAGGAATTGATACATGTTTCGACAGGATTCTATCGACAGCCATGGGCAGACTGTACCATGTCTCAGCAATCTCAAGAAGAACGTTCTTCAGAGCGCTTCCCTTTATTCAAAAAGAGTCATCCCCATGACGGTTAATTCGCTCGCATGCAACTTGCAGATCATACGACTGCAACAAACAGATGGCGAGAGCGGCAGTTACGGCCGCTAGAGCCCTGGCAATATTACGTATACGCAGAAATTGCACATTAACCATAAACAGCACATCATCGTCTCGGTGGAAGGCAGCATAACTACAATTCTACAAAATGCACCACAGTTGTACAACTAACATCAAGTGGAGGTTTTTGAACGTGTAAGTTTTGCCTTGACCTTGGCAAGCACAGTAATTGGGAAGCTGAGACTCTTTCGCAGTGTAGACGAGGGGCTTGGCCGGGCCTTCTGGTCCTTCGCTGCTGCTTCCAGTTGCTCAATACGCCAGGCTGGAACCGGCCCGGCATTTTCTGCTCGTGCTGCAGCGGCTGCCGCAGCTGACGCTTGTGCAGCCGCCACGGCTCTGATTGCTACACCTGCTTCGGTGTAATCCAAAGGACTTTCACGACCGCCTTTGCATTTGTTGCCGTTCCTCTGTTTTTCACTTTTTCGGCTCTCTCCTTTTCTTTTTTTGGAAGATTCCTTTGTTGTACAGCTTCCTCTGTTCGTTAGTGCATCGGCGGTCTTACCTCGACGATTATCCTGTCCAGGACTTTCGACAGGCTCTTTGGGAATCCGATGCTGCAAAGAAGGAAACTGTGAACTTTCCGCATTTTTGTTGTTTCCAGGAGCTGCGTCCTTAGATTTTGAGGGAGAGCGTTGACTTTCCTGTCCGTGGAAGCCAAACATGCGCTGAAGATCTGTAAAGGCCGCTGGCACTCTACCAAAGTACGCTTCTGTTGTGCTCATATTTCTGCGAACTTGAGGGGGCATCGTGTCATACGATTTGGGGATGGCTCCTTGAGACTTTACGCTTTCGCAAGGGGAACGCCGGCTTCTGCGCCTGCCTGCAGAGCTGGTCCAGTCGGATTGCAGAACACTCTGTACCGACCCGCTGTTCCTTGCTTCGTCGCTAGTAGATAGCTGGGATGCAGCGGAGGACGCAGTAAAAAGCATAGAATTTCTTTCTTCGGTAGAGCCAATCCCCTGCTTGCTGCGAGGGCGAGCCGCCACCCTACTAGCTTTTCGTGTGCTAATCCCCGGTTCTAAAGATTGAGTCCTGGAAAGGGGACCTTTGACCCTCCGCACAGAGGATAAATCGACAGCAGGTTCTGCGCTACTGCGTCGCGCCAATGCAGTATTTACATTTTTTCGCCGCCCAGCCCTCTTTGGAACATCTAGGTCTACAGCACCAGTTCCATTCCGAACAAGCTGAGAAGTCTCCGAGCCTCGTGGGACTGTGGGAACAGCCTCTGATGCAGCTGGCAATCGACTTAAATGATCTCCGTTATGTGCTTTCTCTGTCATTACGTGGCCATCGACAGGGTCTTCCTGTTGTCGTGATAGAAGCGCGCGTTCTGATGCTGCTGTGGGCCTCATTGTCATGTTTGACACTTCATTGGGCGCTTCGAATTCTAAAGGGTTGGTAATCTCATGGAGGGGCGGCTCTGGAGCATCCATACGCAAAATACGTGCATTATCGATGTGGTGTTCTTTTAAAAGTCGGACACAAGGCCACAACTACCCGGCTGGATAATATGAAGCTGTTACAATAATAATTACCTTGCACTGTGTTTGCGCCTGCTTGCCTTCGAAAAGAGATACCATCCAAAAAGTTTCGGCTGTTACTACTATTGTCCCTGCTTGGCTGTCGCTTCGTAGTAGCGGTAGTGCCCTGTATTAATTCCAGCTTGTGAAACAACTGCACCGACTGCATCTGCTGCTCAGGCGGTTTGCATCGCTTGTGCTGAGCATCAGACAGCGAGGACGAGAACACCAGAGAAGCGGCATTAAGCCCTTTTGAAGGTACTTCAGTGGCCTCCGAGAATGCAGGCGCGCTGCTGTAACCATCGGCCAAGCTGCCGTACTTTTGAAATGGGCTTTCTAACCGTCCGTTCCACTCGTGGTGCTGGACATCCTCACATGCACGCACTAATTGGAGCAACATTAAGTTTGAAAACGATTTCTACATAACTATATATTGAGAAATGTTGGCAATTAGAAGACTTTTACATGGAAAACTAACTCGATTCGACGCCCACTAAGAATCTCCTGGCCTTTGCTACAATGAACTCATGCTTACAGTATGTGGAGTTCCAATACCCCCTTTGTTCCCAGTATTTCTCTACTTGTGGCGAACCGCCTGCCCCTCGTTGAGAATGCACTGATCGTTCAGGCATCTGTTAGGTAATTAGCCCGTGAATTAGCTAGCAGTATGACTTGTGTGAAGGTTCATCTAATGTAAGCTGCCATTTGATCTAAATAGGGCTTGCATACCTCTGCGGACTGTAGTCCTGAAGATAGAACTCGCGTGCTGGAGGCATGGGCATGACGTTCAACGATGATTCCTCCTTTCATCCATCGCATGGACTGAGATACACTCAAAACACTGCTCTGAGAGAGCAGCCGCTGTGGATCTGCGCCCCAGAGGGGCACTCCACACCCGCCGTTGCGTGGCTCAGGCTCCTCAGTAAAAGCACAGAACCCGTGAGACGAACTTGTTGGAACCAAAAAGTCCCCACAGCTCATTTTGCTATCGAAGAAAGAATGGGGCAATCGGAGGGCACTTGCAGCTAGAAGGCTCTGTGGAAGAGCTGATGAGCTTCCTTCTGGCACGCGGAATTGGCTGAGTTCCTGCATTCTACAGGCTTAACATGGCCAGCCCCGTTGAAGAGAACCCGATCCCAGCAATGTGGCCAAACAGAAATAGGTTAAGAACGAACAAGAATACCAAAGAAACAGACCTCTTGAATGGTTGCTGAAGCCTTTTGTTTTGCTATAGCCACGTTGTCAGCAATTATGGTTACTTACGATACAAGCTGCTTCTCCCCAAACCAGCATGTTAAACCGTCCTGAAGGAAACGGAGGCATTCGCTTAGATAGTAAATCGTCTTCAAAAGAAGGTTATGAGCAACCGAATGTGTCGGCAGCGTCAATAACAGGGTTTTCTTGCACTCCTCGATGCAAAAGCCGGCTCAAAGGTTTTAAGCCCTTTGGGATATGCAGATAGTTACATGCTTAGTCAATGCGAATGATGGTCGTCAGACGTGCACCATAAAATACCTGAGGCGAAGTCATTCCACTCGAGACTGAGCAGTCCGTCTTATGTGCCGCTGAAAGAAACGACCATAGTGAATTTTCTCCCTTTGCTTTAATGTAAAAACACTCAAAATTTTAACAAGGAAACGCAAAAGTGGCTTTGGGCCTGTTTATGGGGAGTAAAGGTTGCTTGATAGTGGACCAGCAGGTTTGTCGGAAGCTGAGTCCAGCTGCAGCATTCGAGTGAGAGCCGGAGGGAGGCCCCCAACGATGTCCATGAATTAGACTTCCGGTGGAATTTTACGGACATATTCTAACAATTCACCGCGTTGTTGGTGCGGCACAAGCTAGATTCTTCTGGGTACAGTTCTTTGGGTGGTATGGGTCCCAGGCCCCATAGACCATCCAGGTTCTCACGTAAAGTGGACATCGCCAACAGACAATTAGGAACCCTTTGCCTTGGCATGCTAATAATGTTATGCCACAACTACGGTCATTGCGAACCTGCTCTGTTGGGTGTGCATACCAGTTGGAATCAGCCGATAGAGGTGCCAGCTGAGTGATGCTTTCGTGCAAGCATTCAACGCCAATAACTACGTTCTAAGCACTTTAATACAGGGGCAGCAAGCCCGTGCGTTTTTGGACTCTCTTTTTGTTCGTGGGCTCGTGACACCATGACGTTCTTCGGAATTAGCATCAGTGTCCTCAACAGCAGTACTCCCAGTACAAGTCAGAATGCAGAAAGCTGTGATATGACACCGTATCAGGCCGTAATGGTGTCTCGGGAGGTGCGTATGCGAGGCATCACGGCGGCCCAGCAGACCTACGGCAACCTCCACTATGAATACACACAGGCATATGCCGCATACCAACAACTTCAGGTTTGTTGATGCATTTTAGTTAATAAGGTTGCAGCCAGTGAACCTACGAACTGCTACTGCTGGTGCGCTATCGCACTGCTGTTCCTTCATTCAGTAGATACTCAAAGTTGCCGAAGCAGTGCCTCCAAATGAGGAATGGACCTTGGCTTGCTTGTGTGTACTTGATTGTTTCTCTTAGGCGGATGTAACAGGGAAATCACAAGCCGTTGAGGCGTTTTTCCGAGCGCAGGAGCCTGCAGCGCGAGCTGTTTGTGAAAGAGCAGCTCTAGCTAAGATAGAGCAGATAAAGGAGAAGGGCACGGACTATACGCATCCCAAATATGCATCCCTGGTCTCTGGTGTGCCAATTCGTAGTACCTTCTTTGTTGTCTAAAGTGAAAGCTGCCATATAAGCGGATCAATAATGCAATATTGACTCGTATGCTATGTGGGCGTTCTCCTGTTAGCCTCTGTCTTCATAACATCTCCTAAGCCATTTCCGCCTCGTGGTTGAACTCTCTACTTATTGCCACAAACAGGAATCCGATGAACAGAGGAAAGGCAGCCCGTTGACGCAGTGCATGTGGGGTCTCTGCAGGACTAAGTGAAGATCACCGCAGGGCCGTGGACGAACTGCTAGTTCCCTATTACACATATGTAGATGAATTGGAAAAGGCGGAAAACGCTCTTTGGGTGAAACACTCATCTCTGACAGCCGCGGAGGTACAAATCACCTCATACCTCCCAACGAAGTTAAGAAAACGAACGTGTTTTCAGCTGCCTTAGTATTACACACCGAACACACCACATAGTATGCTGCCCCGACTTCAGCTCTTGCTTGTTTGACTACTCTAACATTCGTTTTATGCAGCAAGTTCGTCTTCTCTGGACGGTCGAGCTAGACGCCGCAGATTGGCAACTTCAGACGTTGCCTGCTGACGAGGGCAAGTCAGCGGATCGAGTAAGTTGCAGCATTTGAGCAACCCCATATGTGCGGGACTTTCCCACCAGTCTCACCTCCTAAACAGTAACAGTTATGGGAGTCTTATCAGCCGCGTATAGCGCATACCATTTGAGCGTTGTAGAGCTGCTTGGTGGGTTGGGTTATTGGTGGTTATTTTGGGACATGTTCTCCATGTTCTCAGAATATTGCCGAGCTACGCCACCTGGCGCAGCGTGTCGCTGAGATTCGGAAAAAGAGGCTGCTAAGAAGGAAAAAAGAGAAAACTGTCACACGCCACCTTGCGTTGGAGAAACCCGGTGTGGACAATGCTTCTTCCACTCAATCTGAACAGGTAAGAAATCATGACAGGCGCGTTTGAGTTAAAACAAAAGGGCCTCTAGATGTGATTAGCTTCATAATTATTTGTATTCATTTTGACTCCCCACTGTGATTTGGTGTACTCTGGCTTATTTCACAGCAAGGACTCGCAGCTCCAGACGACGCCTCACGGGTTTTCTCAGCACCACCTTCTGCACGGTCGTCCACAACGCGAAGCACCGCAAGCAAGGCAAAAAAGTCGAAAAAGAAGCTAGACTTTAACGCCGCTGATTGGTTGTGATGACCCTCCACAGGTAGGGATGCCATCGATTGAAACTGGAAAGCGGACGCTCGTACAGGCCAGCTGAAGTTGCACAAGATACCGAATGCTGTCCGCTGGCCACAGTCTTGAAACGCAGCTAATAAGCCGTCTTGGAGTTGGTACATTTCTTTGCTATTCGTCTTCTATCGCAAGACTGGCTGCAAGCAAGCCGCCGCACTTTCACCAGATATCGTCCTGTGGTTGATATTTTGTAATAGCTTAGATGGCAGTTAGAATGAATGGCTACAGCTCTGGATTTCTGCCGGTGGTGAGAAGTTCCTGTGGCTAATGGGAAACCTAAGCTTGAAGGGGTGGTCTTGTATAGTACCTACACAGCCTGTTCTTGGTATAGAAGACAAGCCTGCCCCGGTGGACCAATTCTAATTGTTTGCCTTTCCACACAGTGGGATGGGCACGTTCCAATTGTTTAATTCTTTACACATGAAATGGTACCAGATGGCGCAGACATGACATACTCGAATCACATGCCTGAGCTCAGGTGAAAACTCGGTGCCATCAAGACAACTGCAGGGAACTGGAACTTTACCAGGGGTAGCGAGTCAGCAGCATAGTATAGGATGAATCTTCATATGCTTTAGAATTCATAATTTCTCAGATGGGCTTGCACAAATGGCGGTTTAGATTTTTCAACCCACGAAAGTTTGCCTCCAAGGTCTTGCTGTTAGGAGTGGTGAAAATGCATTTTCATATTACCCCTGGTTCCCCCTAGGAAGCTGATAAGTCTTGGGAATCGTGGGGTACATAAAACAAACGTGAAAAATTGAATCTTTGTGCTTGGGCTGACGCAGCTGTGCTCAAACGAAAAGGCGATAGCAAGTCATTTTCACTTAACTACCGAGTTGCATAAAAGTAACCGGGAATTTGCAGCATTCAAAGGGCATTTGTTGTCAACTGCCTCAGAAACTGGCTAATCCTCAAATTAGTGGGTTACGGCACCGTGGAGACGTGAGATTGAGGTAATGAAAGCCTAAGAGCAGCAGGGCTAGAAAAATGCTCGATAACATTATGCCACACCCAGAGGAAAAGAGTTTGGACTGCATGCGCACGGAAGCATGGTGATAAAAGCAGCATCCTGCATCAGCATCAGAAAATCGATCCGATCCAGCTGGCAAACCCAGTTATCCACTTTTAGAGACCAAGACACCTTGTTTTCGTACCAGTCATAGCAACGGCGGCAGTAAACAGGTTGAACACAAGCAGTAAACTGAGGCGGTTACTCCACTAGGGACTTCGGATCTGCAGCGAGCTCCAAAGCACGTTCCATAAAAAGCAATCCTCACATCCTGAATTCTAAGTTTCTGCTGTACTCGTACAAGTTTCTAAGGTCGAAAGGAAGAGGCTGTCCACGAGCAGTCCCCGCAGTCGCGGGCATATACCAGACACAGGTGCCACCGAGCGGAACCGCAGCTACCAGGGCACCGTGTACAAACGTAACTGCTCTTACGTGGTTTACGTGGCATTACAATACCAGGAAGGACCGCAAGAGTGGTAATGAAAACACAGGGGCTGTGTGAAAGGGAGATGCTTTGTGGTATCGCAAGGAACTGACGACGCACTTGACGACAATTTCCCCCCCAAGACCCGATAAGCAGCTAATGCTCTAGAGGACGGCCACCGAATCTCATGGGATGTTTATGGACTAAAGCACCCCACTGCTGCTACTGAATACTATGGCTGCGCTGTTCGTTGCCTGTGCAACCGGAGGGAGCATCCCGTTCAATAGCAGTAAAAGTCCCATATTCCGTCTCCCACACCAACCGTGCATCCTGTATACCAATGACTGAACAAAAAGTCGCCACACCAATCAACAACCTTTTCCAGATTCCATGCATCAAGGATCCTACCGTTTTCTGCCGGGAAATTCCTAGAAGCCTTGGAAGACAGGAATTTATGAAGCGATTATTTACCCAGCGTTCCTGAAACCATAGTTTGCAGGATGAACGTATTAACAATACGAATGTCATAGTGCATGTCTCCCCGGACGAGTTCCAACCAACAACGCCCTTTCCCTTTTGGAGAATCCACATGATGAGCCCTCTCCCACGAGAAAACAATAACGCGAAAGCGTTTGGAAACACGAACAACAACCAGTACCACACCCCGCAAAATTGCACTTGGTCATGGGGGAACACAGCAACATGCATACACATCATGCATTCTATTAACAGCCGAGCCCCTGTAGAGCTTGCAACAGGCGAACCGTCCACAACTCGAAGGCTCAGTTCAGGGGAAAGCGTGAAGAGTGAAGAAATAGCGTACGATTTGCGTCGGAGAGTTTTGGTTTCCTCTGATGAAGCCGAGGACCACGTAAATTGTCCACACTGCCGAAACCAACAGCTATTTCTAGAAAGCATGGAAACAAATACACCAAACACGTGCCTTCGGTGAAGTTGTTTGATATCTATCTCTACTAAGGGAGCAGAGATATCACAGCAACATCGCACCCGAACTTGCTACACACCAGAAACGTTGCCTGGTTGCTGCGCGCACAGACTGACCCCTATGCTGTGTCCCCTTTCAATAGCCTTTATTGCTGTTTTCAATCGCATCAGAGGGGATCTCTTTACGATGGCGGAGATAAGCAGAGGGTCATCGTTCCGCTGGGCGACGTTAAGCAACACTAGTGTTTTTGAGGATGCCAACGGCGAAGGCTCCTGGGGTTCGCTGGCTGCATTCGGTTCTTCAGCCTGCGACCCTAATGTTTTGTCCCCGACTTTCCTCTGCAGACGGGCATAAGTACCTCTTTCTGCAACACGCAAAACGTACACGGCAGCCGCACACCACAATCGAAGCTTTTAGCCCTCACCATACAGTTAACGTGACCAGCTGGTAGAAATAACGGAGGTACTGGAAATAGGAGGAGACCACTTCCTGAGAGCATTCTGCTGCTGAGGTCATCAGGTCGCCACTGGTTCAATGAGACGCATGAGTGTGTCGTGCAGAAATCGCGGCGTATGACCTGTTGCTGGATGGCACCGTGCTCCAGGTTAGCCTTTCCGCCCTCATGGGCGTTCACGGGTTTCACCTTTCCGAGGCGTTCTCTTTTATCTAAGGATGTCTGAGGACCCACCCGTAGAAACTTTTGAAAAGGCCATCATAGAGGGTACAATAATTTCCACATTAAGGTCCGCAGCGCTGACATTGCGCTGGAAGGTTGGGAGATGCGCCACTCGAAATATTTTTTTTGTTAGAGCATTAGTACGCGCCCCAAGTTTTTTTTTGGTTCCTCAAACAGGGCAGTACGCGACAAACGGTCGTCCTCGTATTCTACCTAAAGGGTCCTCTCCAAAGTGTCCCCGCATGCGTTTTTCACGAGAAATCTCCAGGGAACACAAAATCTCTCAGGTGTAACAAAACAAGCGTGTGAAGCATTTTTCAATTTCGTTTTTGTTGCTGCAGTGTGGGCGCGTCACACCGAGTTCTGTGCTGCTGCTCTCTCTTCTCTTCCTAGAGACTCTCCTCTAGTGCGGAAACTGCTTTCACCAGTCGTTGTTGCTACTGGAATCTCGTCGGGACAGATGGAGGCTCACAATAAACGGGGTCGACTTCGGCTCCTGTCTTGTCCAGAAGGGCTGAGGAGTCGGATAAAAGAAGAGTAGTTTGGGACTTCTCAGGGCTTTGAAGTGCTTTCATGCTGCTCCTCACGAAGCTGTTTAGACAGCTCGATAAACCGCGTAAGTGCTATGTTTGCAGCAAAGTTAGACGAAGGGGCTCACCATTTGAAGGAGGGTCATGGTTTCTCCTCAAACCCGTTTCTGCATTCACGGGGGAGCCAGCTGAGATGGCGAGGCTTTCACAGAGTGCAAAAACCATGGGGGAGACCAGTGGTTTAGCCGTGCCTACTTCAACTGCAGACAATGCATTTTGGAAACAAGAGAGAAGATGGCTGTCGCTCCCGGTGCTTTCCCCTTCGCCCTCGTCAGTGCCTTTAGCAGGGGGAAGTGACCCCGAAAGTCTTTCTTTCCACTTGATGGCTAGGGCCGCATCCCGCTTCCTCTCTGCCGAATGAGAGCGAGAGCGATCTCCCGCATGCAGGCTTTTTAAACCTGCACTCGAGAACTTACTGGCGAAAGCCGGAAATGAATTGGAAGAGGAGAGGGACCCTAAATAAAAACTAACATCACTGAAGTGCTCTGCCCCCTGAAGAATAGGTGAATCCTTCCGTGCTTTAAGGTTTCTACATGCCAGCCCGTTGATTGGGCCGCCTCCAGACACTTGGCCAATCCTACGCTGGTCTCTTTGGCGCGCTCCCCACCACGGAGTTCGTCGTTGCCTTTTCCGTTGTTGGGTCTACTGACTCCGAGAATCGGCAGAACAAACTGGCATCGGGTTGGTGGCAGCCCCCGGCTACATTTTGCTTCCCCATAAAATCTGCCCAACGTGGCAAGCCGCATGTGCGTGGCCCCCGCCGCGGCACGCAAGACGTTTGGCAGCCACCACCCCAACATTCGTCTGAAGAGCATCTCTAGAAAACAAACCCAGGGGGCCCTATGAGAACGCATTCGAAATCCTCCATAATTTCTTGCCAGGTGTCTCAATTTTTTGTGAACGAGGGGGCAGAAATAACGGATAAAACGTGCAGACAATCCTAGGCATTGCTGCTTCCACCCTAGACCTCCTTCCTCTGGCTTCCTCTCTGCCCTCAACTTTCCTACCCAGGTGGTACTTATCCTCTCCCGCTGTGCAGCTGCTGGAGGGTTCTGCATCTGAAAAGAACATCGGAGCAACTCGGCACCTTCAGCGGACGGCGGCCTGTTTGATTTATTTCCTCCCTAGTATGCAGTATCCACACCCCGCTGTCAAAGCGCATGTCTAGCATCTTGGTGAAGTTTTCCAAAGCTGTACGGTGTGACAGCCTCTGCCCCTTCACTGCCTGCCAGTGCTGAGCACGGCAATGAACAGGGACGGAAGAGGCGCCTCCTGCCGTGGAGCTGGGGACTGCATGCAAAACTTGTTCTTGAAGAGAACTCATAGTTCCTTCGTTGTATGAGGACCCTGCAGCTGGGGGCGTTTCGACGCATATGAAAATTTTGCTGCTTGCTACCGATGAAGGAAAGAGGACCTGGTGCCTCTTCTTTTCCAGTGTCCTGCTGGCGCAGGTCCTGCTGTGCTTCTGAGCTTGCTGCTTCAGAGGAAACAGCGCGACCGTGGCGAAAGTAACGGAAATTTTTCTTTCTGTCGCAACGAAGGAACTGATGGTCTTTTTCAGCTTTTAGGATCATAGCCGCCCAAACTGCGTTCAGTAGCAGGGCCAGCATCCAAAACGGAAGATCCGATCCTATCACGGCCCCGAGGCCGACACGCGCAATCTGTGCTGGAAAGATAAATATTGCCTTCGAAGCACCAACAGCAGCAGCAGCCACAGAGACAACAGCATCTAGCAGCAAATAAACAGCAACAACAGAATCAGTAGCAGAAAGCAAAGCAGGAAAATTCCATCGTTTTACACAGCCCACTTTTCCGGAGGAGGGCAGAAGGCATCACTAACCCTATATTCTACAAATATGGGGCTAGTGGCGCTTCTCTCCCTTGAGGGTACCAAAGCGCCTCTGGAACTGAGCAAAAAAAAGCTGAGGAAAACAGCGGGAAATTGGGGCCCCTACCATATTTAGATCAATTAGGGGCCTGTCTGCAAAAGGGTGCCTTTGTTCGAAGTTGAAAAGAGTTACGGCCGAAGTGTTTCCGCAAATGAAGGCTGCGCTAACAGCTGTCGCCTTGTGCATCGGATACGCCAGCACTAGTGCAACAATAAGAACATAGAAAACACCCCCTGCGAAACGACGGCACAGAACCAAACCCACACAAAAATTGTCCCTACCAAGACACCCCAAACAATCCAGGATTCTCAGTGCGGTTCAGAGAAGAGCACATAGGTTGAGTGTCCCGAGGTGAGTGTCCCCGCATGTGGCCCTCGTTCGCCCGAGGGACGTAAAAGACAATTATTATGAGTAAAACCCACAAATCTCACCTCCAGTCCCCGTTGCGATTGCAACAAAGCTGGCGATGCCGATTGGGGAGAGGTTGGCAATGCTTCTAAGCTCTCCCAATAACATTAATGAGGGTTCAGAAGGACGTTATCGAGGAGCCCCCACTGTCTGGAGGGGCTTTGAGAGGGTACCAAGGGTTCTTTGACTCCCGATTCTTGCCCGCAAAAGAGACCTCAGGCTGCCCTTTCGACCAGGGCTTGGTTTCCAATATCTGCGGAGGCTTGAGGCAAAGGCCGAAAAGGCGAGGCCGGCGTGTGCTGCCGTAGCGGCCTCCATCTCCAGATTGCCAGAGGCATTTTCCAGCATAGCAACAGGAAAAGCCTGGCATACGCCTTTCTCGGTGTGGCCCCAGCAGAGCGGCTCACACAGCGCCCGATAGACGCTGAAGCCAATGCCCTCGCTAGTACCTGCAGGAGCACCCGTCGGTACCTCCATGGGGCCTCCAGGGCAGCTGCATCAAACCGCAGCAACAGCGCATCGAGAGGCGATTTTGGCGTCTTCTCAGCCTTATACATAAGGTACCGACAAAGTAATAAACACGCAGATCAGTGCGCTTAGAAGAGCTGCCAATGAGAGCTGCACCATGGGGGCATTCATAGGAAGATAGGAAGATCTCCAGATAGTAGAAGGCTCTCTCTCGTACGGTCCCTCTTCACCGCGACAAGAACCTTCTTTGAAGGCTCACACCCTTGGGACAATGGCCCGCTACGGCAGCAAGGGTCTGTCTAATTGGCTTGATCTGGAGGTGCATGTGCCTCAATCAGCGGGGTTGTTCCTGAGGGATTCCCCTCTGCAAGCCGCTTGGATGTCTGCAACGCCCCTGGTTGCGTTGAAAAGTTGGAACCATGGGGTTCCCAGGAGCTACCAAAGTGGTTGCCGTTTCGTTGGTGGTGTGAGGCATGACTCTTCACTAACTGCGAGTCTCTTGCTATCCCACCACGTAAGCACCTCCATCGGCGTTTGGTATCTGCATCCTGCATTCCTTGCCTTAAGAATTGCAGGCTAGGAGATTTCAGAGAAGGACAGAAAAAGAAAGGTCGGATGTGTTCAGCCTTTAAGAGGAAGCACCTTCTTACACTTTTTGGGTCTTGCCTTTCCTATGCGCTACTACATTGTTGTTACCTTGCTATGGGCTGTGAAAAAACAGGAAGGTCGGATATGTTCGGACTTTTAGAGGAAGCACCTTCGTACACACTTTTGGTCTTGCCTCTCCTATTCGCTACTACAATGTTGTTACCTTGTTATGAGCTGTGAGCCTTCACGGAGTCTTCTACAGAAAATCAATATAGTAAAATAAAAACACAAAGACTCAATTGAAGCAAACGTATTCCAAAGAGACAGTGCTAGCAGTACAGGGAGATCGCCATCCTGTTTACCTGGCTTCTCATATTCACAACCAGGAGAAAAGGGGCGATACTTCGCAGATATTGTTGTTCCCGGGGGGTGCCCAGTCTCCACCTATAAGCGTTATTAAAAAAGAATATTTTTACGTGATACGCTTTTATTTCAAGCTGCCACGCGCAGTCTAACGCTTCGGTTCGGATTTCAATGTTGGCAGAGCGTCGGCGCAGGCCTCCAGTGAACATCAGTCTTACTGAAACTACAGAATTATGCAGTAAACTATAAAAAGCAATATTTTATACAATGTGTTAGTTTATGCGAGCTTGTTTCTGACTAGCAGATAATAAAGTTCCCGGAATACAACAGCACACGGCGTAGGCTAGGCTAAACCAGGCGAAAAGTAATTCGTGTTCATTTCGTTAAGTGTTAAGGACATGGGGTGTGCATAAGTGTGCTTTTAGAGAACTCGGGATGCAGAACAGTAGGACCTTTATGGCAGATGTCGTCAGCCAGTAGTTTTATAGGGTTCAATACAATAAGACACCTATCAACGTGAGTTCGAGTTTCTTCACATTCCGCACGCAGGGGCAAGAAACGTGTGAGGAACGCAAGTACGCCTACCTTTTGTAAGCATCCAATTGATTTATAGAGTTTCAGCAGATCACGTAATGACGACACGGAGGTGCGGCGTCTATGAGACAAGGAGGGCCTGGGCTGACCACCCATAATCCATGTTAGTGAATGCAAGCCTGTACATGAAAAGGCAAGTTAAGTTTGTCGAGGGCCTAACCACATAGAATCATTTCCAGGAGCAGCGGCTGCTGCAAGGGATTAGCAGCTGTAAGCTTGCTGCTGGGTGATGCAGCAGCCATACTGCGCCAGCCCCTGCACTTTGGAAAACTCTCCATCTGTCCCTCCCGATTGCACCCTAGTACAATAGCAGCGCAGGGTCGACTAAAATATTACTACTTTGAATTGCATTCCTGTTCCCCTTCAGTCATTTCGCTTAGATCCAGCAATATTCGTATCTCTTCCTGTAAAAATGATGACACGAGCAAATACCCCTGGTTTCAAGTTTGCGTGGCCCGATGGTGCTGGCACGATGCATGACACCAGAACGCTTATCCATGAGTTGTCTGCGGCTGAGAGGAAGGGGTCTTCTTGCGGTGCCCCTGAGCGACCTTCAGCAGTTGTGCCTCCTCGTTTAGGGCCTCTGCCTGGGCCCGTTGGGTGTTGCGCGAATGGAGCACCGTGGCCCACATGCTGTCTAATAAACGTCGCGACGCCAAGCAAAACTTTCGTCTTTGCTGACGGAACTCTGCCATAAAGAGCACAGACACCAGCCTTTACACTTGGGGATAACGCTGCATGCAAAAGATTCTTTCCCCCACTAGGGTCGCTGTATTAAAGGCCGCATCTGCTGGTATAAGGAGCATGCTAAAAGACCTAGCAGCAAAATTAGATGGGGATAAGCCTGTCCATGTGTCCGTTTGAAGCGTACCGATGGTCTTCCGGACATAGGTGAGGAAGGCCTTACGTTCAGAGACCAGCTCTGCCTCAAAGGCTTCGTAGGCCTCCCAGTCGAAGGCCTGCATGCGCTCGGCTATTTGGTCCCCAAGCACTTCCCACAGTCTCCAGATGGATAGGCGGGGAGGGAGGCCCCTGGGGTTGGGCTTGCGTCCAGGGACAGCCACAGCCTCTGGGTTTCTGTACAGCAGGCGCTTACCCCGAGGGAAGAGATTTTTTATCTGAAGAGCCTCCGACTTAGCGGTTCCTTTCCCACCGCCACCCAAGAGCCCTGGGACCTCCGATGCGTCCAGCCAGAGACGAGGGACCCCGTGGGCCCTGCCTATCAGCTCATCCATTTTCTCCTCCGCCAAGGCACGGGTCAAAACTGAGGCATCCCCACAGCCAGAGACACCCCAGCGCACTCCTATGCGATTGCACACGGCGAACTGGCAGCAGGGACCATTGGTCTCTTCTTTCCAAACCAACAACGACGCTAACCACCTTTCTATCGCCACATGGCAGCACCCCTAGGTCTCCAGTTCTGTCCAAATACCGTCAAGTGCCATCTGTCTTTTAATGCCTCTTATAATGTCTCTTCCTCTAAAGACTCACGAGTGTTTCCGTCTGCAAAGAACGCCCAGAGAGCCTCAAGGGTGGCTGGGTGGAGGCCCTGCTGGTTAACTTCGGCTGAGACTCTCCGGCGGACTTCCCTCAGCATAACGCCTGGCGGCGGCAAAGATTTCCCAATTTCGAGGGCTTTTGCTGCCTCGGAGGGTCCCAGGTGCAGAGGGGCCACTCGGCTGTACGTCCAAAGAAAGGCTGTTCGCCGGCGCATCACTCGAGTCTGAGAAACATGCAGAAAACCCCAACCACAATCCCTCATGCGGAAACAAGAAAACGCTTTCAGCCCCAGGGATGCTGCAAAAGGAGACGGGGAGTTGCACGGACAGGAGGTCTTTTGGAGGTTGTCTGCTCCTCCACGAGGGGAAGGCCACGCACTGCAGCCCATGCTGCAAACCCACTCACAAAAACAACGGCAGCAAAACCTCCGCTCCTGCTGCACCCAAGGAGACGGTTGAGGTGCAGAGACACCCCGCAGGGCGCCCTTAACAGAGCGGCCAAAGATCGACTCGCACCTACCCTTGGAGAGCCTCACGTCAAGGCCATCAAATGGGGGCATCGTGTGCGCCGCAGAGGGAAGCCCTACGGCTACCTGCCCCCCTGGGACCCCGGTGGCCTCTGGGGGGACCAGTGGATCTCTGAGGAGCGGCAGCAGGAAGCGCCATTCATACTCCAACCGCAAGCGAAATTGATCCTCGGTGATGCCCTCCACCCTGCAGCAGGATAAGCCACCAGGCAGCAGCCACTGGGAGACGCAGCGATGTGGCAGACGCCGAGGAAACAGGAGACACACAAGGCCTTAGGAGCCAACGAGGAGACATGAGACACAAGAGCGGCAAACGACAAGAAGGCGGGGCACTGGGAAACAGCAGAACGCCCAGAACGAAAGAAGAAAGGAAAGAGGAAGCGGGGGACACAGCACACGGAGAAAGCAAGGAGACAGCTGGAGTTCGCTGTCAAAACACTATAAAAGGGTAGGGCCCACGCTAGCGGGGAGGAGCTTGGCGGCCATGCAGGAAGACAAAAGGTGAGGGACAAAGGAGACACACGGACGAGGGGAGAGAAAGGGAATCGGGCCTTCCAATGAGGCATAGAGGCAATCCCACTGCGCACCTCGTGTATCCCTTGAAAAGACGCTCCGCGAAGAGACGGCGAGACGGAGGCAGCGAGGCCTCAGGGCCCAGTGGATCTCCCAGCCTGCCGAATGCCTTGTAGACCTCAAAGGCCTCAGGAGACACCTGCGACACACAGATACGCAAACTGCAAGTGCCAAGGCCTCATCTCCAAAGGCGGCAGCGTGAGGGTAAAGGAGTAGAGTTGAAAGCCACGATCTCTACGCACGAGGTCATAGGGGAGGTCTCTCGTCTCCAAGTTTGCCGCTGCCAGAACCTCTTCTTCGTCCTCTGCCTTAGGGCTCGCCTTGCGAGAGCCGCAGCGAGGGCCCCTCGCCAGGGGACGCGGCGGCTGCACTGCGCCCTGTGTTTTTTTCTTAGCTTTTTGGTGCTTCGCAAAACCACCAAGAAGCTGCTGGTGCTTCTGCTGCTGCAGCTTCTGCTGCTGCTGCTGCTGCTGCGTTTTCTTTTTCGGGCCCACTCCTCCCCCACCCCCAGGGCGGCCCTTTGCATGCAGAGGGCCTCTCGGCGTCCTTCGGCCAGTGTTGAAGCAGCAGGGCCAGTAGGAAAATACTTCCAAGGGCTTGTCCTTTGCAGAAGAGCTCTTGATTAGCGCCTCCGTATGAGGGGCTCCAGGGGCCCTGCCCACCAGAGAAGGATGCCTCTGGAGTTGAAAAGACAGCGGTTGGACTCTCCAGATGCAGCACAGCGCAGTAACTGTCACTGCGTAGTGGTATAGCAACACCGCCCCCGCTACAAGCCGCAGCAGCTGAGGCCCCCTGCTACGGGGGCTTTGCCTGCCTCCGAGGCCCCTTAAGGCACGCATTCGAAGGAATACAAGACGCCTGCAGCTGTGAAGGGGCCCCCTTTACCCCTCAAAACTTGAGGCCCCAGTGGAGCCCTCGTCGAGGGCCCCTGTGTGGATATACACACTGCTGGGGGTCTCCTGCTTCTCACCACCCCGCGGGGACCCCCATTTCCGCAAGTATGGAGCCTCCAGAAATCCTGTATGACCAGCTAATAGTGGCAGAAATTCGGCTGTCGTCTTGTGCCGGGGAGGAGCCAATTCAAAATGGGTTTTCAGGGGGCCCCCAAAGGTAGGGGAACGCTCCTCACGACCCTCTACTTGTTGTCTCTGCGCAGCTAATAATACCAAAGTGCAAAAACCCCTGCAGACAGAATCTGAGGCAGCTGGTGTTTCTGGTCGGGTTTTCTGATTCGCAGGATCTAGCCAGACAAATAGCGACATCAGGAGGCCCCCCAAGAAAGTCGGCCTCGGGTCTCTACAGAACAGCAGCGATGATAGAAAACCAACACACTTTAGTGTTTTGATTTGGGAAAAAGCATATTGTCTACTTTATTTTGACGAATTTCCTGGTTTTTTTCCCGTGAAGATCTCTAGGGCGAACGCAGGACTCAAATTACTAACGCATCGTCTGCAGGCGTACAGCCCAAGGGAGGTACCTTGTGCGTCCTTTTTAGAGCGTATTTATAATTCATTTTAATATTTATTATTGTGAAAGATCAAAACAGATGCTCACTAGTAGCTTATGGCTGCTGCAAGCTGTTTTTGCTCGCAGCTCCTAGCATGCCATGTGTTTACACTCGTATGTACCCCGACAAAACACTTCGCTTTAAATATTTCAAAGCCTCTAAGGGGCCTAACTAAACCGCTAAGAAATTCCCTAAAGATGCAAAAACATTTTCAAGTCTGATTTTCTGCTTTGGCTCCGCTGCAAAACTGTCTTAAAGGTCTTTGCAAGAAGGGCCCCATGAGCAGAATTGCTACCTAAATAGAGCCAGACCCTTAAAAAGAGCAAACTTGGAGTGTAAGGCCACATTCTGTCTGCCAAGTTCGCGTGTGAAAATGCCTTCAACTGGAGCCTTTGAAGGAATCGACGAAGAGCTGCACGTACCTGAGGCTTGGGAAACGAGGCCCACGTGGGAGCAGCCTCACGATGGCTACAAGGAGTCGCCAGCCCCGCTGTGGATGGCATCAGGTGGCGTCTCTCAGTCAACGACACCCCGGTGAAGATGCAACACCTGCAGTTAGCGAGCAGAAGGAAAATTAAAGAAAGAACCCTAGACACCAAAAGCAGCGATGAGCTGGCATGTAGCACATACAGCGAGGGTGAAAAGAGGGAGGGTGAGAGAGGGAGAGGGAGGCAACACACACACACACACACCATGTGGAGTCGGATTCTGTCAACTGTCTCGGAGGGAAGATTGCTCGGCAGAGGGCGGCCGTCGGCGAGGCACTCGGCGAAAGAGCAGCAGAAAACCCCACAGTCTACCGCGTTGCTTTGCTGAGGTACCCCGTGCTGCAGCAGCCCACAATAAGCACGCACTCCACGTACATCCTAACCCGGAGCAGCACACAAATCACCAAGACCTCAGATTCGCTTTAGGCCGCAACGCATGTCTCCTGCTGAAGGCCCTCTCTGCATCTGCTGCCTACAGGAACAAGACCACGCCATAAAGACGCGCGAGAGAAAGAAGACCCTTTTTTGTCCAAATGCTCGGCGATCAGGTAGCGACGGATGAGACCAAAAAACCTGCAAAAAAGACAGAGCAGGAACGGAGAAAAGAAGCAGATTCACATCACAATCCCTCGAACAACCTAGTTAGCCCCTAGGCCGCATGGCCTCACTTGATGGCGTCGCCGTCACAGCGGAGAGAATCGATGTACAAAATGGTCTTCTGCCTGAGTCAGCAGCCAGCGCAGCAGCATCGGATCCCTGGGAGACGACTCTCCTCCCTCAGCAGGCCTTGCGGCTGTTGGCGCCAGCGCTGCTGCAGGAAGTGTTGTAAGACCATTCCACCAACCAAGTCTCTCTCGGTGGAATTGGCAGCATTATCTGTTGCTAGAGAGGAGACACTATTGACTATCTGTCCCTAAACATGAGACAGTACTGACTGTCTCTCTCTAGAGAGGAGACACTACTGACTATCTGTCCCTAAAGAGGAGACAGTATTGACTATCTGTCCCTAAAGAGGAGACACTACTGACTACCTGTCCTTAAAGAGGAGACAGTACTGACTTTAGCAGCACGCAGCCAAGGGCCCAGTGGGCTCTCTCGCGGACGTGGATGGGTAGCAGCAGAAGGTCGTAGGAGAAGACGTCCACAGAGCCTCGCAACGTCCATCTCTGCATGAAGCCCCAAACGTTGCAAGGGGGAACCACTGGCGGTTCTCAAAGGGCCTCACTGCATGCAGCTGAGCCTTAAGGTTTTTAAAGGAGACACATGGCGGGTCCGTAGGGCCAAGAAAACAAAAAGACATTTAAGAGGGGAAAAGAGCAAAAAGTTCTTCTCACCCGAACCCCAGAAAATCCGTTGGCAGCGAGAGAACTGTAAAAGTGCGATGGCAGCAACAGACAACGCGGCACTCTGTACGCGCAACAACACACAACCCTACAGCATAAAACTTGTCCCTCTTTCAGCAATGGCAAGCACAAGAGACAAAAGAGCCAGGCAGAGAGAGAGCAGCCTCAGACAGCGGATTGATAGGCAGGAGGGTTTAGGGCGCAGCATTAGTCACCTCTCTTGACAGAGAAGAGCTCTGTTGTTTCTCTCTTGCAGCAACGCAAAGTAAAGGTTTATCGCGTCGTCATCCAACAAACCACCAAGGCCCACAGCCGACAACATCCGTCTGGAACACAAGAAACAGAAACCCTAAACCTTAAACACTTTCAACGCAACGCAGAGGGCCTAAACTCTAAACCCTAAACCCTTTCCACACAATGCAAACGACGATGATATTGAGCGCTAGTGAGACTGGGGTTACATGAAAGAGAAACAACGCGTGACACAAAAAAGAAAGAGAAACAGAAAAAAGAAGATCGAAAAAAGGAGACAGAGAAAAAGAGACAGCGGGGCAGCTGGAGAGAAAGCGATAAGAACAAAGAGATCGAGAGAAAGAGAGAGAGACAGAAAAAGACAAAGAGAAAGTGACTGCGATAGAGACAAATAGAAAGCAGAGAGAAGTGCCGTAGGCAGTGTACTGACACCCCAAACTAATTTAAGGCATTTGGGCTGGCGCTTGTCTTCTCACCGACTCAGTGGAATTCCGTAAAAGACCCGCGTACGTCCCTCTAAAAAAAATTCCGTCAGCCGCCTGGCCTCCTCAGCCTCTTCTGTGACGTCAAACCCAACAAACAACAAGCTCCTTGGGACTAGCGATTGGGACTAGGATTAGGAGACTGGTTATAGAGACAATGAGGCCCAGAGAGAGACCCTTTTGAAATGAAGAGACACCCACCAGGAGACAAAATGCCACAGCGAGAGACCCGAGGCTCCGCCGCCCGGCGATGCGCTCCAAGGCCCGCCGCCCCTAGGCCTTTGAACCAGAGAGCTGAGCTCTTCCGTGCTGCTGCTGCTACTGCCTCCGTTTCGAGAAGAGAAGGGTTCTTTGCACTTGGGCAAGGCGCAGCCGCCCCCACCCTGCAGAAGCCACTTGTAGCCTGCTGCTGCTGCAGGGGGACGTTCTCATCAACCTCTTCCTCCTTCTTGCCATCCTCCTCCTGCTGCTGCTGGAGAAGAAGCAGCATTGGCGAGGCTGCGTTTTGGGGAAGGGAGTCTGCTTCAGAGTCTGGTACAGAAACAACAAAAGGAGATACATGGGAGGACGCTGGCTGGCTGGCCTGCCAATCTTCTGTGTCAGGTGTATCTCCATCAGAAAGCACGATCTCCTCCCCCTCGAGGAGTTTCCTCTGCCAGGCCTCATCGGGCTCCTCTGCATAGAGGGGTCCCTCTGCATGGAGGGGCCCCTCTGCATGGAGGGGCCCCTCCTCGCTACTTGTCTCCTCTGGAGTGCCTTGTGCTCCGTGAAGGCCAAAGCGAGTTGTCTCCTCCTCCGTCACCTCGCCTAGGGGCCTCTCCGTCGGGGTGCCGTCAAGGGAGAGGGGCCTCAGGGGCCCCTCCTCTGAAGCGCCCCTGCTTTTTTCTGGGGATTGGGAGAGAAGATTGGTCAGCGGATATCCTCCTTCAAAGACATTCTTGGCGTCGGGCGGGGGGCCCCCCGATGCAAACTCCACGGAAAATCGCTCAGGGGTCCCCCGCACAAGCTTTCGAACAAATACAGAAGAGGGGTTCTTAACTTCTAATCCCTGCTCATTTTGTTCCTGCTGCTGCTGCTGCTGCTCTTCCTGCTGCTGCTGTTGCTCTTGTTGGTGCTGCTGTTGCCCTTCCTGTTGCTGTTGCTCTTCCTGTTGCTGTTGCTCTTCCTGCTGTTGCTCTTCCTGCTGCTGGTGTTGCTCTTGCTGCCGTTGCTCTTGCTGCTGCTGCTGTTGCTGCTGTTGCTGCTGCTGCTGTTGCTGCTGTTGTTGCTGCTGCTGCTCGAGGAACAACTTGGGGTGTCTCCAGCGGGTAGAAACGGTGGGAGCGTCCAGCAGCAAAGGGGTGGAGACGTCGGCAGCCTCCTCAGCAGCAGCGCCTCGCGATGAGCCACAGAGATGTCCCCTTATCCCCACACCCGCATCCAGAGGGGCCCCTTGGGGCCCCAAAGGGCTCCTCGGACTCGTTGTTCTAGGAGCCTTTACAGGAATCAGTGAGATATCTGCCATACATTCTGCTGCTATCCCGCTGCTGCTGCTGCTGCTGCTGCCTAACTGCTTGACTTCTCCTCTCTCTTTTCCCTCTTCTTTCTCTGATTCGCTGCCGTCGCTGGAGAGGCCCCACGGACCCACGTGCAGCCCAACAGCAGGAGGAGCGCTGCAGCGAGGCCGGCGGCCTCGAGGTGCTGCTGCTGCTGCTGCTGCTGTTGCTGCTTTCAGCCCTAAGGGTCCCCTAGGGAAGGCTGCCTCGTGGGCGGATGCACCAGAAGGCCCTGCCTCATCCTCCTGAAGAGCTGCCTGCGACGGGCTAGCTCCTGCAGCAAAAAGAGCAGCAGGTGGTGCAGCAACAGAAATAGCAGCAGCTGGTGCTGCAGCAGGAATAGCAGCGGCTGGTGCTGCAGCAGGTCGAGCAACAACAGGAGACGGGGAGGGTTCCCTGCTGCAGGCTTCCTCTTCGCTGCTGCTGTCGCTGCGGAGCACAGCAGCTTGGCCCCCAAGCACCAGGCGGCGGTGGGTTCTTCTGAGGGCCCGACGGAGCCTAGCAACGTCTCTTATGACTGCCCCTTGAGGGTCCCCACCGCCCACAGGGGTCCCCTCTTCTCTTACTGCTGCTGCTGCAGGAGAGGCTCCTTCACTTCCGGCAAACAGCCTGCTGCTTGCGCTGCCGCCGAAGGAGAAATAGCGTGGGGTAAACGGGGGCCCTAATTGGGGGTCTCCTTGGGGGCCCCTGAAGGGGCTGGCAACAGAAGAGGGAGACTCACTGCTGGATGAAAAGCCGCTCCCCTCAGAGAAGACATGCCCAGCCTCCTTTGGGGGGACCCCGTTGCTGCCTGCCTCCCAACCCGCAAGGGCAAGCCAGAGCTGTCTCAGCAGGGGCCCCCCTGTTGCGTTTGCTGCGTCAGCAGATGCTGGCGCCCCTGTGAAAGGCATTGGGCCCCCTCCCTTCTCCTCAGGTGTCCCTAGCAGGTGCAGGAGCTTCTGTCTCTCCGCTTTCTTTGTCCTTTGGCGAGCGGCAGCAAAATCGGCAGCCCACACAGAGGGAAAGGAGACACAGCCGGAGGAAACACCTGCCTGCACCCCTACGGAGGTCCCGAAAGACCCCTGGGCAGCAGAAGACTCCTCACATTTTCCTTCAGCGACCCCAGAGGCAAGAGGGGCCCCTAGAGTGTCTGGGGCGGCCTTAAATTGAGGCCCACGAGAGACACGCTGGCGATCCCCCTCGCTCTGCCGCCGCCTTCTTCGCCGCTCGCGTCGCCTCTCACGGTCCTCTCCCTCTTTCTGCTGTCTCCTCTGCTGTTTCTCCTGCTGCCTCTCCTGCTGGCTTTCCTGCTGTTTTCCCTGCTGTTTTTCTTGCTGTCTCTCTTGCTGTTTCTCTTGTTGTCTTTCCTGCTGTCTTTCCAGATGGCGCTGCTGAGAGAGCGCGGGAGTTTCTTTGAGGTTGTTTGGGTTGCTGTTGGTTGTTGGGGTTGGCCGCTGGTTGCCTTCAGCTTCAGGCCTCCGTCTGCTGGCAGCACTCGAAGCCGTGCGACTCTCTCGCTGCTGCTCGGGTTGGTGTGGATGCTTGCTGGGTTTCTTTGCTGCTGCTGCAGCAGCAGCAGCAGGAGTAGCAGCAGGAGGAGGAGTAGCAGAGGCGGGGACAGCCAGGCCCCCGATGAGATTCACAACGAAAGAAAAGGACCCTGAGGGAGTCCCCGATAAGAAGGCGCTCTCCTTTAGGGCCTCTTCGGAGGGCCCCCGGTGGGGTCTGTCTTCTGCTAAAGACCCAGAGACCACTGCACCAGAAGGGGTCCCCTGTATCTTCCCGGGAAAAAACTGTTGCTTCTTTTTTGCCAAGAAAAGCCCCTGAGGCTCTTTCTTGCGACGGCGCGTCTTTTTGTTGATAGCTTCTTCAGGGGCCTCCTCAGCGTCTTTGCTGTGGCGGTTTTTGGACGGCGCAGGGCCCTCACTGCTCTTCTCATTAGGAGAAACTTCCGGCAATTGTTGTTGCTGCTCCTTAGCGGCATCCTCTTCTGTGTTTGCTGCCTCCGCTGCGTCTGATCCTGCTGCTGCTGCTGCTGGTGAGACCTCCAGGGAGGCTTGGGGTGTTTCGCCAGCGTCCTTGCGATGTCTCTTGCCGCTGCTCTTCCCCTGAGGTCGGGGCCCCTCAGCACGAATACCCTGAAGCCCCTCTTTGAAAGCTGATCCCTCCTTGGATTGCTCTAGGGGTAAATTGGGGGGCAACGCATTTTCCGTCTCTCCTCTGCTTCTTTTCCCGCGTTTGGGTTTACTTGCCTCATCCTGTTGCTGCATAGGGCCCTCAGGGGCGCCCTCTGGCGCTTGGGGCCCTGAATTTGTCTGCAGCACTGCAGAGGGCTCTTCAGATGAAACCACAGAGGCAGCAGCCTCTCCTGCTTTTCGCCGCTGTTGCGTTTTCTCTTGCAGCCGACAAGACCGCGCCTCCTGCTCCCCTGCCAAAAGCGCTGAGGTCCTCTCCATAGCAAGGCGCATCCAAGAGCCCGCCCCTAACCTCCCTAGGGTTCGATTTAGGGGCGGGGGTGCAGCTGCCAGGGTTCCCAAGGGTGTTGAACCCGTTCCCGATGGGGGCCCCCCTGCAGGGGCCCCAGAAAGACCCACCATCAGGGGCACCCCCAGAGGAGCGGGGGAAACCCTCATCCCCTGGTACTACAAAGGGGCCACAGACAAAGTGGATGAGGGCGTTGTGTTACCGTAATGCTGCCGATGGTGTCGCTGACCAAATGCCCTTCCGCTCCTGCAGAAAAGGATCTTGTGACGCTGCAAAGAGGCAAATGGAAGAGTCCTATATTTCTTATGTATGTACTATTTAAAAAGAGAAGGACCTTGGGATTTGCAGGGGGGGGGCCCCCTGCTCCCACCTAATGCACGAGGTTCCCACCACTCCCACTCTCTGCGACCTTCTAATTGCCATAGGGGCACCCCGCCTTTATTTAATCCGCTTCTGTCTCAAGAAAATTGCTTTAAATTATAATAAAGAAATAAGAAAGAGAGGCTCAGGTTTCTTCCAAGGGGAGTGGAAGGGCGATCCTGAGTATCCACATAAAATGGTGGTGTTCGGGTGGTTGAGGGTGTATGCAAAACAGGAATAACCCTGCGAATAGAGCAAAATGTGCGTATTTAGAAAGTCATTTGGAATATTTAAGTCATTGTAATAAAACATAAATTTGTTTCCTAGAGGAACCACGGAGCTTCTGGGAGCGCGTATAGTGGGAGAATGTTTCATCATACTCGGTTTGCGTGCCTAGGAGATCTAGTGGACGGTTTCACTCAAAAATGGCACACAATTTGCCATTTTCCATCAAGTTGCTGTTACTAATATAGCGCATTCTTGAAATACAGAGATGGGCTCTCTGACCGCAGGGGCGCCGACAAAATGTAAGAATACGCTTCAG
The DNA here is from genome assembly GCA_002271815.1 of Eimeria falciformis. Taxonomy (NCBI): domain Eukaryota; phylum Apicomplexa; class Conoidasida; order Eucoccidiorida; family Eimeriidae; genus Eimeria; species Eimeria falciformis. Next base: position 86,333 of record NPHX01000162.1, on the reverse strand, counting down.
GCGTTGGGATTATTCAAAGGCCTCCACCTTTATATTGCTTCCGCAAGCTTAGAGTTTTGCTTCCATACAGCATATTTTATTGTTTGATGTCCAATCGGCAGTGTCCCCCAACTGTTCATTTAAAGTTTTGATCTGGTGCAGCCTTCGTTGCGTTTTGTTCCCTGTGTTCGGAATTGCAGCGTTTTTTCTGTTTGCCATGACTCAGAGCTGCCGTATTTAATACCCTGAGTCGTCTATGAGTGGAACGGTTATGCCTTTCTGCATGAGGAGCAGTAGCCCAGTTATTCGGATAGTGTAACTGTGGCTGTTCCTATCAATGCGTCGTGTTTGCCTGTGACTTGTCGAAGTTGAGCGCCAAGCAGCGCTCCTAAAACGCGCTTGCAGATGGGGCTTGGGTTGAGCTTTCTCCATCGTATAAGGAATACCATGGCATGAACGTTTAGCTCCGCTATTCAGAGCTGGAGCTCACAGGGGACCAATATTCTGTCTAACTGCTACAACAGGAAGCACGCATGTGTCTTTTTATGGTAGATGGTGTAAAGGAGCCTAAATACTCCCAAGGCGCGGTTTCCCGATTGGCGGGTGTTACAGTTGTCCTTAGTTGGTAAAAGACAAGTTGCTTTGCGCCTGATCTGATGTTTGTTGTTGGTAACACATGCTATAGCAATTCAAGACCCACAAGCCTGCTGCTTTTCAGCGTGAAATATTGCCTGAAGTAACAATGACTGCTTTAATAGGTGCAAATACAGATTGTAAACGTAACAAGGTGTTAAGGGTTCACTAGAAATTCATAATCGTTGGAGATTCGCTTCGTTCCCCGATGAGACTGGGTTCCAAAAGGAGCCTTCCAACCTGTGGTGGTTGTGCGATGCCGCACCGCCCCAAGCCTTTGCAGACCCTCAAGAACTGGCTTTGGGCCTATCCCTGTGCACGACAAGGAAACTTACCGTGAATCAACTTCAAAGTGAAGTTGAAGGCCGTAAAAGCCCTTCGCCTGCAATTGAAACTCCGCCAACCAGCGTCCATTGCGGGCACGCACAATGAGTCACCGCAATCCGTTGGTACGGTGCACAATGGTGCGGTCTGCGTAAACGATACTGGTAAAGTGCAAAACAGCTCATTCTGCCTAAATCATTCTCATAAGACATCGGCATTCCAAGGTCGGAGACGAACACGAAAAAAGAAAAACGGTAATTACTAGCAGCTTACTGCGCGCGCAAGCGCAAATGACATCGAAAACTGCGGCGGAAAGCTAGACAAAATCTTTCGCACTTTGTACTGAACGTTTTCATGAAATTTTCGGGGCCACTCTCCAGGGTTCGAGAGTCAACACAGTGCGAGATTACGCTGAACTCCCCACAGCAAGGAACGCCTGCATAATATTATGCAAAGGCGGAAAGAAAGTTGCCGAGATAGAAGGAGTATCGTTTTCCTCTAACGTATACTCTTCTAGCAGCACTCACTGTAAGAGTATGCGTGCTGTGCTGATGCCTGGATGTTTGTTCACTGCCCATTCGTGGACTCCCTTGGCAGCAACGCGGACCAGAGAGGCCAAGCTCCAAAGGCGCCTAGTTGTAATAGGCAAATGAGCGTTATTGTCAAGAGTAGCTTTTGGTGCCAGCATGATGAATCTTCTTTGAGTGTGTATGTGCTGCTCTGAGTGTGTGTCTGTTGACTTGTGTGTGAGTGTGCTCGGTGAGGTGCTGTTTGGCGTACCAATGGCATCTTCCCTCAGCGATGTATTGCTACGGGTGATTGTACTTGAGGGTAGCAGGGGCGCATAGCCAGAATTCTTGATAATGATTCCTCGCTCGGTGGCTATTCCTATTTTCGTTTGCTAGATAGAATAATATAGTAGTGCTGTATGTCATTCGCGCGCGTTGAGTGATACTCCTTGCACGTGTGTAGAAAGATAATCGCATATGGAATTGCAACACTAGAGGGTGCTAGGAAAGCTTTCATGAAGGCAAAAATCGCACCCTTCTTGGTCGAAATTTTGCGGGGAGCTGCACTGCATGCACGTCCCCAACTATTCCTTTCGTTAGGGGAAGAATACACGGACAATCGGAGTGACGCAATCGGGGAGCACAAAGAGCTGAAAGAAATCTTTCTGCTTGGGGAGGTCCAACGCAAATTACTCGGCAGCAGAAAGTGCAAACTCAACCAGAGTGCGCACTGCGTAGCCTGTGGCACAGCTGGCCTTCCAGCACCACGCAGGTCCAGCGATGTCGATGTGGGCCCAAGGGGTCTGCAGCAGGAAAACAATGAATTAATACGCAACTGTAGAATGCAGAGAGATGAATTGCAGACAAGAAAATAAAATTAAAGGGAAGAAAAACGGCATCCTTAACACCCGAACACATTACACATCATCTTGAAAGAACACCTCAGCTCCACCACTCTGCAACCACTAGGCATTCGAGTGAACATTGCACCGGCCACTCACCTTGTCAACAAATTCCTTGAGGAAAACAGCAGCAGTGATAGCACCCCCTCCCTTTCCTTTAGTTGCAGTGTTGTTCAAGTCGGCACACTTGGAATCTAGCATGTCCCGGTAGCGAGGCACAAAAGGCATACGCCACATCTTCTCGGACGCACGGTCCGCGCTGCACAGAAGCAATAAAAAGATCAATAAGTGAAAATGGCAATGGAGGAGAAAATACTTGTGCACCCGTAGGATGTAGTTCCCCATAGAGTAAGACAGTGCGTAATACACCGCGTATTCATCTGCAAATGGATTTGTGTGCATGCGATTCTTTTGGTGTATTATGTACCATTTGAGAATCTTCTCTGCCAGTTGTTCATCTGGACTGAAGAGTCCGGCATAGCTTTCCCCGAGTGCAATAATGCAAGCTCCAGTGAGCGTGGCCACATCGACAATAGCATCAACACCAAGTTTCTCCGCATAGACAAGAGCGTCGGCGAGAGTGAGACGGCCCTCTGCGTCTGTGTTTCCCACCTCCACAGTTTTCCCATTGCTCGCTGTAATTACATCGCCCGGCCTGTACGCGCGGCTAGACACCATGTTTTCTGCAACAGCAGAAATGAAGTGTATCTCCACGTCGGCAGGTTTTGCAGCTGCTATGGCTTTTGCGGCACCAAGAACGGCAGCAGCACCCCCCATATCAAACTTCATCAGCTCGATCGACGTCTCAGCTCTCTTGATGTTGTAGCCGCCGCTATCAAAGCATAAGCCCTTTCCAACAAACGCGAGTTTCTTTTTGGGGGGTCCCGTTGGCTTGTAGGTCAGGTGAATGAACTGGGGAGGATACATCGAGCCCTTCGCCACTGCGAGGTAGCACCCCATCCCTCTTGCTTCTGCCTCAGCCTGGCCGAGAATGTTGCACTCCAGTCCTCCCTAACCACACCAACACTAGATGGTACACGTTAGAGAGAAACAGTAAGCGTGTGCGCATCGTCGCTATTGACTGCCAAGTTGTCTGGGGTTCAGACTTTGAGGAAAAAAGGTCTCGTGCTTCATCTACCTCTGCTGCAATCGTCTCCGCTGCCCTGGCGAGGTTGACGGTCGTACAAAAGTTCGCCGGGGCGTTAACCAGCTCGCGGGCCAAGTGCACCCCAGAAGCAACCCGGCGCGCAGCCTGCGCGTCGCAAAACCTCACTATTCACACTTTATTAATCTAAAACTGAAAATAGGAAAAAGCACTACCAGTAAAAGAGACAGAAAGATACAATATGGAATGAAAGAGACAAAAAATACAATATGGGATGCTGCGTTTCGGCAGTTGGCATTCGATTGAAGGGTTCAAGTTCAGCACCTGCAGCACAGCTTCTGTGCCCTCCTTGTTCGACGTGAAAATGGTGAGCTTTTCGAGCTTGGAACTCTTGAGGTTTTTGCTGCCCGTTCCCTTGAACCTGCCGAGACTCAAGCCGACACACAAAAACCCTTTAATCCTTACATTTCCACAAAACTTACCCTCACATTAGGGGGGTCCCAGCACCGTGGGCCACCCCTTCCAGTTAGACAGACATCGTGAGTTCGTAGGCAGGTGCGACTAACAGCACCAGCGGCAGCAAAGGCAGTATTACCACAGCATCTTGCAGTCTCAGCAGCAGCAGCACTGTACCTGTTATCTGGGTTTATATCCACAAGAAGTGTCTCTAAAACGGCCTGCAGCTTCCTAAGGAAGACCCGGGGGGCCTCAGGGCAGGGGCACTCCTTGCACATGTCCGGAATAAAGATTGCCATGGAGGCTACTTTGCCTTTCTCCCGAATTGCTGAGGCGACAGCAGCGCCAACAACGGCAGCATCGAAGCTCTTGTGCTCCCCAACACCAGCAGCACAAAGATAGCGGGGACCATCTCCGCCAACACGCACGCACACGCAGGACCTGCAGCACACAGACCACATACCCTAAGCCCTAATGGGTCAAACCGCCAACAAACCCTAAACCCTATTGGGTTAAAAAAACAACAAACCCTTAACCCTAATAGGTCAAACAGACAGCAAACCCTAAACCCTAATGGGTTAAACTATGATGGGATATGCGATTTCGTTGGGGGTTGAGTGGTGGAGTTTGGGAAAGGGCAACGCACCCCGCATCGCCCTTGAAGCCTCCCTCCTCTAGGGCCCCGGCCAGCAGGGCCCCCCGCTGGGCGTCAAATTCCGCTGCCTCAGGGGGCAGAGTCTCCCGGCAGACGAAGACAATGCAATCACCTTTATAGCTGTTTAGCGCAGAGAGAGGCTCCACAGCAAACGCCACCTGAAATGAGACAAGCACAGAAACAACCATACGGAGTTTAATCGCACTGCCACCAGAAGGGATGATATCTACTCGGAGCCTTGTGGGCACAAGCAGCAGCGATGGGAACGTGAGCTGTATGGTCATCCACTTGTATGCCCCCCCCTACCCCCGAAAGACGCATTAAGCAGCAACTGTCTCAGAGCCACCAAAGAGAAACACGGCAGCATACCTTCGTAGACCCGTGGCACTCAGTGAGCGGCATGTCTGCCGGGTCCGTCTTGACCGTGCAAGGCTGGGGAGGCACCATGGTGACGATCCTTCTTTTTCTGTTGGCCGCAAATAGAGACAAGTGAGGGTGCATGCGCACCTCAGGGAAGCAGATGGGACCCCACCCTCCCGGGCTAGTAAAAGAAGAACACTGCAATCTGACCCCAGACAACGGAGGAACGAACAAAGACAGTCGTGTGGAACGAGCGAGTGCCTTTGCTGGCAACATTGCTGATATTCGTGCTAGGGTTAATGGTGCTGCTCCTGATGCTACGAAACGCTCCTTGTTAACCCAAAACGAAGTCTGCATGCGGGAGGCATGCTTTGGCAATTCGAAGGAGTTTACGTGGAGTGTTGTGACCATAAGTAGTAGTAGCAGTGATGCGAACATGGGCATTATGTGCATTGACACTTGTGTGCCTATCCCTTCCCATAGGGTTCATCCGCTACCCATCAAAGGCGTCACGGGAACATATAAATGCAATAAAACGTATTCTTACAAGGTCCGACACTTTGGGGTTTCGAGGTTTATATATTTTGCTTGTTGATGCCAATTAGTACACGTTTGCCCTTCCCGCGTGGCAACATATCCATGAATCGAATTGCTTATTAAATTAACGAACAATAAATTCAAAGAATGCCTGCGTACCTGAGGCTTCACAACGAATTCTGCACTAGCTACCGGCGTGTAGACACCGAGAGCTTGTACTGGCGTGGGGTGGAAGGAGTAGGGGGCTTTCTCCGTGAGATTAATGAGTTACTTCTATCTGTAATATTGAATATACGAAAGTGCAGTGTATTTGGCGGCATGAAACACCCATAGTGATGCTGTGTCGATACACCGCAGCACATACCTAGCCTAGCCTGACCACTTGTTGCGCACACCTCTCCACCTGCCACTCGTCACCCCACGAAGGAAATAGGCCTTAAACAATTCAAGTTGCATGCAAATAAACCAGCTGGAATACTAATGGACAGCGGAGTCCCCCAATTTTACAGATATTGCATTGCCATCCTTTCTCATCCTGTTCGTTGAGTCTGCCTCTCTGGGGGACAAGGTGCTGTGTAGCCTTCTTACAGACCTATGCGCCGATGGAGCAAAAGCTGGAAGGCATCTACAAGGCTATTTAGTTAAAGGTGAGGTCGTGATAGTTTTGTAGCCGAGGCACCATGCAAGTTCCTATGCTCTCGTGTACTGATTGCTCTCTGTTGAGGGCAGAGCAATTTCGGCACCAGTAGAATGTGAATGCGCATGTTCAATATTCACCATTTGTTTGTTTGTTGTCCCTTAGAATTGTTCGAATTAACGTCCTAAACTACCTATGAGTAGAATTGTTAGGCATCTGTATGTGAGGAGAAGTAACCCAGCTCCTCTGATTGTTTGATGTGCATGTGTAAACCCCAACTCCTAACTTTTGCAGGAGTAATACTTTGTGGCCTCCGGCCTTGCGAAATTAACTTACGCCTTTTGACGACATCTTAAAGCGTAGTTTTCGTTTCAACGATCTCTATACTAATCTCTGCTTGCCGTAGCTCAGCCTGAGATGTAGCCGCAGGCCTATGGCCACCGGTGTGTGCTCATGCTCGGGTGCACCTTCCCCACTCCAGCAGCCAGCAGCTAGCTACGGCTAGCTGGTGTTGCTCTATCCAATCGTGCCTAATGTGTCTACATAATATGCATGTGGAGTAGTCACTAAGGTGTTGCCTGCGTATCAAAAACACTCAGTTTAGCGAGCTACATATTATGATGCGTGCGTACCAAGAATGCAGGCCAGCTGCATCTTGGCCGCATCCCCTTACCACTTGCTGTGCTCAGATCGGCATGGCCTCAGAGAGGCAGCCCTCAGGAGGCCATGCGTCTCTTGGGACTGACAACTCTGAAGTTACAGTTTCGTGTTAGTGGTTGTGGCTTTACACCGGTACAATTGGTAGCACAGCATGGTTCTAGTCCCCAGACGCTCATGCGCCGCCGTCAGTCTTTTCTTACCCAGCACAGGCTTATGTCCAAAACCGCTGGCTGCTTGCTGGCCTTGGCCCTTTCTCCGCAATTCGGCCACTTGGTGCTCAATTTCCTCTTCAAGTTGCGGGGGTCTCTGATACCTCGAAACTAATCTTGGGGCTGAATCAGGGGCGCGATTGACACGATGCATATTCGCCAGTTTGCAGCACCCTCTAACTTTCTGTGGACAGAGCCCAAGCCCGAGGGCTCTCTGCACTCTACTGCTTACGCTGATGCTGATGCTCTACTGCAGATGCTTCAGCTGGCAAGAAAGAAGGCGCCGTGCACTTCAATATTTCTGTGTGCTGTTCCGTGATGGGCGGTCCAGCTGTATATACCAAATAGATCCTGCCCCACTGCATACACATTGCAATTGCAGCTAAATCCGCGAAAAGGATTTCTTAGTTCCTAGAACAATCCATTGCTTGCACTGCGCACAGGCAATCTGAACTAAGATCGCTGTAGCGCAACTTACAGCTAGCTGGCTACCTAGCGAGCCTCAAGGCCGATGGGCGTGCAAAGGGGAGGCTGCCAAACTTCTTTTCGTTAGCCCCTCGCAAGTCCCAAAGGATGTGCAGGGCAGGGGTAGGCGAGGCCACGTGGGGGAACAAGACGAGTGAGTAAGTTTGTCTAACCCGATGCACAGTTCACCTCCTAAGATAACAAAGCAAAAGCGAAGGCCCTGGTGTTTATTAATTTGGCGGTTTGTCGGTGAAGGGAGCTCCGATTAGCTGTACTTACAGTGGATCCCACAGCGTTGAGAGAGGCGAAGCTATGGGGCCCTATGGAGAGCAGGGCCTGAGGCTTCATGCTTATGCCCTTCCCTGTTGGCTGCCCGAGATGCATGCGCCTACTCCTTAGTGGGGCTTTGCCGTGTACAAGGGATGAAACCCAACAGCCAATAAATACCACCTCAGGAATAAGCAGAGTGCAAACCTGCAGCTTGCTCGGACCAAGCATGCCAGCTGGCCATGCTGTGCTGCAGGAACGGCAGGGGAGAGGAGCACCTTAGCACTCTTCTACCCGCGACTACACTTTAACACTCTAAACCCTAAATTTCCGGTTGTCTTCCCAACTCTGCCAAAAGTTTAGGCTTTGGGGTTGAGAGCCGATGAGCTAGAGTGGATATGGGCCTCTCAGGCTGTGCTTACGGCAAGGCACTCCGCGGGACTTTACACAGGGAGAGGCAGAGGGAAACGGAGACAGAGCGAGAGAGACAGAGAGACAGATCCACAGAGGCAAACGCCTTGTGAGACAGAGGCAGAAAAAGAGCAAGGTTTTAACTGACAGATAGAGACCAAGGGCGAAACGGAGAGATTAGGATCCAGAGAGAAGGGGCAGAGAGAAACAGACAAAGGAGGAAACACAAACGAATTCACCGAAAGCACTTACGATATGCAAGAGACACCAAGAGCCACCAGCACAAGCAACAGACAGAGAAGAGCAATAAACATTATAAAAAGGCATTGGTTCAAGAGAGACAGAGACAGAACGTGGCAGGAAAAAACAAATAGCCAAAAGAAGTCTTGCTTCTGTCTTGCCTCGTAAACTGCCTCACCGTTCTCTTCAACGTCACAGGGATCAGGAGCGTCTGCAGCTGATGCTGCTGCTGCAGCTGCTGCTGCAGCAGCAGGAAGTGGCAGCGCATGAAGTGTAGATATTAATTAGGGGCTTCATTTTAGGGACAGTCGTGGCTGCTGGCAAGAGACAGCTCGCGGGCAAGTTGTAAAACATCTTTGTAGCTGCTACGGTTGTCAGCAGCAGCTGCTGCTGCTGCAGCAATAGATGATGCTACTGGTTCAGAAAAGAGACAGCTGCTGCTGCTGCTGCGCCTCCTGAGCAAACCTGAGCCAATCGCTTTGCTGCTGACGGGGGGACTGTAGCAGCCGCTGCTATCTCTAGGGCGCGCACTGGCGACACAAGCAGCAGTCGATTCTGGGTGCAAGCTGCGTTGGCTTCTCCACTGAGCAACGCTGCTGCTGCGGTTGGGGTGTACAGACACCGTGCTCTCGGTTCCAAGGGACAGTCCGTCGTCGCTCGCAACAGCAGCTGCTGCTGCTTCGTCTAGCTTTGGAATCCGGATGGTCTTAAGACGCGCCTCAGCAGCAGCAGCAGCAGCAGATGGATCAGCAGCGTAGGGAGAGGCAGCGGAGGCAGACACCTCAAGGCTGTTGTTGGTGCACGGGGACAAGGGACTTCTGTCTCTGCCTCTGCTGCGCTGTAGCAGCAGCCGAGCAGCAGTTGCTGCTGCTGCCTCATCTCGAGTGGGGCTGCTGTTACGGAAGATGCCGCTGCTGCGCCGCCGCAGGATGGGACTGCGAGGGGAGAGATGAGACAGGTAAGGGGACAGCTCACATCTTGTCGCTGCTGCTGCTGCTTCAGCTGCTGCACGTGCTGCTGCTGCTGCCTGACGTGCTGCTGCACGTGCCGCTGCAGCAGATGGAACTCGCTGCCTGTAAGGCTCGTGAGGAGACAGAGGAAAGAGATCGGGAGACAGATAGCGTGCTGCTGCTGCAGCACGTACTGCTGCTGAACCTGCTGCTGCTGCTGCACTTGCTGCAAGAGTAACGGGGTTTACCTGTTGTAACGGCTCTTGTCTCAGGGAGCGAGGGCTCTGCGGCATGCAACCGCTGCTGGAGAATTGCTTCTCTGGCTGCTGCTGCTTGTGCTGCTGCAAGCGCTTGGCTCTTGCATCTGCAGCAGCACGGGCAGCAACCAAGCTGCTGCTGCTGGCGACAGTAGCAGCGCGCTGCCGATGGGCTGTAAGAGGCGTAGCAGGGGGAAGGCTAGAAGGCCGGGCGTCAAGGCGCGACGATCTTATTGCTGCTACTGCTGCTGCTGCTCCTGCTGCTGCACTTTTCCTGCTGGAGGGGTCCCGGTGAACGGCCCCTTTGGAGCCAGCAGAAGGCAGCAGCAAACGGGACCGCCGCAGCAACTCTCCATGAGTAGCAGGTCTTTCAGCGCACTCAGCAGCAGCAGTAACAGCTTCCGCTGCTGCTGCTGTTGCTGCTTGGGGACTGTTGCATGGCGGGTAAGGGAGGGAGGGAGGCGACAAGGCCGCTGTCGCCGCGAGGCAACACGCAGCAGCGTGCTGCTGCTGCTGTTGCTGCAGCAGCAGCTGCTGCTGTTGTTGCTGCAGCTGCTGCTGCTGTTGGTGCTGCTGCAGCAGCAGCTGGTGCTGCTGCACTCGCAGTTCTTCAGCCGAAGTGCAGCAGCGGACACAGCAGCAAGCGGCACCATGGGTTTCTCTGCCAGGAGGTGCAACAACAACAGCAGCAGCAGTAGCAGCAGGTTCTGTCTCCGTCAGCAGCAGAGCTCGCAGGTGCTGCAGGTCTGACCGGAGGCTGGTGTGCTTTGTTGCAACAGAGCTCCCTCCCTCAGAGGGGCAGCAGCAGCAGCAGGAGCCTGCAGGGTGCTGTGCAGCAGCAGCAGCACTTGCAGTAGCAGCTTCTCTTGCTGCTCCAGAGTTATTGCAGCAGTGATAATTAGGAGGCTGGGGGCAGCAGCAGCCGCGAGGAGAAGCAGCACGGCCCCATACTCTGCAAGAGCAGCTGCTGCTCTGGCCTTCACACATCTGGCGCTCGCAGCAACAAGGCCCCCCCTGCTGCTGCTGCTGTATGCTGCAGCGTGCTGCTGGTGACAAACACACAGCGGGCGATTGCTGCGTGATGCACTCCCCTTTAATATTCGGTTCGAAAGCAGCAGCAGCGGCAGCAGCAGCAGCAGCAGCGACAGCAGCGGCAGCGGGAGTTCCAAACTTTCCGTCAAACCCCTGCTGCTGCTGCTGCTGTTGTTTCTGCTGCTGGTTTGTGTGGGCGGAACTGGATTGCTGTTGATGTGTCAAGTGCTGCTGCACTGGACACAGCTGGTGCTGATCTGGAAGGCCAACCAGTGCCCCCCTTTGCTGCTGTTGCTGCTGCTGCTGTTGCTGTTGCTGTTGTTGTTGTTGTAGATGTTGCTGAAGCTGTGTCCGTTGCTGTTTGGATCCTTTTGTATGGTTGTGAGGCTGCCGCTGAATGATTTTCTGCTGTTGTTGTTGTTGTTGATGCTGTTGCTGTTGCTGTTGCTGTTGCTGCTGCGGCTGTGCTGCGTTGAAGAGCCTGGTGGCTTCCGAGGCAATTGCTGCTGCTACATCCGCTGCACCGTTGCTGTTCAAGAGGAGGGACAGGTGTAGAGGCCATACAAGCTCCGTAGCAGCGCCAGCAGCAGCAGCAGGAGTTTTTCCTACTGCTGCTGCTTTTGCTGCTGCTGCTGCTCTCTCCCACAGCCTTTGAGGAGAGCAGCGTTTCAAGTCCATTTCAATAACGGCCTTCTGCAGCTCCCGAGAGACAGCAGTTATTTGTCTTGTTTTTGCTGTTGCTGCGCTGCACTGTCGGCGGAGACGGGAGGAGACATCCTTCTCCTCCAGCAATGCCCGCTCCTTCTCCTGCAATAGCATTTGCTGCTGCTGCAGCTGCTGCTCCCGCTGCTCAGAGACACTCTGCACTTCACGCAACCGTCGCCGCAGCTCGGATACAATTCCCTCCAGTACAGACACCCCACGGGCCACCCTCAGCGCGTGCTGCTGCACACTGCTGCTAGTGATTGTATCTGTATCAGCAGCTTTGCTGTTGCTGCTGTTGCTGCTGCTTCTGTTTGTACTGCTACTGCTGCTGCTTCTGTTTTTGCTGCTGCTAGTGCTGGTGGTGCCCTCGGCTCCAACGGCTTCTGCATCCCGCCAGGCGGCCTCTAATATTCGCGTGACCTCCTCAAGTTCAGTGGAGCGAAGGAGAAGTTGCTGCTTGAGCTGCGCTATCTCTACACTCTTTTCTGTTGCTTCCTCATGGAGACGCGCTGTCTCTCTCTTTGTTGCTGCGAGTTCCGACTCCATCCTGAGAGACAAAGGCATCCACACATTCCCCAAGGGGTGAAGCAGCAGCAACAGCAGCAGCAGTAGCAACGGCAGCGGCAGCAGCAACAGCAGCATGAGTTCGCACTTATTCTGGTGTCTGTCAAGTTGTTCGGCCCTCCCTAATGCCTTGGAGAGCGCCGCGTCGATTCGCGCTGCCCTGAGGGCGCCACGAGCCGTAGCGGCGGAAGCATCTGCAGCAGCGTCTCGGTTGCAAGGGCTACAATAAAGTTTGCAAGTTTCAGAAAGAGACACAGGACCAGCAGAACGCTGGCAAGGAGACTGCGGCTTTGCGGCTGAACGCTGGAAGCTGCGGCCGCAGCAAACCCCCAGCGGGAAATGCTCCCGCCGCAGCAGTGCTGACGGCTGCTGAGGAAATTGCTGCATTGGCTACCGTGGCATAGGAATAGCAGTTGTAAAGGGAAGCTTTTGTTTATGAGTCTCTCTAAAGAAGCTGCAATATCTCGAACCCTTGCTCGACTTCCTGTAGCTGCGCTAGGCTCCTGCATATACACCTGAATTGCACCCCTTTGTGCTCCTTCAGTTAAGTTGCAAAGGCCAAATTTATCTCGACAGGCTGTTAGAAGCGTAGGTATCAGTTGCTCGAGTTGCTGTATACAGACACAAGCCATATGCTCTGATTAAGGTGGGGTTACCGCGAGTACCTCTGCTCTTGCGTCTTTAAAAACAAAAAGGCTTTTCAAACTCTAAATTAAATTTAAAATTTTAACGAACATCGTCGAAAACAGTTGGGCCCAATTATCCTCGAGTGACCAGGGCGCACAAGATCCCAAGTGACCCTGACCTTAAAACCCAAGTCCCAAACCCTAAACCCTCATGCTTCTACTTGGAAAACCAACCGCATTGGCTTAAAATGCAAGATACACGCCAGATAATAAACCCTAAACCCTAAACACTCAGCCCGTGACGAATAACCGCCAGGACTCGTGCCGCCGCAGCCCATAGCCCCGCACCCTAAACCGTAGGCCGTAAACCCTAAACCCTTGAGGGAGTTTGAGCAAAACTAGCAGTTACCTTCTATAACTAAAAAATCAAAAGGAGTTAAGATAAAATAAACGCCAAGGGACCTTTGCTGCACTACCCGTTGAAGCACGGTGTACTCCTAGCCCTAAACCCTACTAGAAGGGTGTGGGGCCCCGCGAGAGGCGAAAACCTTAATTTAATTCTAAGTTGTGGCGTCTTAAATCGAAAGCAAAGAGCCTTCCTCGTTTTGGCATAGGCTCGAAGCGGTTGAGATCACACACAATATCCCAACCTTCTAGCTGCGGCAGCAGCAGCTGCAGCAGCAGTAGGTTGTCCTTCTTTGGCCCTTCACAAATCCTCGTGTTCGTTCGGTTTAGTGTGCATCGTCAGTCCTCATCAGTCTCCGCATCCTCTGCCCAAGACACAAACCATAAAACCTAAATCCTAAACAGTAAACCCTAAAAGGTAAAGAAGGAAACAGGCAAACGAAGGGAACTCTAAAACATTTTGCTTTCTAGTTAATGCAGGTTTGGGCTGGCCCTTTTTCTTTGGGTGGGATTCTGAGGTTTAAGATGCTCTGGAGAGGATGAGGGCTCATGAGGGTTTAGGGTTTAGGGTTTTGGGTTCCAACGTACGTTTCTTCTTTTGGTCCCTAAGCTTGTCTGCTTTGATGTGATGCGAAATCTTTTGAGCAACTTCGCGGACTGTCATGTTCTGGCCGAAGAAATCTTTGAAAGACCCATCGCGCCCTAAACCATAAACCCTAAACCATAAACCCTAAATCTAACCATAAAACCTACCCACAGTTCCCTCATCCACATAGCCCAAAACATCGTGCTACTAGAATGCAAGAAAATAAGGCAAACATAAAATGGCGTCTACAGACCTAAACCCTAAACCCTAAACCCTAATGTCACCCATGAAGTATTGAATGATGGAGTGGTCGACAAGATATTCCTCATCTCCTGTCCTCGCTGTTTCGTTAAAGTAGACTCTAAATTTCCGTGTGACGTCTTTTATTTGCCCCTGAAAGCCAAAACCCTAAACCCTAAACCCTAAACTTTACACCCTAAAGCCTGCACGACATCCGAGAATCCTAACCCCAACGAAGCGAGGGAGGGTCGTCACCAACAAGAGCCGGAGCATAAACAACAGTAGCAGGACCAGCAGCGGCAGCACCAGCAGCAGGATTGGTTCTTACGGGTGTTCCGGTAAGTCCAATGAGCCTGGGATGAAACTCCCTGCAGTACTGAGCGACCTGAGCCACGGTGTCTCGCGCAGGGTCGACTGCAGGAGGAAGGCCACAGAGAGAGACAGGAGACAGATACATCTCAACAGCGACAGGGCAGAGAGACAGTACGAGACAGAAAAGAGACAGATACATCCGGGCGGGGACAGGGCAGGGAGACAGAAGGGGACAGATAGACAAACGTAGTGCTACAGGCGGTTACAGCGAAGGATAGTAGCAACAGCCAATAACATAAAAACAAAGGAAGCAGGGAAACACAAAGAAAGATAGAAGAGGCAGAGAGACAGATGCCTTTTTACCCGTGATGAAGATGGGCTGGACGACCTCGCCGTGCTCCTTGTCTGCGGCAAAGGCCAGCAAAACCACACTAAACCCTTCATGATGCTTGTGCTAAGGGTTTAGGGTTTGGAGTTTATAAGGGTTGAGGGTTTGACGCTTATCAGGGTTTAAGGTTTATGAGGGTTTAGGGTGTATACCGATGATGCCGATAACTTGAGCGAGTTTTTCGAGTTCTTTGGGGCAGATGTCCGGGCAGAAGGAAAAGCCAAAATAGACAAGTTGGTAAAAGCCCCTAAAGTCGGAGCTGCTGCGAATCTTTCCCTCCCCATCGACTAAGGACCAGGGACCACCCAATAAAGGCTTGCCAACTGACGTCATCTCCGTTATGGCTGACAGAGACGGATATAAATAAAGAGAAACAGACAAAAACAGAGATAGACAGACAGACAGACAGACAGACAGACAAAGACAGACAAAGACAGCCAAAGACAGACAGAGACACAGAGACAGAGAGAAACAAAGACAGACAAAGATAACCAGAGACAGACACACATATACAGAGCCGACAGGCGAAAAGAGACAGGGGAGACGAAGAAAAGAGGCATACCTGCGCGCTGGTTCTTCCTGCGTTGCATCTCAAACAAAACGAGGGCTGTTATCAGGCTGCAGCCACGCAGCAGCAGCAAAAGCAGCAAGCACCAGCCACGCACATAAAGTTCGCTTAAAAGGAACACTCGCTCAAAGGCTTAGCAACAGCAGCAGCAGCAACAGCAGCAACTCCCGCTACTGTTGCTGCTCCTTACCCGCAGGCCATGCTACATGAGAGGGAGACTCTCCACGTCACCAAGCGGGGAGAGGAAGGCGGCAGAGAGGTTTTTGGAGGCGCCTCAGAAGCAGCTGCAGCTGTAGCAGCAGCAGCTGCTGCTGCTTCCAGATCATAACGCTGGGCTACACGTGCTGCTGCTGCCTGGACACTCGGGAAACGCAAGGCGTGGAGATCCGGCTGTGCAGCAGCAGCTGCTGCAGCTGCTGCTGCCGCTGCTGCTGCTGATGTAGGCGTTACCGCATCAAAACTACCAATATCAGAGGCAAGACCCTCGGGCCGCTTGTCCTGCTGCTGCTGTTTCTGTTCTTCGTTTTGCGGCTGCGCTTTATTGTTCTGCTGCTGCTGCTGCTGCTGTTGGTGGTCTTCTGAGCATCCGGGTTTGTCGTTGGAGGGGCTTGTTGAGAAACAGCTGCTACCGATGACTGGCCTGGGCAGCCGCAGCTGCAGAATCCCGTTGTAGTAAAGAGTGCCCCATTTGCTGCTGCTGCTGCTACTGCTGCTGCCCTGTTGATCGACCGCTGCTGCGCACTGCCGAAGGCGCAGAGACGCAGGCGGAGTGACAGTCCTCCGTTGTCTCGTCGTCTGTAGAAACCGCTGCAGCAGCCCACGACGTAACAAGGATTTTGTGCTGCTGCTGTGCATTTTGCTGGCCCTGCTGTTGCTGACGCTTCTGTTTCTGCTGCTGCTATTGGTGTTGCGGTGCTGCTGCTGCTTGTTGCTGTTGTTTTTGAGTCCTCTGCAAAGCCGGTCAATTTCGCCTCCCAAGGAAAACTAAGCTACTGCGTTTGCATGCGCCATTTTTGCTGCTGCCCTGGCAAAAAGAAGAGGAAATCCCCAATGGCCTGATAGAGCCAAGGGAGAAGACACCAACTTTCCTTTGGTTGCCCGTTTACACGGAAAACCAAGTGGGCCCTAATCAACCCACTCCTAAAGAAACCGACTGCAGCAACAAAGAAATATATTAACTGAATTTTCTTAAAACAGTAAAAACTGTTTCCCGTGACTGAAGAGGCAAGAAACCCGCAGAGGGCCCCTAGCAGTACAGAGGGCCTCTTTGTTGAGCGACAGACTGGTGGCTTCATTGCAAGCAGAGAGTCATTATTGGTGCTTGAAAATAAATAAAAGATAACAAGAAGTTGCAAGTCTAGAAGAAAATACGGGAAACAATAGAGCTATTCCCTCAGCAACTCGTTGTAACATGCTGGTGTGTGGGATGTTGATGCGTCTGTTGGCATTCGAGTGTTTGCTTGTTTGCTATCACTTAGGATCGCCATTGTTAACGCTTTAATTTATCTGTGAGTGGAAGGGTTAAGCCTATGTGTGTGAGGAGCAGTAGCCCAGCTCCTCGGATAGTGTATCGAGATGTGTACCTGGCCGAGGTGCAGGGTAGCTGCGCCTTGACCACATCCCTTGCCGTTTGGCTCTGCTCAGGTCGGCATTAAGGCCTTCGAGAGACAAACCAGAAAAGGCAGACTTCTTTAGGAACAGTTTGTTTTAAAGGGATTGCTTCCTGTCAGTACCTAGCCTTTTAGCAGAGTCCTCATTACGAGCTTTGCATGATGAGGCTGCGCAATCCCTCCAGTGGCCGGTAGTTGGGCTGCTACTGTGCAGGCGCCTGCTCCTCGGCAAGGGACAGAGCCGCCAGGCGGGAGGAGACTCTGTCCCTCGGCCAGAGACAGAAGCGGATTCTCCTTAGCGAGCCACAATAAGCATTTGCTGCCTCCGTCGAAAGGAAGTTCTTGGCTCCGGATTTTTATGGAGCTTAAAAACTTAGAATTTGGGAAGCCATTGAACTGTCTGTAACGACGCAAGCTGCCCTGGATGTATCCTAACTCTAAGCCTTCAACTGCTTTATCGGTCTGCAGGAAAGCAGCAATTTGCAGCACTTTTAACTTAACGAGGTTATGGAGATGATGTGCACTTTTGTGTATCCTGACGGCGGCTGCCTCCTATGACTTTTGGTGCTCTGGCACAACTGTTCAAGATAGACAGTTGATGCCGAGTGAGACAGAGCAGCTCCACAACCAACTATCTCTTTCTGTCTCTCTTTCAGTCTCTTTCTGTGCCTCTTTCTGTCTCTCTCTCTGCCTGTCTCTCTGTCCGTCTCTCCTGTCTCTTTCAGTCTCTTTCTGTGCGCTTGTCTCTGTCTGACTCTCTTTCAGTCTTTTTCAGTCTCACTTTTTGCCTCTTTCAGTCTCTCCTTCAATCTCTTTGCGTTTTTCTCTCTGCCTCTTTCTGGCTTTCTTTCTGTCCCTCTTTCTGCCTCCCTTTCAATATTTTTTTGTCTCTGTCTCTCTTTCATTCTCTTTTTGAATCTTTCTGTCGCTCTCTTTCGCTTTCAGTCTCTCCATCAGTCTCTTTCACTCTCTTTCTGTCTTTGTTTTTCTGTCTCTTTCATTCTTTTTCTGTCTCGCTTTCTGTCTCTTTCTGGCTCTCTTTCAATCTCTTTCTGCTTGTCTGTCCTTCAGTCTCTTCCTGCCTCTTTCTGTCTTTCTCTTTCGCTTTCAGTCTCTCCTTCAGTCTCTTTCAAACTCTTTTTGTCTCTGTCTTTCTGTCTCGTTCAATCTCTTTCTGCCTCTTTCTGTCTCCTTTTCAAGCTCTGTCTGCCTCTTTCTCGGAAAGTATCTGCCAAGTGCTTCCCTGTTTCTTGTTATCCCACAACTCCTTTCCAAACTTTCAGCAAAGGCAAGGGAGTCCCGTGGTTTTTGCTTCGGCTCCTCGTCGGCCTGCAGCGGCCCCTTTGCAATGGGCAAGGAGCTCCTCCTACAAACACATGAGGGGTTATTGTGCCTCGTTTGATTTTGTTGGGTTTCACGCAATTGTATTTTGGACTTGAGGTCAAAAAATTGGAAATGCGTTATCAGCATGGCTGCGTGTTGAGCTGAAAGCAAATACACCTTTTGTGTTGTGGGTTGGCAGGGCCGCTTCGAAGTCGTTTTGTTGTTTGCGTGAGGGTTTAATAATTAGTCTGCTTCTATTCCCGCTTTAATTGGCAACCTGAATGTTCAGCTTGGGAGTTTTAGCGAACAAGTTCAAAGGCTAGAGACACAAGCTCTCGAGGCCGACGCCCAAAGAGATAGGGGAAAAGGAGTTGCTGGAGTCTCTCTGAGTTCTGCGGCTCACCACTGCGCACAAGCTTTGAAGAGACAATGGCATTGACGCCTTCCACTCACCTTCTCAAAGATGCGTCTATGGCCAAGGCAGGCTCCGCACTGCAGGAAAACACACCTGCGGTGCATTGCTTTCTTCTCCTGCTGCAACTGCACCTTCGGTGGCTACTGCTGCTGCTGCGCTCTCTCGTGCGGCCCTCGACGCAAACAAGCTCACGGCCTCCACCACCCAAACGCACCAGCCTACGAGCCCACCTACCCAGCAAACGAAAGCCAGTGAGGCTCCACGAAGGTCCTCTACAACTACGCCACTACCAGCCTTGCGGTTCTCGTACGCTGTCGGCAGTTACAATCCCCAGCTGTTGACTTAGGAGACAAACGCGGATTACCCGTGCTGTAGAATGACTGCACAGTTTGCCTGAGAGGCTTGGCAGCCCGCAACGAAATTCGCTACAGGACGCAGACGCCGACACCCCACAACAAGAAGGGGAGACTTGCAGACTCAAGTGGAAGTCTTACCAACTAGTGCCATAAGTGCTTTCTGAGGAAAAGAACTGTGCTGCCTATGGCTGCGAGGCGCAAGAGACGAAGCCCATGCTGTGGGATGAGGGCCGAAGGCGCAGCAGGGCAAATGCATCTTGGCCGCACAGCCTTGCCGCCTGGCTGCTTCAAAGCAGGCGTGTTCAGGGAGTAACGTGCCTTGAGGAATGCCATTTCTTTGCAGGCTGCTCCGTCTTGACTAGTGTGGAAAAGCTTAATATCTGCGGCCTGCAAGCAGAGAGAGGCCAAGGCCTCAGGGCAAGTCTAACAAATTAGTTGGTTGGGGTGTGTGAGCTCACAGCATGCAGATGGTCCAAATCTCGTTTTTGGCCTCGCATACACTCCGGAGTGTCGCTGCGCAGAAAGCTCACTTGAGTTCATTTTCTCTTCTTGTCATCATGATGGCAGACAATGAGTGGCTGCCACTGCTTCCCAGACAGACATGTCCGATAGAAAGTGAAGCGGAATAGACGCAATTTTGCGAGTTGAAATATCTTACTTTACATTTGGTGGAATGCCTCTGTGTGTAGGCAACTAGCGTTGTTAAGGGGGGCTAGCAGTCCATACAGCACGCTTGCTCTGCAGCCCTACCATCAAGAACCCTTCGCTATCAGGAATGTCAGCAGCCACTAGCTGGCTGTTGGCTGTCTAGTTGCCCCTCGTTGTATCCCCAACACCACCACAAATGGGTATAAGATGCGTCTCTGTAAACAAAGGCTATGCTAACATGGTTTCTTTCTTGCACTTCTACAGCTGCTGGGCAAGCCGCAACCAGGCAACCATTGGGCGCTACGCCTTGTCCACAGCGCTGCCACAAATTGTTTTCGCAAAACAATTTGCTCCTCACATTAAACGCAAACAGCTTTTCCCACTGGAGCCCCAGACCGCGGGAAGTGCATACACCCCAAACAAAACAGGCCGATGGCGGAAATACGCCTCATACATGCCGAAAGAGCGCTTGAGGGCTCACACTCGCGAATGCTGGAGTTCAAAGGCTGGGCATCAGCACGGCGCTCTGCCAAGTGGGAAACAGGAGAGGCGAAATGCGTTGAATTCTGAGAACTGTAAACTATTTGTTGAATTTGGATGCAGCACATGAATAGGCTTGCGCGAACAAGACAGACGCAACTCCTCTGGGTCACTCCAGGAGGCCCTTATGGTATATCCTGGGCACAGATGTTGAATACTTTTAGTGGAATGCTCAGGGGCCCAGAGGGAAGCTTTCAGGGGCTCGCGAGGGAGCTACAAAAGGGGCCAAGGGATTCATTGAGGGGGACTGTGCAAGTGTGGGTGGCTAACGCTCATCCTGCATGTGCCCAACAATTGTCCTTTAAATATATTTTCAGGTTCGTTTTGCGCCACCCTCCGGTCCTTTAGTTTAAGGCGGTAGTTTTGACCCCGAAACAATCAATGAGGTTTCCGCAGTCGTCTGTGCAGCCCTTGGAAGAGACGGCAAAATCGAGCTCGGCTATAAAGAAACAATCCCAGCCTGAAAAGACACCATAAACGTTTTGGGACCTAAAGCGAGCAAGCGCTGGGCTGCACGCGTTTTCGTCCTGACTGCACATGCTGATGAGCAGGGCCGAACAGTGCGATTCGAGCATCAGTTGCAAGCTTCTCCGAGCCGCAAAGGCTGAAATCTGTGTTTAATGCACAATTCCAAAGCTAGTGCGTTTCTTTCTGGTATTGGCAAGCTATCTGCGCCAGCGCTGTTTGATAAGGGGACTCTGGGAAGAGCATACAGCTCCTCATGACAGGTAAACATAGAAGTAACGTACTACTTTTGTGGCTGGTTTACAGTGTTTCAGCACGTTATCGTCAATAATTTTCTTTAGCTCGGTTGGACGGGCCAAGTAATGCTTGAAAGACGAACCATCAACTACTTCTATAGAGGTGGTGAGCTCCCCACAATTGTTTATGTATTGCAAGTCTTTTCTGCCGTTGTCAAGACAAGACTCGGCATAACAGCCAAAACAACTGTCATTTCTGGATGCTTTCTTAACAGACCTAGCCCGACTTGTGGAATGAGTGCAAAATTCAGTGTTTTCCAATGCGCACAGCGGGTGTATGTACACCCTGATCAGGGCTTGTTCGCATGAGACTCACAATGCATGTACAACCTGAATAGAGCGCGCTCGCACGGGACCCGGGAACTGCATACGCCGCTGATTTTGGCCGCCATGTTGATGTATGTACAGCCCGAATAGAGCTTGTTCGCATGATAGTCACTGTGTTTGTACACCCTGATCAGCGCTTGTTTGCACGAGACTCACGGTGTATGTACAACCTGAATAAAGCTTGTTCACATTCGACACGGGCACTGCATATGCCGCTGACTTAGACCGCCATTGGTGTATGTCCAGCCCGAATAGAGCTTCTTCGCATGAGAGTCACCGTTTATGTACGCCCTTATCACTCATCCTTTGGCATTCCGCATCCAACTTTGTCTCCAAAGTTCTGCGACTCTTCTAATCCTGTGGACCGACAACCAAAAACAAACATACCGTTGCAAAAACGAGTTCAATAACCCAAAAACTTCCATGGTGCAAACACCCCCACATGAACTGCTTTACCAGAGCAAGCGGGATGGACCAGCAGCACCACTAAGGCGGCATCCCAGAAAGCTAATTATAACCGAGTAGATGCATGGGGCTACTACAGGTAGACAATAAAACGCTTGCTCTTATATGCTCACCTCTACTCCATCCTCTGTCGCTGTCAAGGCTGCAAACGCACGACACAAAAACCCTTGAAAACACTAAACGTATCTCATGCATGCAAATATCCTAAGTTTCAAAAAGCAATACATAAAAAAAAGCTTACATAAACAGCTCTTGTGCACAGAATAGCCTTAGGCATTTCCCACAGAATAGCCTTGGGCGATGATGACCAAGGTGCCTAGTCCTATTACTCCCCAGCTGCTCCACAGAAACATCGTCGTGCTGCCTAGGAGCCTCCCAATTAAAAAGCCGATATCAAAACTCATTAAACATGCAATTATACAGATGTTTGCAGCTGGACTCGTAACACACAGCCAGTCGGCTGCTTTTCCAGATAGCCAGACCTGGGTCCCTAGAGAAAGACAGAAGACAGGACTGGTAGAGAAGGAACTATCATAGAAAATCGTCGGGTTAGGGGAACTAATGCAATACCTTTGTATTAATAGTCTCAATAATAATTTGTTTCTTTTTAGAGATATCAACTGTTGTTTTAATTAATCTTACTCCCTACCTCAAAACAAATGTGAATGAGATTTAATAATTCCGATAAATGTCTTCCGAGCGCTCGACATTATTTTGAATCCCAAATAACAATTCGGGCAGGCAAATTCTGAAAGTCTATCCGTCTCCCCAAGGGAATCTCTATGCTGTCTCAGTAAAGTAGAGAATCGAGTCTTCCCTTAGCGCTTCGCTCTGGTGTCATCTGCCTTTCCCGTTGCACTGCAGGGAACTTTTGTTTTGCTTTTTCTAGTTTTTACTAATTCTAGTGCTAGTTACTTTTTCTAGTTCTAACATTAGTTGGCTTGAGAGTTTGCAAAGCAATGCAATTACAAGTGTTTGTAGCCGAACACGTAAAGGTGGGAGCTTGATCGGAGTTGTGACCACATCATCTTAAATTAGTATGTACGTACACGCTGCATTATCCCTCCAACCGACAAACACAAAACACTCAATGCTAACCTCTAAATCCTTTTAAAATAATCTGGAAATGCTCTGTTCTGCCTCGCCTAGAGTTTAGGTTTCTGGGTTGCTTGTTGCAGAAAACAGGGGAGATACTGCACAAAGGCAAGCTTTTGGTCCGTTGGAGCTCGGGGGGAACAAGCTAAGCAAAAATAATAAGCCAAACACCACAGAATTCACTTTTTTGTCTCCAGATCTGTTGAGGATAAATACACTCCATTCCGTGAAGCCATCTCTCTCTCTACGTTTTAGGCAGTTTTATTAAATAAATTTAAAACGCCAAAGTGTTCGATGCCAGTTATTGAAAGGATTAAATGCTCTTACGTACGCGTCTCCCCCTTCCACTTGTGGGGGTGGACGCAGTCGCCAGGCCCAGCTGAGCCGCAAAGCCATTTGTCTGTAATTGCTGAATAATCAACATCAAAGTATAAATGCTCCTCGAAACGATGCAGCCGAATCATGGTACATATTGACATACTACTGCTTCTCCCCTTACGTGGAGTGCAAGGTTGGCACTTAATCTTTTGCTTAGGCCACAAGAACTAACAAGGCACAATTTCTGCTATTGCTTGTCATCGGCAAAACAAAACAGCCACAGAAGTTGCAGCGGCTGGCTTTCCTTAGTCCTCGGCCCAATTCTTTTCTTGAGCTTCCTTGTCGTCTTGTCTCCAAGGCTCCTACTGGGGATCCCTGAAACTGCGTGGAGAGCGTTGCATGCAGAACAACCTTCGCATCAGATCGACGACAACGGGATTTGCAGGCCGCTTCCCCTGTTTCAGGATCCCTATTGCACTGCTGAGATCTGAGATGAGCATGCTGAGAAATGTTTTGTAGGGAGCTCCTGAGGGCGTTTGAGTGGTTGGTGTATAGTTGTGGGGTATTGCTTCAGTGAACGTTTGCCACCAAGAAGCTGTCGTGGATTCCCCAATCAGCTCGAGTGCAGAAACCACATAAAAAAGCATCAGGAATCTCTGACCGAAATGCGCAGCAACAGAATATGGAGCTCGTTGCGAGATGTCCTTCTTGTGGTACCACATGCCAAGGGACACCATCCTTTCCGTCACACAAGTCAGTTTACCCAAATCGTCGACGGTAAGCTCATCCTTGCCCAAAAGCTCTCTCATTTGCTCGAATAATGGAAATAGCGGGGCCATCGCAAAAACATCGAGTAACGCAGCACTTGGACTGAACGGTCTGCGAGGCCTGAAGGGCGGCGTTTTTGGCAGTCGTAAAAACGGATGAAGTCTCCTTTCTCCTGTGGGTGCGGGCACCTGCGAAGGAGCCGAGCTGGTGCTTGGCTGGTCGGAAATCGGGGGGGCAGAAGAAGTGGAAGGACCAGCTGCGCCTGAACTCTGTGAAGCTGCTATTGCTGCCGACGTACTTGGAGTTGGCGATTGCTGCCGCAGCTCCTGAACATCCTGGGGACTTCCAATTTGAGACGGTTGAATGCCTGGTTGTCGTCCCACGGGAGAAGGCGAGATACTTGCGGAACTGGCTACAGAAGAAGAGACCGTGACCCCAGCAGCTGACGCTGACGCCTGTGGATGCCCAGCACCTCCCCCGGTTTCAGGAAGATGAATACGCAAAATACCGGTACTGGGCTCTTCAGGTTGCGGCAGAAAACCAGGTGCTGCCTGTTGTGCTCCCTCCTCTGGATCTTGAGGAGGCGTTGCAAGAGGGCCAGAGCCAGAGGGGGTGCCCGGCTGCAGCACAAGTCGAAGTACTCCCAAGGTGGTATGAGAACTGTGGGTAACAAAATAGCCGGAATGTTCTGTAGATGCTGTTTCTTGCAGCGTGGTGGGAGTCGTCACTTGCTGCCACAGCTGCTGGTCATCCTGGCGCCTTTCCTCCTGAGGCGGTTGCAGCTGCTGCACCTGAGGATATAAGAAGCTTGCAGAAACGCCTTGCTGTGAAGGCAAGCAAGGCGATGGCGCAAGTGCTCTGCCATCTGAATGTTGAGCTGCCGTTGCGTCAGGGTCAGGCGCACAGGGGCCTCCCACCTGTGTCTGAAGCTGAAGTAATGCAGCCGCGGCACTCAACTCCTCTTGTGAAAATCCTAGTGGAGACGAGACAGCACCAATACTGGGGATAACTAGGAATGGTTCACACTAGCGGAAGACCCTACGTGCTCCTGTAATCCGTGAGTATATGCTGAGGCACCTTACTGTTTGGCCAAAGTAGAAATGTGTGCCGAGGATGATGTTAGTGTTAGTGGCTGTTATACTTGCGGAGTTTGATGAGCTGTTTACTGCTGATGGGCTGCAGTGACTCACCTGGGAAAACTCCCGGCGATTCTGTCATAGTAGGAGGATGGCGTTGCCTACTTGGATCCTCTGGCGTGCCCGAATCGCCGCCCGAGGATGACCCAACCCACTTGCTTACACTCTGACGCATCCCGCCCTTTGTTGGTTCTGAGTCCAATTTCGGTCGCTTTGCAGGTGGCTCTGTAGATTCATCCTCAGGAGATTGAGTAGGGGCCGAAGAAGTCGACGGAAGATTTGAGCCCTCCTCTGGACTGCACAGTCCAGAGTCTTCATGCGCAGGGGGCCTTCGTCCATCCGAAAGACGGCGCCCCACAGGGACTGCTAGTTTTGTTCGATAGCTGTTTGCACATTTCAGTATCAACAGTACAATCGCCAGGATGCATGAAAACGCTGCAAGTGAATATGTGCGAAAAGCTTCGGGCCTGTAGATGCTGAAAGTCTTTTCCATCAACTCACTTATGGAGAAGTAGTTGAATTCAGTTTCAACATTAATGCCATTGAAGGATGCTTCGCCAAGCTATAAGACAGCCATTTAGACAGCACGGAGGTTAACTTCACCAGCTGCAGTGCGGCTTTGCCGTCCTTAAGAAAAGGCCGAAACAATGATATGTACATTGAACGATCCGCACACACTCAGCAAATCGGGATATCTACTAGAAAATTATTCCTAGCTGGTTGGCAGCTTGCTCAAAAAGGAGCAAAAAATGCATCAAATGCCAAGCTCCAAACGGATTATTCTTTGCGTTTCAAACGGATAAACATTGCAAGATGGACTATACAAGAAAAATTACCACATCTGCTCGAGGCAAGATCTATGTGACACCAAAATCTGCTGAACCTTGCCTTTTCCTTCAATGTCTAAAAACAAAAGCAAAAAAGCATGTTTTTACAGTGCTGAGGAAATGCAAAAGCAAACTCATCGCTGTGTTGGGACGTTGCACAACGATATGCAGCCAATTCCTGTTGTGTTCGTTCCCTCTTCAGATCACTCAACACTACTTTTTCTAATTGTTGTATTTGTTAGCCATTTTCATTTTGTCCGCTATTACTGAATTAGCGTTCAATCCTTCAGGCCATGGGCAAACGTTTTTAAAAAGCTGTTCCCATGAGAATAACGATTGGATCCCCGTCATTCTTGTCTAGCTGTTTCCCTTCCTTCATTGAAGAAAGGTTGCAGCTGGTCATCTCTAAGCCTGCGGAACTGTTTGGCAGGGTATTTCTGTCGTTAGGCAGTTTTCCCTGTTCAGCCCCTCTAGCTTGTTATACGTGTGTTCGCCATTGCATTTGTTGTGTTTGCTATCACTTAGAAATAATTCCCCTACTTGGGGTCTTAAGTGATCTGTGAGTGGAAGGGTTCAGCCTATGTGTGTGAAGAGCAGTAGGCGAGCCCTTCGGATAGCGAAGGTGCAGGGTAGCTGCACTGCCCGAGTGGTTGTGCTCAGATCTGCATGTCCTCCTTCAAGGCAAGCCTGTAGGGGGTGATTTGGGGGTCACTGAACATTTTTGATCCATTGTTTTACGTTAGTACTGATGGGCCCTAAGTACAGGTATAAATAGGACCGCTACTCAAGCAGTGCCCAAGCATGAGCGTTCCATTCGAAGTTGCGAAGAGCCTCCCTCTGTACTTTATTTCGCCATATTTCAGCAACATGAAGACACCCGCCGACAGTTTGCTAGCCACCACCCGAAAGTTAAGCGGTTTCGTAGCTACTTGCAGTTATAGGCGATGGATTGCTCCCCAGCGTTTCTAGTCAACGCACTTCCTGCCGCTGGGCTTCCGTTTGCAGAATAGACACATCTTCGGCACTTATTGTATTTTATATTATTTTCTGTGTTGAAGCCTCAAGCAAAAGCATTCAAAGGATCTCTTGCAATCCGCAGTCACAAAAAGCATCCTCACTTTCCAACATCGGAGCGACAAATCGCCATACTTGGCCTGTGCAGTGGTGCAAAATATTTCACTGTTTCAGCAAGTTGAAACTGGAGTTTTAACTAATATTTTGCGGTTGCAATCCGAGACTTTCGTCAGGTTGCTAATGCTGGTGCCAGTAGTGCAATTGTATCAACGTGTGTGTGTAGCCAGCCGTAAGCTTAGCTATTGAATGTGCTGCAGCTGCTGCTGCTAGGGGCATCTGCTTCATCAGCAGCAGCACCCTCGTAGCTATCCTGTTGTTGTTGTTTGCTGCCGGTGATTTGAAGGAGAGGAGAATAGGGGGTCGGAGGGAGGAGCAGCTTCTTCACATTGTGGCAAATCAGCCAGTGTTGCTTCTGCCGCAACGCCCAACGCTCAATAGGAGGTTTCCACGTCTGAAGCAGCAAAGAAGCAATGACACTGGAGCAGCAATAGGCGGCACAGCGGACATACAGTGACGGGGGCGGCAACACGTGCGTGCACCGCCATGTGGTGCTCTTCTGCACATGCAACAACGGCAAAAACAGCAGCAACAGCACTGACAGCAGCAGCGGCAGACAGAAGCAGACTCTTACGTAGGGCGTGAATTCGGGCCTGCATTCTTCGGAAATAATTTCTCCCACGTTGCTCTTAAACGACCAGCGAGCCGTTTTGTGTCTCCTTGCTTTTATCCGTCTCAGCTTCTCCTCATAGGAAGCAGCGATGGGACGGAACCAGCTGAGGTGTCCAGACACCACACCAGCGGCAGCAAAGCAGGCAGTGCACGTCAGCAGCAGCAGCAGCAGCAGCAGCAGCACCATAGGATACACAGAAAGACGGACCTGTCTGGCCAGTGCACCCAGCAGTCTCCAGGGGCAGTGATGCAGTCGACCTTGATGCCCCTTGCCCTAGCGATTGTTTTTCTGCTCTGCATTTGCTCGAGGGCCCGCATGAGAGCTTTGCTGCGGCTGAACCACCGACTCCGCGCGGAGGGCCCGGCAAACGTCAGCTTGCAATTATCGAGGCCAGTCAGATACAGCAGAGGCAGAAAACGAAGGTTGCAACGCAGGCCACGCCCAGAGGGACGCGGGATAACTGCAGCAGCAGCAGCAGTAAAACACATAGGATCCTGAGGCTCCCCGGGCTGTCTCTGTTAAGGCCGACAGCGCCACTCGATATCTCGTGAGGCCTCCGGCTGTCTCTCCGGTCATGAGCATGCACCTCTTCGCAGCCCCTCTCTACCTACTTCTGTGGCGATGCATTAAGAAAGGGAGAAGGCGAGAGAAAGACAGTTGCACATCCATGCAGAGAAAGACAAAGACCCGCAAGAGAGAGAGAAGAGAGATAGGAGAAAGGGGGGGGAGAAAAAGAGGAGAGAGGGAGGAGACAGAAAGGAGACAGAGGGGAGAGAGAGAGAGGAGACAGCGAGGAGAGAGAGAGAGGAGACAGCGAGGAGAAAGAAAGGAGGTAGAGAGGAGACAGAGAGGAGACAGAGAGAAGACAGGGAGGAGAAGACAGGGAGAGTTGCATCTTACTTTTAACGTGAGCAGAATATTCCTGGCCGTGTTGCGGCGTGGTGAGGACCTTCCCTTCATCCAAGTCAAGAAGCTTCATATTTTGAATTGCCGCTAAGGCCGCGTTGCTCCTGGCGTCTTTGGGCCTCGAGCCAAAAGCGATGCCAATGCCAAACAACCCGCGCGCATTCCCCACAGCGACGATTGCGCGGTAGTAGTAAACCCGACCCTCTGGAGACAAAACACATCTCAGTAGAAAAACAAAAGTTTAAAGGGTTGGCACAAAGAATCGTTTTCTCAGTGCTCGTCGGAAGAACATTCACTTAAACGCAAACATGCAGGTGAACAGATTAACGGCAAGAGCCACCCGAGACACCGCGACACCACGCAGCAAGCTGTCTCCTCTCCAAGTGTAATCTGAAAATCCTGTTTCTCTTCACCTATCTTTCTGCCTGCCTTGCTCCCCCCTTGGCCCTCACGGCCTCGCCGGCCCAGCGCTTACGTTTAGTCATTGTCATCATTCTGTTAGCCTGAAGAAGGGTTTGTCTCAACTCGTGCAGAGCCAGCTGGGGATCGACGCCTCCCCGCTCCCTCATGTAAACCCCTCGCGAGGCATCCCGCAGCGTTTGGCTCGGCCTGTGCCACTTCCAATGTGCAAAAGATATACCCTCTACTCCTGAACCTCCGGGAGCTAACGTTGCTCCGTCACACGTGCTACTGTTGTTGTTGCTGCTGCTGCTGTCTTGCAGCTGCCACTCGGCGGGGCCAGCCGTCTGTATAAAGCGAAGCTCGTCGTCAACCTGCACACAAAGAAAAGACAGAAAAACCCTAAATCCTAAACCTAAACCACGAAGAGGCACTGCATGCGTCTCCACCTGTTTTGTCTCGTCAGCTCAAGAAAGGCACCCAGCAGCCGCAGGCACGGGCAGCAAGCGCAGCACCAGCAGCAGCCGCCGCAGCAGCAGCAACTTACTAGCGCCTCAAGGGGTGTGATACCGAATTTGGCCTTGAACTTTTGGAGTGTCTCGTCAGCAGCAGTCTGTGAGTTTGCTGCTGCTGCTGCGTCAGAAGCAAAGCAGCGCGCTGCCTCTTCGACGTTGATGTGCTTGCGCAGTTCGGACTCCGGCAGAAACGGGTTCTCTGGCAGCTGCTGTAGCTCCTCCTCCACCTGCAACGGAAACCCTAAACCCTAAACCCTAAACCCTAAACCCTAAACCACAAGGAGACACTGCATGAAGCGCTGCGCCGCAGCGATCAACCTCGCCCTGTCTCGAACTTTCCTGCCCCCGTGAGTTTGCACCACTCTTCTGCTGCCAGCCCCTCATGCTGCAGCAGCACCAACTAGGGAGTAAATACACAAGGCCCTATTTGGCAGCAAGAATAGCTGCAGGGCCGCAAAACATAAACCACTGCCGCCTCAACAGACACCTTGACCCCTGCGCCGACAGCCCCTCCGTCTACCTGTCTCCCGCTGTCTCCTGCAGCCGCAAGCAGCAGCAGCAACAGCAGCAGCAGCAGCAGCAGACGTACCGACTTGGCCGGAATTCCATGCAGGAGTTTGAAAGGGTTTGCGGCGTCGAAATCCAGGAGGTTTCCTTTTCCCTTGGCCGCTGCTGCCAAGAGGAGATGCGCCGTCGACACGTCAACGTGAGAGAAGGCCACAGAAGGAATCTCGCCGTAAGGCAGAAAAGACTCAAACTGCAGCAGCAGCAGCAGCAGCAGCAGACCTCTGAACCACGAGCGCATGTACGAAGGCAGATAAATCCCGGAAAAGACAAAGGGAGACATAGCAAGGCCGCCGGCTAACACGCAGAAACATGAGACAGAGAGGAACAAAAGACATCCAAAGACAAACAACGGGGCTTACGGCCTCAGGACCCATGCGAAGCCAATCGGAGAGGCCAACGTCAGATAACGTCCTGCAAACAAACGCAGCAAAGGCTAGAGCTGCTGCTACACCACTATTACCACCAAGTGCTGCAGCTGCAGCAGCAGCACCTGCAGCAGCAGCTGCAGCAGCAGCTGCAGCAGCAGATTATTTTGGTTAGCAAAGGGACAGTACGGTTATGTATGTTTTTACCCAAAGAGGCGCGATATCGCCGCCTCAACTTGGGGCGTATATACAGCACAGTCGGGTTGCGTCAGCTGCAAATGGCAGACAGAAGGCATGGCAAACGGATGGAGGAAAGACATCCCATGGCCGAACAGGCAAATACAAAGAGAGACAACCACACCAAGACATTCGCGCAAGCTGGGCCTCAGCAGCAGCGGCACTAGCGCGTAACTTCGCCAGTGCCGCAGCCCAGCAGCAGCAGCAATAACAGCAGCAGAAGCAACAGCAACAGCAGCAGCAGCAGCACGCACCCCGAAGAAAGCAGCAAGGCCCTTTAAGACTTTGGGTGCATTGGTAAGGTCGGCATTTAGGATGAGTTGATCGATTGTCTCTTCCTTGAGCAGCCAAGTGTCAAAGAGACAGTCGCGTCCCAAGTCATAAAAAGGGTCTCCTAGCCGCGAGAGACAGAAGGCAGCGAAGCGCGCGTCGATGCTTTCCTTCTGCTGGCTGCCGCTGCTGCTACTGTAAGCGGGAGAAAGAGACACTGGAGGAGACGTGCTGCTGACTGCTTGCGGGGAGACGGTCGGAAGCAGCGAGTAGCGCCGCTGATTTGCAACTACCCTCGAAAGATGTCCTGACAGCCAGGCTGCTACTTGCTGAAGAGACGGACGCAAACAAAAATGTCTCTCTGTCTCCTTAACCGCTCACTTCGCGCTCTCCCGATGTCCATACACCCAGAGACACCGCAACTGCCCATACAGCAGCCAAGCCAGCAGCAACACCGCAATAGCAACAACAGCAGCAGCAACAATCCTAAAAGCAGCAGCAACCTCTGCAGCAGCAGCAACAACCGTAACAGCAGCATCAAGACTGTGAGGGCCTCATGCGACAAGCGATAACAAGGCAAAAAAGAGACAGAGAGAGACAGAGAGAGAGACACACACAAAAACACGGAGCGACAAAGAGAAAGACAGGTACAGGGGGGCAGAGACAGAGAACGACAGACTAAGAGACAGACAGACAGAGCCCGACAGGGAGACAGAGAGACAGAGGGATGCAGAGAGAGACAGATAGAGACAGAGAGAGAGACATGAAGACAAACAGGGAGAGGGGCAAAGAGACAAGGACAAAGAGACAGACAAAGAGAGACAGAGAGAGGAACAGAGAAGGAGAGGCACAGACAGAATGGCAGAGACAAACAGAAAAAGAGAGACTTGAAGGCACACCTCGTCTTTAAGGTCGCGGATGCCGGGGGGCATGAAGCGCCTCAGTCGAGGCCAGCAGCGCGCCACCCAAGGCCCTGCGGCCTCGGGTGTCTTTTCGAGCCGGAAGGATTTGCCCTGCAATTGCAGCAACAGCAGCGCATGCACAGCATCTCTTCTTGCTGCTGCAGCTGCAGCTCTTACTGCGCTGCTGGCACTCACCACGCAGCAGCAGGGGCTGCTGGCGGCAGCTGTAGCAGCAGCAAGAGACAGCAGCTCCTGCTGCAGCAAGAAGAGATCGCTCTAAAGCCGTAAGCATCTTGCGGAAGGTAAACAGCAGAGGCGCATGCCTTCCAGAGGGCAGCTCTGCTGCTGCTGCTGTTGCTGCTGCTGCTGCTGCAGAGTCAGAGAAGGAGCGTGCGATAGAGAGACAGTGCATCAGTTATCAGAAGCTTACAAAAGCCTCGAGCAACAGAAGCAGCCGCTTAGGGTGTGTCCTTGTGGGCAGCAGCTCCTCCTCCACATGCAGCTTCCTCAACAAAGCCTCAAGGTCGTCGCCGAGGGAGAAACACACGGCGGAGACAGCCAACACGAAGGCCCTCGGGTTCAACACAGGCAAGTTGAAAGAAAGAGGATTTCTCTAGGCAGACAAGCAGAGACGCACCAGCAAAGAGAATTCAGCAAGGCACTCACACCGGCTAGTGTCATACTGCAGCAACAGCAAGAGTAGCAGTAAGAGAACAGTTGCAGCAGCAGCAGCAGCAGCACAGTAGACACCACCCAACAGACATGCTGCTGCTGCTGCCGAACCAGCGGCAATTAACGCGGCTGCGGTGTATGGACACTCCGGCATACCGAGGGAGGCACAAGGCCATCTTCGTGCTGCAGCTGCTCCTCCTGCTGCAGCAGCTCCTGCTGCAGTGGAGAGTGCTCAAGCGTCAGTGAATTAAATTTGCTTTCCAAGTTCATCATTGCGTCTTCCTGCACACAAACCCTAAACCCTAAACCCTAAACCTCAAAATCTATTGCCTGCTACTGAGGGTTTAGGGCTTAGGGTTTATACCTTGTAGAAGGGCTCTGCATTTGGCCGAAGCAGCCTCCAAGCCTTCATAGCACTTCTGAGGTGTTTCTGCAGCTGCTGCTGCTGCGCCAGAGACACTTGTTTCTTCTGTCCCTTTGCCGGTGCTGCTGTTGCTGCGTCTGTTGCTGCTGCTGTTGCTGCGTCTGCTGCCGCTTGTTGTGGAGTATTGGCAAAGAGGACAGCCTTCTGCTCCTCTGAGAAAAGAGAGGCAAAGGCGTGGGACTGCAGCAGCAGCTCGCGGGCAAAGGCCTCCCTCTCTATTTTTAGCGGCTGTCCAGCAGCAGCAGCAGCTGCTGCTGCTGCTGCCGTTGTTGCTGCGTTTGGGATATCGTCTAAGTGCTTGAATCTCCGAATGTCTTGCTGCTGCAGCTTCTTTGCCAGGTGGCTGCGGTGCAAAAATCGAGCAGCATTCAGAGCACAGTAAATCCTGCTGATGCTGCTGGTGCTGCTGGTGCTGCTGGTGCTGCTGAGGGTAAGGGAACGGTTGATACTGCTATTGCTGCTGCCGCTGCAGACGGCAATCCACATGTGTGCCGCACGAAGCAGTTGAGACGGCCTGCTGCAGCAGCTGCTGCTGCATCTATGGGAAGAGCAGAGGGAAATGGGAGCTGAGCAAGAAGTGCAGCTGCTGCTACTGCTGGGCTGCTCCTCAGCAGCAGCAGCACCACACCGGCCAGTAAAGAAAGGCCTACGCTGAAGGCACCTGCTGCCTTGCTGCTTCTGCTGCTGTAGCTGTTGCAGCAGCAGCAGCTGCTGCTGCTGGTTCTCCCGTTGGTACTGCGGCTCCCGCAGCCGCCGGCGCACCGGAGGCCAACGCAGCGGCAGCATTCTGCCGCGGTTGCTGCTGCTGGTGCTGCTGCTGCCGCTGGTGTGGGGTTTATGTCTAGCAGCTTGGTATGAAGAGACAGCTGGGCCCTCGTCGGATATACAATCGACCAAAAGGCAGCAAGAGCTGCAGCTGCCTATTACCTGCTCATGCAAAAATGCATGCTGCCGCTACTTGCTCTGCTGTCGGACTAACACGTGCTGCGTTTGCTGGTGCTGGTCTCTCAGTAGCTGCTGCAGCTACATGCTAGAGCACCAGCAGCAGCAGCAGCAGCCGCAGTCGCAGCAGCTAGAGCAAAGTATTGCGACCCTGCGTAAACAGCGAAAAATTGAGGCTATTATTGGGTTATTGATGCGCATTTCTGTTGTGTCTCTCTGTCTCTCTCTGCTTCTCCCTCCAGGCTTGCTGCTGCTGCTGCATGCAGTAGCAACAGCAGCAACAGCAGCACCACCAGCAGTTAATCTACGTTAGCAAAAGGGGGGCTCGCCATTCGTTTTTTGAGAGAGAGTTTCGGCTTCCTGTGGAACCCCTGCTTCTCTGTTGCTGCTGTTGCTGCTGCTGCTGCAGCACCAGCGCCTTAGTGTCTCATCTGCGGCAGACGGAAGCAATAAGAGCAGAATCAGAAGCACTACCAACTGCAACAGCCGCAGCATCAAGATGCAGTACCCCTACCCAAACATGGGGGCCCCTTTGGCCCCCGCGCCGATTACAGGCGTCGGTACGCAAGGAGCAACCTGGCTGCTGCTGCTACTGTTACTCCTGGTGTTGTTGCTGCTGATGCTGCTGCTGTTGTTGCTGCTGCTGTTCTTGCTGTTGCTGCTGCTGGCTATACACCACAGGGCAAGCTACCTGTGGGACTGGAAGCAGCAGCTAGGTGGGAGTGTTTCTGTGTATCATAGGGTGTTTGCTGTTGCCGTCTGCCTGCTGCAGCACCGATGTACTATGGAGCTCCTGCAGCAGCAGCAGCAGCAGTGACAGCAGCAGGAGTCGCGCCTCTTGCTGCTGGCGCTTCCGTTTCACTTGCGCCGATGGTCGCAGCAGCGGCAGCTGTAGACATGGACAAGGACGTAAGCAAACGCTTCTCCTATCCGCTTTAGGGTTTAGGCTTTAGGCTTTAGGGTTTAGAGTTTAGGGTTTGATTTTTGCATGCGCAGAATGGAGACGAGGAGGAGGCGATCGCGAGATGTCATTTACACACGAAGCCTCAGCTCTCCTGCAAGTTCTGCCGCAAGTACAAAAGTGCGTTGACGACTTCTATGTGTCTCTTTCTGTCTCTGTCTCTGTCTGTCTGTATCTGTCTCTCTTCGTCTCTGTCTGCCTCTGTTTCTCTTTATGTCTGCCGGTCGGTGTCTGTCTCTGCCTGTTTTGCTCCTGTCTTTGCTGCCTGTTTCTGTTGCTGCATGCAGCTACTTTCCCTGTGCTACTGCTGCTGCTGCTGCAGGCTTTACGCAGCAGATGGGAGTGCTGCAGCAGCGAGCGATAGCAGCAGAGGAGGAGACGCACAAAAAGAACATGGTGCAGATGACAGATTCCACCACCTACAATGTCAACCAACTCCTCAGGGGTATGCTGCTGCTGCTGGCTGCTGTTGCTGCTTGTCTGGGGAGCGCGTGAGCCTTCTGTGGCTGTTGGGTAATTTTTGAGGTTTTTAGAGGCCTCGCATCTCCTCACCCACTGAGCCTGGGGGCATGCGTCTTTGAGGTGTCTGGACGTGAAGAGACACCTCGTGGAATGTCTCCCTCGATGTATTTCAGGGCTTTTGTTGTTGCATGCATTGGCGCGTGTGCCACACCAT
>NPHX01000162.1:9173-51015 GCA_002271815.1 Eimeria falciformis | reverse complement strand
TATATATATATATATATATATATATATGTATATAACTACATCTGTATACACACATGACATGTGTACCACCTACACGTACAGATGTATCTGTACGTATGTGCCTCTGTACATATGTATATATATATATATATATATATTCATATATCTGTACTTACACATCCACACATGTATACATATACGGCTGTAAAAGTGTAATTGCATGTGTCTGTGGATGTGCACATACGCGGATCTGGCGTTGTGTGTTTGCTAAATTTCCTCTTGCCCTGTCTGCATGCGGAAATATCCTGCCAGCCCCAAAGCTTGTTGCCTGTTCTGTGTGTCCTACGCTCTGTGTTACCGATTCTCTGGATTTTTTGCTTGCGTCTCTTTGTGGTGCCAGGGAATATAATGTCTTCCGAGTATTTTAAGTCTCTTCATCAGTTTAAAACGTTTTCTGAGGTCGTGGAGGAGCTCGCTTCTTTCGCCGAACATGCGGAGCCTTACTGCGCCGGCAGCACGAGGGCCCCCTCCACTCTTTTCTGCTGTCTCTACAAACTTTTTACTCTCAAACTCACAGAAAAACAAGTATCAAACAACACAACCTTTTTGTTTTCTTCTGTTGCAGCACTGCAGTTGGCATATTGCAGGTTTAGGGGGTGACAGCTTTCTGCTGCTGCGGCTGCTGCTGCTGCAGATGCATTCGCTGCTGAAGAGCAGAGAGTCGCCGTACGTGAGGTGCACGGGCTTCCTCTACCTCCGATATGTACACCCCGCTGACCTCGTAAGCTGCTGCTGCTGCTGCTGCTTCTCCCATTGTTGCCGCATTTTCTCCCAGGGTGTAGCTGCTGATGTTGCTGCAGTCAGTGCTGGTGCTATTGCTGCCCGGAGTGCTGCTGCAGTTGCTGTCTATGCGGCTGCTGGTATCGTTGCTGCTGCTGCTGCTGCTGCAGCTATGGAAATGGTATGAGCCTTACTTCTTGGACGACGAACCATTTACCCCCGGCGCAGACCCCAACAGAGTCGTCACTATTGGTGAGGGGGACACGCAGGGACAGAGAGACAGAGAGAGACAGAGACAACGAGACAGAGAGGAGCAAGGGAGGGTTTTATGCGTGTTGTTGGCGAGGATAGGAGAGCGACAGGAGGCTGGGCAGCGCGTTGCATTCGAGAGAGCAGTCGACAAGCAGCAAGCTGCAGCTCCCCAACAACAGAAAGCATCTCTTTCGACTGCCAACAGAAAGTGTTTCTGTCTTTTGCGCCTGACGGTTTGTGTGTCTCTGGGGGTTTGTCTCTTGCTGCAGGAGAGTATGTGCAGTCTCTGCTGACGGAGGACAAATATTTTTCGACTGTCTTGCCACGTCTGCCCGTTTTGGTAAAGAATGTTTACGGGGCGCAGCTAATGACTCTCCCGCAACACAGAAAGAGGAAGGCATTCAACAGGAGACACATCGATTGCATCGTCCCCGCTGCCAAGTGCATTGCCCTCTCAAGGTCTGCTGCGCCTGCCGCTGCCGCCGCCGCTGCTGCTGCTGCTGCTGCTGCGGTTGCACAGAAGGCGAGGGAGGAAATAGCTTTTAGGGGCGGCTTCCTTTGCTGCTCGTCAGATTTTGTCACAGCAGCAGCAGCAGCTGTAGTGGTGGCAGAGAGCAGCTAAGAAGAATGCAAAGCCGCGTTAGGCTGGGGAGAGAGCGAGGGACAGAGAGAAAAGGAGGCAGAAATTGGCTCTATTCGACTGTCTCCTGACTGTCTCCTTTCCCCCGGATTGCAGAAGCAGAGCTGCTAAATTAGACAGACACGCACAAATAGGCAAACAATGAGACACACAAAGAGACAGACAATCACACACTCAAAGAGGCAGACAATGAGGCAGCGGGATGCAGACCGAGACACAAACAAAGAGACAGACAAAGACACGAGGATGCAGAGAGAGAAAGGGACAGAGGAAGAGGGCGAGAGAGGAGTGAAATAGCGAGATCGTGTGAGTTTGCGTGTTGGCGTGTGCGGCTGCAGTGGCGACTGGCTTGAGGGAGAAGTTGTCTCCGTAGAAGCAAACGGAGTGTGGGTCCGCTTGGAGGACAACACGGAAGAGTGCGTCGACCTCGGGCTGGTGCAGCTCCTTTCTTACAAGGCGGAAGGCGCCAAGCCCAAACCCAAGAAGGAGAGAGACAGGGAAAGGGAGATTAGGAGACGCAGGTGAGCTTCAAAGACAGACAGACAGACAGACACACACACACACACAGACACACACACACACACACACACCGTAACACTGCCGCCCAGGCGCGATGCAGACGGAGACAGACACAGATCAACACACCTTCCTGCTGCTGCTGCTGTTGCTGTTGCTACTGCAGCCGCAGCCGCAGTGCCGAGAGAAATACCGCAAAAACGCAGCAGCAGTTGCTGCAGGAATTCCGCCGTAAGGAGCAGGAAAAGGCCTTGGCTACTGGCAAGGTGAGGGATTTTTGCCTTCTTCCCGTGTGTCTTCTTTTTATGTGTCTCCTTTTTGTCTCTCCTTCCCTGTGTCTCCTTCCCTGTGTCTCCACCTCATGTGTCTCATCCGTGTGTCTCCCCCTGTGTCTTGGAGGAGTGCGTCGAGTGCACAGTTGCTGTTTCTTCGCCATGCTGTGTGTTTCACGTTGTGCACGCTCTATAATACAAGTAGTACTTATGCGTGCCTATCTGTACGTAGTTGCTGCCGCCCACTACATGTCCTTCTCCCTCTGGCTGCCTCGCTGAGCCTCTAAAGGAGGAGCGCTAGGGTTTAGGGTTTGGGGTTTAGGGTGGATCTGCGTGATTGCAGGACTACGCCCGACGCCCCACGTCCTACAAAAGCGCCCTCTCGCTGAAGATGACGACCTCCCGACATGCGTAGGGAGAGCTGCCTATACACCTCAAACATGCTACTGGATATTTTGTATATTGACGTGTACAGTTATTTGTGTCTCGTTTGTATCTACTTTATGTGGAGATGAAAATGCATGTTGTATGCATACGGTTTCTGTACAGCTGGATGCATATACGGTGTTTGCGTATGGTGTAGAGGTCCGTACATGTGTGGCCATGCAGCTGCATGCTTTTGCGTATTGCTAGCGAGTTGCTTCGTCTGCCCTCGTGCTGCCTGCCCCGCATAGAGCCTCCTCGATATCATGGTGTCCGTGCCTGTCTCCTTGTTCACAGTGTCTCTGCATGTATTCTGCGGACGCGAGAGACGGCACTTGTGGTTGTTTCTTGTAAGGGCTGAGAGAAGGCCTTTTGTCGTTTTTCTCCGTTTTGTCTCCCAGGCCTTCGCCGGAGAGAAACGTCTCCTCTAGGGCTCATCCAAGGTCTGCGCTGTCGCACTTACAGCAGCAGCAGCAGCAGCAGTCGCAGCAGCAGCAGCAAGACCCCCAGCAGAAACAGCGGATCTCTTCTCTCGTAGCGAGGTAAGGGAGAGACAGGCCTCTGTCCCAACTCTATCCAAGAGATGCCTCAGCTCCTGCTGTGCTTGCTGTTGCTGCTGCTACTACTACTGCTGCTACTACTACTACTGCTGTTGCTGGTACTACTACTGTACTGCTGCTCCTGCTGTTCTATTACTGCTACTGCGGCTGCTACTACTACTACTATTGCTGCTGCGCTACTACTACTGCTGCTGCCGCTGCTGCTGTTGCTGGTACTGCAGGTACAGCCGCACAGGGGGCGAAGGCGGCGACCGTCGACGGCGCAACGACACTGAGGCCCCCGAGGTCATGCGTCTGGGCTGAGCAGCGAGGAGACGATTTGTGCTGCTGCTACTACTTCGTGGTTTGTGCTGCTGCAGCAGCTGCTTTGTCTCTTCTGGACCTTACGCACATTTTTCTGGCGTTGCAAGTCTGCGGGTGCGCTGCCAAAAAACAAACTGACTTAAACGGGATTGGTGAGGCAGCAGCAGCAGCAAAGACACTGCAGCGGCGAGCCGCGCGACGGCTGTTTGCTGCTGTAGCAGACACCGCAGCTTTTGCTGCGGCTGCAGCAGAAGAGACACCACTTGCTGCAGCAGCAGCAGCAGCAAGCCGTCCCTTCATACCATGTAGCTTGGGTGTCTAGAGGGACTAAGAGGCGAGGCTTGTGACCCTCAGTAGCAGCAGTATCGTCTGCTGTGCAGCTGTTGCATGCAGCCCCAGCGGCGGCAGCACAGACAGCGGGAACCGCAGCTGCAGCAGCTTGCAGCAGAAAGTTTTCTGCGTTTGAATAAAGCCGTTGCTGCTGCTGCTGCTGTTGCTTCCTTAGTACCTAAGTTTGAGGCGAGCAGCAGCAGCGCGTAGCAGACGCCCTCTGCTGCTGCTCGTTCAAGAACCCGCCTCTCTACCGGGGGCTGCTGGGGTACGGATCGCGAGGCGCTGACACGTGCTGCTTTTGCTTCTGTTGCTTTTGCCGCATGTAGTGAGGGGAAGCAGCAGTGGCGTGGTGCTGCTGCAACGGGCCAGCAGGAGCTCTCGCTGCAGAATCAGCAGCAGCAACAGCTGCTTCTGCTGCTGCTTCATTGCTTCTGCCGATCGCTTGCAAGGGCCGCCCGTAGCATCGGGGAGAAGACGCAGGAATCCTTTGCAGCAACTGCTGCTGCTGCTTCTGCATTGAAAGCTGCTGCTGGCCCGTTGCAGCAGCAGCACGCCATTGCTGCTTCTGTAGCTGCTGCTGCTGCTGTAACTGCTGTTGCTGCTGCTGCCAAGACGCCTGAGAAAGAGCAGTCGCTCCTGCGCTAACGGCAGTGTTCATGGAGAACTGCTGCTGCGCTGTGGGGGTGTAAGGGAGACACACATGCTGCTGCACGCTCCTGCATTGGCTGTGCGACTGCTGCTGCATGAAGCACCGCTGCTGCTGCATCAAATGAGTGAGATGCAGTCCGGTTGCTGCCGTTTGGGCCTGGGAAAATCCCCTGGTTCCCGTCATAGGCGAGACCAGGCCTTGCTGCTGTTGCTGCTGCTGTTGCTGGGTGACATTGATAATGCGGTGTTCCTCCACAAAGTCGCGGAGAGACATGAGCCCCGCCTCGGTGCGGATTAAAGGGTCTCCTGCTGCAATTGGGAGGGGCACGGCGACAGGACGCTGGACCTGTCTGTACACAGGAACGTGCTGCGGACGGGCTACCTCCCGCGGCACCTGCAGCAGCAGGGGCAGCAACACATTGGGAGAAGAGACAAACAGAGCAGCCAATCAAGGGACAGCAGCGATAAAAAGGAGACGTAGCAAAAGCCAGAAGAAGCAGAGACACGCAAAAAAAACATCAGAGGGCAGCAGCAGCTCCACCACACACGAAAGCATACAGCAGGGCTCGCCCTGGAGCACTCTGCAGCAGCAGGAGACAGCAGCAGCAGCAGCAGCTGTGTGTGTGTGTGTGTGTCTTGGGCACCTGGACGGGGACGGGTTCTTCTACAATCCGTTCGGTGTAGACGGGAACTTCCCGTTGGACATATCTGAGGCAAAAGACAAACTCGGCTGTTTGCTGCTGCTGATGTTGCTTCTGCTTCGTGTGACGCTGCTGCTGCTGCTGTGCTGCTCCTGCCGCTGCTGCGCTGCTCCTGCTGCTTACTTGGTGACGAAGACAGGCTTCTCCACCTCTTCGTACACATCTTGGGGCTGAGCAATCTTCACATACCTGCATAGCAGCAGCAGCAGCAGCAGCAGCAGCAGCAGTAGCAGCAATTAGTACAGGTACACCTCGCTATGTGTGGCTATGCTGCAAGTGTCTTCTCTGTCTCCTCACGAAGTACCTCGGCGTTGGTTTGGGAATTTGTTTGTAAATTGTCTTTGGGGGCTCGGGGACGGGCGTCTGCTTGTACACGTAGCGGGGGGTTGGCACCTTCACTCTTCGCTCCACAACCTGGAGCAGCAGCGGCAGCAGCAGCAGCAGAGGGTTAGACACACTGAGGCAACGCGGGAGAGAGGGGCAACAAGAGGAAGAAGAGAGGTTTAAGGAGGGGCAAGTTGCAGACAGAGTGTAAAGACAGCGGAATCGAAAAGGAAACACCTACTTGCTGCTGCTTCACTTCTACAATCTTGTTGGTGTGGACAACATTTAGGCGCCTCTGAGGGACTGGCACCGGCACATCCACGTACTGTACGCGCACCTCAGGCACTTCCACAATTTTTTCTACTTCCACCTGCAGCAGCAATAACCTCAGCAGCAGCAGCAGCAACCTCAGCAGCAGCCTCATTGCCTCAGCAACAAAAGCAGCGCGACGACAGTCCCTCGAAAAGCAGCGGCAAGAGTTCTACCTCCACCCCTATACCAGCGACAGTGTCATCAACAGCAACAGCAGCAGCAGCAGCAGCAGCAGCAGCAGCAGCAGCAGACCTCTCTGTAGTGTATCTTTGGGATTTCGACGATTTTTTCGACGTTGACGTGTTTCACTTTGGGGACAATTTTCTCAACGACGAGAATTTTAGGGACTTCCACGATTATTTCCTGCTGCAGCAGCTGCGGCACTTCGACGATTTTCTCTCTCTGCTGGACTTGAGGAACTTCCACTGGGCACTCGACGATCTGCTCCACAGGCACCTCCACGACTCTCTCCTGAGACAGACAGAGACAGAGACAAAGACAGGCGAATTGCAGCTTTGCTGTTGGCTGTTTAACGCACTTTGGCACGATATTTGGTTTAGTGTCTCTTTCTTTGTCTCTTTCTCTGTCTCTCTCTTCCGTGTCTCTGTCTGTCTCTCTTGCTGCGTCTGTCTCTCTCTCTATTTCTGTGTGCTGGCGCATCTCTTGCTGCACTGAGTGTCCCTCTAATTGCTGATAGGAATTTCGCAGCGACAGAGAGGCGAGCCTTTGCAGGGGATGACCAGGAAAGACAGACAAACACAGACAGAGACAGACAGAGAGACAGAGAGAGACAGACACAAGCAGAGAGACAGACACAACCAGACACAAACAGACATAGAAAGAGGCAGACAGCGACAGACAGAAACAGATAGAAACAGACAAAGAGGTGTAGAGACAAAGAGACAACCGTGCCATGTACAGAGAGGGCAGGGAGAGAGAGCCACAAAGAGAGAGACAGAGATAGCCAGCAAGAGACAGAGGCAGGCATACACCAAAACAGAAACGGAGAAAGAGACAAATCTTGAAGCAGAAACAGAGACAAAGAAAGAGACAGACTTCGCAGCAGAAACAGAGACAGAGAAAGAGACAGGCCGCGCAGCAGAAACAGAGAAGAAAGAGACAGACAGAGGAAACAGACAGAGACAGACCTCGCAGTAAACACAGAAAGTGACGGCAGGCACTGGCACCTCCTCACCTGAAGAACTACCCTCGGGACCTCGATGAGCTTTTCCTTGCGAATTATTTGTGGCACTTCGACGATTTTTTCTCGAAGTTGCACTTGGGGAATTTCTGTTGTTTTCTCAACAAACTCAACACGAGGAACCTCCACCACCTTTTCCTGAGGTATACAGATGCACGCACTCCTTCCCCATTACATATACCTTAACGCTGCAGCAGCAGCAACTGCTGCTGCTCCTGCTGCTACTGCTGCATGCGTTTGAGAAGGACGCACCACAATTGAAGGCTCGCAGAGAAATTGCCGCGGCAGTGATGCCCCTGTCGCTTGCTGCTGCTGTTGCTGCTGCTGCAGGACGTGCCTCAGGTGCTGCTGCTGCTCTGCAGTAAGACACTCGCTGCAGGTGCCGCCCCCCGATCCCAAGTGTAGAGACTGAGGCCAAGGGGCCGTTTGCCTGCAGGCCATTGGACTCCAGGCACTCGAGGAGCCCCCACATGCTGTGCCCTCCATCATCAGATGATGCTGCTGCTGCTCTGTGTCATAATGCAGCTGCATTAGCTGCTCCTGCTGCTGCTGCTGTTGTTTTTGGTGCTGCGGCTGCTGATGCTCTGCGTCATGCTGCAGCTGCATTAGCTGCTGCTGACGCTGCTGCTGATGCTGATGCTGCTGATGCTGCTTTGTGTCACGCTGCAACTGCATTAGCTGCTGCTGCTGCCACTGATGCTGCTGCCAGTGCTGTTGCTGCGGCTGTTGCTGTTGCTGCAGCTGCTGCATGTTCTGCTGGATTTGCTGCTGCTGCAATGATGGGCCTCCCCCAAGGCTTGGTATTTGCTGCAGCAAGAGATCTCCGTGTCCTTGCATAAGCTGTTGCTGCTGCAGCTGCTGCTGTTGCTGTTGCTGTTGCACCTGTTGCACCTGTTGCTGCACCTGCTGCTGTAGTCGCTCGAGCTGCAGCTGTTGCATTTGATAGAGCTGCTGTTGCTCCGGCAGCAGCTGGGTGAATTGCTGCAATTCATCCTGTTGGTCCGTACAAGGCTCAAGGCTCACCTTGTGACTCTGGGGACCCCCAAGGTCACTAGGGGAGTGCGAGATGGCCGGGCTGTAGACGCCGTGCAAGGCACTGCCTCCCGTGTCTCCTGTGAGCACAGCGCTGGCCTGTGCCAGCTGCGCTGCAGCCACGCGGCGACGCTGCAGCGAAACAGAAAACGAGAGAGGAGCGCCTGCCGTTGAGAGGGAAGCCGCCGTGTTGCCCGTGGCTAAAACGACAGGGCCTGAGGCCGAGGGCCCCTCTTCTCTCTTCCGGGGGCCACCCCAAAGAACGCCCTGGTAAACATTAGGCACCACGAGGGGCCCTTTCATAATTCCAGAATCTACCGAATAACTGTTCTAGTTGTTGTTGTTGCCTGGTGCTGCTGCTAACCCCTGCAGGAGTGAGGAGGGCCATACAAAGCCTGCCCTACTCAGCGACCGTAAAAGCAATAAAAAATAAGGAAACACTCAAAAGTTAAGAACTGCAGATGTCAAGGGGAGCCTCCGCAAATTTTTCCTTGGTCGCGGCCGTCAGCAGGAAGAGGAGGCGACTACAAAGGCTGTAAAGTCAATCCCAAAAATGCAAAAATTCGGAAACATAAACAATAGCAATTGCTTCAAAGAATAAAATACAATTGCTGTATATCGGGGCTTGTATTTGCGTGTTTCTGT
This sequence comes from Eimeria falciformis, assembly GCA_002271815.1. Lineage (NCBI taxonomy): Eukaryota > Apicomplexa > Conoidasida > Eucoccidiorida > Eimeriidae > Eimeria > Eimeria falciformis. The sequence goes on along the minus strand of NPHX01000162.1, from coordinate 42,094 downwards.
CCCCCCAGACACACCAAAACTCACCAGCAATCGCTCAGGCGGGCACGGACTCCCCGCTGCCAACGGCTCCCTGATAAATCTCGTTTTAAAACTTAATCCTTTTTAGTCATTGATAAAATATTTTTAGCCGCTCTAGTTCAATAAAAGAACCGAGAGGTAGGAACCTAATGCCATGAGCAGCAAACAGTGATTTAGACAAAAGGCATTTTCAAGCTCTTCTCTTTTAACTGGATGTGACCCACCTGAAATCTAATATGTTTTTATTTTTATAAGGCTACCTCGATCTGCCGAGTCTCTAAAAGCCTTATATTGTCGCCGTTTGTTGGAGTTGGGAAGTCCCAGTGTGAACTGTCTGGACTGAGGCCTCTGCTTAAAAGCTTAAGTAGTGACAGGAAGCAATATGCAATGCCTTAAAAACAGCCCATTTCCAGAAAAGTCTGCCTTTTCTGGCTTGTCTCTCGGAAACCTTAATGCCGACCTGAGCAAAGCCAAGGCGTAAGGGATGCGGCCAAAGTGCAGACTAGCTGCACCTTGGCCAGGCACGCATCCCAACACACTAGCCGCAGAGCTGGGCTACTGCTCTTCACACGCATAGGCTTATCTCCTCTACTCATAGATGAATTAGGGCGTTAATTAGGGCAATGCTACTTGATAACAAACAAACAACCTCTTCAATATTGAAAAGACGCATCAGCATTATAAACACAGTAACAAGTTAAACTGAATGTTGTTGGCATGCGCCAATTATTCCATCCGCGCGTATAAACACGCATTACGCACCATGAGAAAGCGCAGCACTGGCTAGCCAAAGCTAGCTGCAACTGCCGGAGCGGTTAAGGCACACTCGAGCACCCTCACACATCAACGGCCGCAAGCCTGAGGCTCCCCAGCAAGCTGACCTATTACAAGGGACAGAGAGAAAGGTGGAGAGACTGAAGGACTGGGATCTACTCTCTTTTAAGACGTTGTCAAGTGACGCATCTTCGAATACTTTGTGGCTTCCGTCCATGAAAATCCACTCTTGCATAAGGCAGGAGTTTGGGTGCTTCACACGCCTTGCACCACGCCGGCCTGCCAATCGGGTATTGCCTTGTTCGTCAGTTCGTTGCCACTCAGAATTGCCGTAATCACTGCTTATTTTCCAGAGGAAGTGCCAGAAAGACATTCTTAAGGAGTGCTCTCTCATCTCAGCCTGTGCTATCGGCTGCGTGCATGCCTAAGAATCAGAGGCTAGCTGCGCCTTGGCCGCAGCCCCTCGCCACTTGGCTGTACTGAGGCGCATCACGGCCTCGAAGGTGCAGCTTTAGGGGAAAGGCCTTTGAGAATTGACAAATCTAAAGTACTTCCCGCCTAGTTCGTGTGATGTTCACTAGGAAACGGAGTAATTAGTGCAAACGGCACATCCCCTGCCAAACAACACCGGCTAAACACCAGCAAAAATCTACAAAGCAACTCGGTGGCTGAGGAGGCTCTCCCGCCTTCCGCCTTCATTGCATCTCAAAAAGATAACCTCCAAAGAGGGCACCAAAAGGAAGTTATTATGCCTTGCGTTGCAACTTCGAATTGGGCTACAGGACTGAGCATTGCAACTCGAGTCCCGCATTCCCTGATGAGAAAGCAAATTGCCACAGACTCCGTAAAGAGCCAAGTGCACCCGCCCTGCTGGGATACACAAAGCAGTTCAGTCCTGCCAATCGACAGTAAGAGTGCTCAGGCTCGCTGAGGAGGGCAAAACGCTCTAGCAAGACAGCTGAATTCTGCAGCACGAGAAAACAAAGAAGCGCCCACAATGTTGATGCGCTTCCGGTGGTTTTTTTAATTGACAGCAATAACACAGTGGAGACACTTCGTTGGGTTCTCTTAAATCCAACAACTCAAAGCTTTCTTGTTGTGTACTTGGTGGCGAAGGCTGTGCTAAGGAAGGTTGCAAGGCGCTGCTTGTTTGTTTTGCAGCGTCCAAAGAAGCGGCTAGCGAGGGTCACTCACTCCTCACCCTCCTACGCTTTGGCAAAGCGTAGTTGTTTTCTTAATTGTCGGTGAGAGTGGAAGTATTTCCTCTAAAGGCTCGCGTTGGCAGAGGAAAGTCGCTGTATGCAGTGAAAAAGAGAGCCGGTGCGCAACTTCCCCTCACTGCCTGACCCCTGGCGGCTCACGTCAGGTACAAAAAGAAGATTCAGGCAGGTGCCTCTTCAGCAATACTCCTCTCCATAGCGTATCTCCCCTAATTATAAATCTGCAAAAAAACACGCAGAGACCACCCGAACCTCAAAGTAGCAACTAAAGCACAACGGGCTTAACGGAGAAACACGTGCAGAGAAGTACACGAGCCTTCTTTCCCCTTCCTGGTGCAAAACCGTAAGAACCCACATTCAGTTGGCAGGTGGATTGGACGAAGTTCTTAAAGGTGCGTTCCAGCAATTTGTGGTCACTGGGAATCGAGGCAATATTGCAGTACCCCCCACTGCACGAAGTGAGATGTCCGCAGTCATCCACACAGCCGCTGGTTGTGTGGCTGTAATCCAAGTCCCCAACTCCACAGCACATCCATTTTTTCCCTATCGAAGCGTCACCGACAGGAGACTAATAATGCGCACGCGCTACGGCAGGCTGGCAGAACTTCTCGTCGCCGTCGCCGCAACGCTCCGCGAATTGCTTCAAACACTTCGCGTCCAGAAGCGTTTGCAGGGTGCTTTTTACGAAAAGCTTTGATATTTGCATGCAAAGTAGCACACACCGCGGTTGAAGCTTTTTTTACCCTTTTGTCGACTTGGCAGAAATAGACAACTTTTCATAAAACAAGAAACACGCAATCTGTTGCAGGTGACAGCTAATGCAGCTTACCCTTTGCTGATGAGCCTCGCAATACTTTGCTTTGTTCTTCTCAAGCTTTTCGACCAGTTCTTCGTGAGTCTCAAAGTACTTATCAGTACCTTCCTTAACTACCCGCGGGCAGGAAATAAATCTCCCACAGTTGTCTACGCACGCCTCGCTTTGCAAGGACGTGTCTACCGACTCAGCGAGGTGGCATGTCCACGCAAATTTCCCTGGTTCAATTTCAGAATAGATGGCTAGAGACGCTGGGTTGTTGCAGAAAGACTCAAGTCCGAACCGGCATGCTTTGTTGCTGTGGAATAGACAGTAATCATCTAAACTATGTTGCAGGGTTGGGGGAACCCGGGGCTGAGGCAGCGCAAAGCCAAATCCTACAATGCCTCCCCGTAAACGCATCAACTGGACAATACCAACAAAATGACTACAAACGTGCATGGATGGTATACATACACCCCAAGCTCTTTCCACATCCTAATGCCCGCTTGACTGTGAGGCAGAGCAACAGAAAAGGACTCAAAATAATAAAATATACGTTTCAAAGATCTAACGCAGAGAAAGCTGCGGGGAGAAGGATGCTTACTGGAGTCCAACCACACTGCTGAACACACAACATGCAGCAGCATGCAGAGTACCACTAGGAACATCTCCAAAAATATCCTCATTTACATCCTATAACTCAATAAACAGGATCGTAGCTTACAAAAGAAAACTTGCGTTGTAACCAAAACTCCTAGAAGTGATGCACCCCATCTGCCTTGCAGCCTCATCGTCAATGACCACTCGGAAAGTCAAAGGAAACAAGATATATTATTTGCCAAACAAATACACAAAGGCTCAGCAACTGTTATCTACCAAGAAAATATCAAAAAGCTCAGCAACTGTTGTGTCAAGCAGAGCCTGCATGCAAAAGCAACCAGGTTCGACACAACGTTAGGGCGTGTTGGGTAGCTAGGTACCATATTCAGGCCTGGCTGGCTAGGTATCGTATCCAGGAGAGTCTGGTATTGTATTGCCACCAATCCTAAATGCCAGTATCTTAAAATAAAAATAGAAGTGTTTAGCGCTTCACTGCAAACCCTTTGTATGTACACCCTAGTCAAAGAGATCTCTTCTCCTGGAATTACTTTCATTACAATTGCACTGCTCTCCCTCTAACTAGACGAATACTAAAACGAACAGGAAACATTAAAAGGAGAAATTTAATAATGAAAGACAACACAATGGAACGCTCTTTTCAGTGCAACTGAAAGTCTTCTTAACACCATGAGCTGTAGCGAAGGTAGGGGCATTAGCAGAGAGACTGCAGCGGCATTTTTTAGGGAAAACCGCGAGACTTTCAAGCATTGTTAGCCTAACAAGTGTGTAGGATTCAGAGTCCTATCGGGCGTCCTGAAGTAAGAAAGCTACAAGTTTTTTGAGGTTTATGACTTGTTTCCCCTGGCCAAAATAGCTTTGCGAATAGAGACACAAACGGTAACTCTCCAGATTATTTAACTGCCTGCATAACCTTTTATCAGCTGCAATATTTTGCAAGTTTGGGTGAGATTTACCTCCCACTCAAGCTCTTGGACTTGTCTCAGACCTTCAAATCTGTCTTTAAGGCCTTGGCCTCGGCTCCCGATCCATAAGCACGATCCCAGATGTCCCCTAAATGTATCTTAAGGATTTATTAGTAAAACCGCTGCGCTTTCTCCGGACTGAAGTCAACTCCCTTTCAGTTGATGTCAGTTTAATATTAGTCTAGCTAGCTTAGCTCCCCTCAGTTTAACGTAAGCTTAAGCGAGATTGAGCACGGCACAGGCTAGGGCTTCGACTGAGCCTGAGCGGTGAGTGTAGTGACACTACTTGTGGTGGGCGCTATAGGCCGCCTCTGGGAGAGGCCATAAGTAGCCGCGGAACCATACCCAAGCCACCGTACTTGCTTGTTGTAGTAATGGGAGCCGCGTGAGATCCGAGGGTGGTTAGTTGCAATAGTAGGAGAATATTGGCTACATGCGGCATAGTGCAGACCGAACCGGTCGCGGGTGTCGCCTGTACGAGAAACGAGACAGTTGAATTGGAGGCTAACCTTTGGAATAACGGCTCCCCCACTGCAGCTAACCCAGGAGACGCAGGGTCAGGGTGTCACTATTACCGGACCAGCCCTAGGTGTTGGGGAACAGGTTACCTGCAACCTCACTAGCAGGTCCGACCTGTCCTGATTGTCATAATTACTATCAAGTTCAAAGGAAGAGAACAATAATAGTTTAGAATTGGTAGTCAATTGGGGAGGCCAGTGCAACATTCTCCTTGAAAAGCTGCAGCCCCCTTTTTAAGTGTCTGAAATGCTCCTCAACATTTCTGCTGAGCAGTAAGAGGTCGTCCATGTAAACCACCAGCCAAGGTTCCGAGAAAGGTGCTTAATCTGCCGCTTCAGTTTAGCAGGCACATTCACGTGTCCAAAAGGCATACAAAGAAACTCAAGCTTACGGAAGTTCGTGTGAAACGTTGTCTTATGCCTGTCATTCGGGTGTATGGGGATCTGCAGAAACGCGTTCATGAAGTCAAAAGTCGAAAAGACTGCTGAAACGTGTAAGCTGTTGAGTAGTCCGTTCACCCTAGGCATCGGGAATTTTTGCTTCAAAGTGATCATGTTCAGCAAGAGCTTTAAGTTGGCGCAGATGCACCACCGTCTTTCCTTTTTCATAAGCAGCACAATTGTGTCCAAAGGCGCTGGTTGATGCTTGGCCTTTGCCTTCCTCAGCAAATTGTCCACTTAGTGCTCAATTTCCTCTTGATGTTTCTAGGGTGTCTGATGCGTCGAAACTAAACTTGGCGCTGAACCAGGGACGAGTTCGATAGAATGCATCGGGCAGCGAGCAAACGGCCGGCCTGCTGGAAGCTGCCTAGACTCTTATTGAGTACTTCAGAAAATTTCTCTTCGATCAAGTCCCATTTCTTTTGGTTCACGGGTGTATGCTGAACTGAATTTCACAATCTCTCGCCTTTAGTGGGTCAATTTTTTGTAGAGCAACGACGCTTCTCCGCCCTCTGCTCCAGCGTCCTCGAGCTGCCCGAAAGGAATGCCTTCCATATTCTGTCGAGAAGCGGACTCGAGCCAGCTCACCATCAACGACTTTAGCGCGGTAGGGAGGACTGAAAGGTGCTTTCTCTCGTCCTCTTGCACACATACCCGAATGGTCCCGTACAGGGGCCAAATGCGTGCCTTCGAATAAGTCATCCAAGGCATCCCAAGGATAACCCCGTGTACTGATCCGACATAGAATTCGCTAACCGTGAGAATAAGACCCCTTTCCAATGCGGGTCATTTTTCAAACGGCTGGCAGGTGAGGGGTACAAAGCAAACTAAGGTAACGTAAGAGCGACCTGCTACCACGTGCCACCCAAAGCAGCCACAAGCCGCACTTTAGGACCCATCACTATTTTGTTTTACACACTAAAGCTCACGAGATAAGTGTGCCGGTTTGATAAAACTTTCTTTCCCAAACAGATCCCGCACCACCATGGATGGTCACGGTGCCCAAACGGAATAGTCTGTCACCTAACCAGTGATGCTATTTTGTCGCGTGTAGCAAAAGCACTGGTTGCTGGGAGTACCGTTGTGCCAGGCAGCTGTATTGTGACGGGGAATTATGATAGAGCGATCAAGCATGATGGCACGTTGCCCCTCCCGTTGAGGCTGTAGTAACTTAACATCTTTCTGACAATTGTACAGAAGCAGGCTCATTACGACCGACTAGGGTTGCTGTTGTTCTTGCTACAAACATCGATCTTGCAGGATGAGGTGTTCCAATAGCTACTAGCGATGTTCCGCACGTTGCTGTAGAAGTGCTTGTGCGTAGGCGGCGGCGTCCGCCTGGTTTGCCAAAGCCACCCAAGGGTGAGTCTGTGCACACCATGCAAGTAATCCCTTTCGAATGCCATCTGCATATGCAGCGAGCACCCTTCTCTTCTGATTCTCTGCAATAATCTAAAGAATTTCTAAAGCGTGACAGCAACTGCATGCAAGCTGTGACTGACCAGGATTTGCCGCACAGATATGCGGTCTTGCCACTCTGGCTGGAGTACCTGACGCAAGAAGTCTCGCAGCTCGGGTGAGATGGGTGGGTTGTCCGGAATGGCAACAACTCCCTCCCCGACAGCCGCAAATAGGCTTTCAATTGAGCTTGCATTGAATGGTGCTGTGCCGAATACCATTATCTGAAGGAAAAACCACAAAGCACTACACGAATTTTGGCTCTGGTGGCACTTGAAGTCACGTCCAGCCTGGCGCACCCTAGGAAATTAGATGTTTTAGCACAGCCCATCGCCAGTACTGTAGCACTGACGACCAAGACAGAGAACAAGTCATATTCACAGGGAACGGATTGTATTTGCTTTCTATTGTGAAAACATACAAACGTGCAGATCCCTAAGGCCCAAGCATCCGCCGCACGTCCATCGTGCCCTTCGTACGGCCTCGACTCGTCCAACGGGCGAAGGCATTCGGGAGCCATAAACATATAAGTGCCCTGACACGAAACGAGACGAGCAGCACTAGCAGGTGGCGTATCGACTGTTTCAGCATGATGAACACAGCAAGTAATGACAACTTTTGGGTTGTGACAATCACTAATCTGCATGAAAACCCGAAACAAACAGAAACGCGCTCTTTCCCCTGGCTTCCCCGCTTCAGTAAAAACTCGGTAAAGTCCCACAATACACGCCTGGGAGCAGAATATACAGCAAATAACTCAATACGAGCACCAGCAACCCTGCAGCTTTCTAGCTGGATCTTTCCATGGCAGAAACGGGTTTGGACGACACAACTGGAATGCACAGCAGCTCCCACCTTTGTATGTTTAACTTTGCCGTGCGCCCCCATTTTCTCGGCGCTCCCAAAGTCACCTACGCAAACTCGCCCGTCTGCCCCCAGGAGAAGGTTGTCCACCTTCAAGTCCCTGTGGGAAACCCCAAGATCCTCATGCACTGCATTGTGCCACACATACGCACGTGTGAAAACAACAGAACACACGCGGCAGATGAAGCCTTTGGAAAAAAACCAAAAAAATCATTTTATAATTTTAATTACCTCCGGGGGCACAAGCATTTTAAAGAGATTCGGCAGAAATACCTGAAAGCTCCACTGTGCACCCTACAGACGTTTACGTAATTTGGAACTGCTTTCAGCAAAGAGTGCCAGCGGAACTGCACTTGTGCTGCTCACAGTATGCTACACCTTCGGCGGCGTCCCTGATGAAGCATTTTGCCTGGGCCTCTGTGAAGGTTCGCTGTCTGTCGAGTTGAGGAACGAAGATCTCTCGCTGCGAAGAGTCCTGAAAAGATGCTCCGTCAAGTGGCAGCGTCAATGACGTGTCGGATTGCATGGAAAAGCTTCGGTCTGCCGCGTCATCGCGCAGGGGTTTAAGGAGCATCAAAGCGCCGCATGCCAAAAAAGTTGTTACTGAACCACCACAGGCGCATCAGACCTTCGTTTTACCTAAAAACAGGTATGGGAAATGATGCATATTCAGCGGCCGCACAGCAACTAAGCAATCACAATGAAAGAGGAATGGCACATAGCTTCAAGACTTGCAATACGGATTAGGAATGTTTATGCCGCGGTGGTTAATGAGCCGCCTGTTGCAATTAGCTGACTGAAATAGACTTTTCCCTCGGCCGAATCGGGACTGGAATCAAGAATTGCCCGAAGTTTCAGGCAGCGTGGATGATTGAGAAGAGTCAAGACGCGGGCCTCTTCCTTTACATCTTCCATTTTGGTCCTGAAACCCAGTCCTGTTGATCCAGGGCGGTAGTCCCTGCGCCTTAGAAGAAGCAGCTTTCGATACCGCTTGCAACAAAAACTCGTGACGCTCCCAGTTGTGGCATTTAATTCCTCAACCCGGAAAACGCTGGAGAGTTCAGCTGCAGACAAGACAAGCAGTGTAATGCCCTTGCCAGCATCAGCAACAAAGCGGCAAGCCACCGCAAGCGCAACCCTTCAGCCCTTCCAGGTTATGTTGGTATGTCAACTCGCCCACATTCGTATGCTCATGTACTCAAGTATACATCAGCACAGCATTTAACTCTTAACGGCGACGATAAGCCGTAGAGTTATTCTTTATGGGCGCATCCTTTAGGTCCATCTCGGTACGCTGCTCGCTACACGGTCCTAACACGATCAAGGACAAAACGACGTGTGTATGGCAAGTTGTAAACCCTCACTGCTTGCCAGTTTCTCACAGACGCGGTATTGATTCAGCCAGACGGTGCCGTCGGGGAGCCGACGCTTGGAAGCCAACTCGACCTCCACGCCTTCCAGGCGCGGCGACGGGCGGTGCATCGTTGACGCCCTCACAGCCTGTTTGCATTGATGCGCGACGTTTGTCTCTGCAGACTCCCAAGCTCCACTGGCTCCTGACAACTTTGCGGACTTCGGTCGTTCGCGGCCAGCAAAGCGCATCAGGCGACCGTCTTGAAGACAAACTCAGAATTGTCGTGCCTCCCTCGACGACTCTTACGTTGACTTTGCCAAGGCGCTAAGGCCTGGGCGGTGGTCTTCAATTGGCGCGGCATTAAGGTGCGCGTTGCAAGTTTGTCTTTATGGAGTGTTCTTGCATGGCTGCGCTACACAGCGCCTCTGACGTGCCGCTGTGTGTATGTCCTGACCAGCTGTGAAAGTTGCAGCTCTTCTGAAGCAATGAAAAGCTGTGTGATAATACGACGTCCCGTGAATCTGCAGACTTCGCTCGGCGTGGCTAGCAGGACCGCCTGTTTGTCGAGGAACGTCCCCAGAAAGAGTACTACTAGTAATCCCAATGCAAATTCATGGGCTAAAAAGCGGTCAAGACAAATGTCGCTGGACGTTTTGTGTCGGCTTCGTGCACGCTGGTGTCCAGAGTGCAACTTGCAACTCCTGAGCGCGAATTCCCCAAAGCAGCTAACAGACTCACACTCCACTGCTGCACAAGCTCAATTGCAAAAAGAAAAGAAACTCATACAGAAAAAAGAGACAAAATTAATATTGTGGCACTGACACAAGGAAGAAACATTGATTCCTCGGCGTGGGGTGGGTCGTAGACTGTCGTTGGTGGCTGACGTCCCGAAGAGTATGCAATGCACTGGTATTTGAAACGGTTCCGGTTAAAACTAAGATTAATTATTTTAACCTGAGTGCAAGCGGATCAAGTGAAAACTTGCAGTAGGCTTTGCAAAATACCATGACACCTCTACGAACTTGCCTGCTTCTAAAGCTGGTACTGGGGTGTCTGCTTTAGGCCATAAGTACCAACACGAAACAATCACTTAAGTATACTCAGTCCCCAGAGCCGTCTACTCTTTACCTGCGTACCTGTCTGAGGCCATGCCGACGGGAGCACAGCCAAGCGCCAAGAGGATGCGGTCAAGGTGCAGCCCACTGCACCTTGGGCATATGCAACCCAAACACACAGCAGCACAGGCTGGCCTAGTGCTCCTTACATGCATTAATTCAACTCTTTTACTCATAGATAACTTAGGGCGTTAGTTAGACTGTTCTAAGTGATAACAGACAGACTGTAGTGGACTTCACTACACTCACGGCTCAGGCTGACTCAAAGCCTTAGCCTGTGCTGTGCTCGGTTCGGCTTAGCCTAGATTAAGTTTAAAAGGAGTCAATCTGGCTAGATTAACTCTTAGTTAAGAGGAATCTAAGGAAACTTGCCCTATCCTAAGGCAAAGCGGACGGAATATTAAAAAGGTTCTTTAGGGGACACTTAAAAGACAATTGGGAAGCAGTCTTGAGGACCAGCAGTTGACACCAAAATCCAGATGAAAGGCCTGAGGCCCGAAACAAGCCCGAAGGCCCTAAGGCCTATTGCAGGGAACGGGACAACCTGTGGGGAACTTGCTACCAGATGGCAGACAGAACTTTTCTAGGTAGACTTTAAAGTGTGTAGGCTCTGTTCTCAGCTCAAATGGTCTATATATGTTTACAGAAAAATCCGTTGTGTATTCGTCTTGTTATTTCAAGTGTCTTCGGCAGTCCAGGTCCCGTGGCTTGGGACTGAATCGGGGTGCGTTTAGTGATACAGGGTGAAGAGAGAGAGCTAAACAGGGTCGTTGTTCACAGGTAGGCAAAATAGAAAATGTCCTACACGGCGTTATTGTCATAATTGTGAAAGATTGAGCCTGTCGCAAGCTAGAGAGGCTCAGCACTGGAGGTCGCAGAGCGTTGCGCGATCTACTAGAAGTTCTAAGACTTATTCAGTGCCTTTCCCATCGTATGCGGGGATAAAACGCGCGTCCTATTTAAATTGCAGCACGGGAGGTGCTGCCTGGGCCAGGAATTGTCGTTGGGGATTCGCGCTGCCGAATTTTCCGAGCAACCGCGGAGGGACACGCATCCTAACCCTGGCCCCTAAGTGATCCCTATGGGGAAGACTCACCCATACAACGTTGTATCGGGGAGTTTGTCACATTGGTGATATGCAGCTCGTAGCTTGGTGATGAGTCCATCTTGACTTATGTACACACATTATGTACATATGGATAAAGCACCACCAGCAATCCATAACTAGCCGCAGAGTGCTGGAGTGAGGAAGGCGCGCCCGAGCATCCCACACACAAAAGGCCATAGGCCTGAGACTACGCGTCAGACTGAGCTATGGAATGGAGAAAGATTAATGGTGAGATCCATAGGCCTGAAACTGCTCTGTGTAAGATGTCGTCAAGAAGTGTATTTTCCCGTATCTTGTGGCCCCAGGCCATGAAAAACCACTGCTGAATAAGGGAGGAGTTGGGGTGTTACAAGGATGGTACAGATGCATCCGACCACAGAATGCGATGAAACGGGCTACTGCTCCTCACATCCATACCCTAACCATTCTACTCATTAATAACTTAAGAAATTAACTAGAAGAATTATGATATATAGCAAACAGACAAAAATGACAATACCGAACATACGCATTCACATCCTAAGCGCATAACCGCTTCCGCAACACTGCCCTTCCGTAACCGGATATTCCCCCAATTCCATGTGACAACAGTGGCAAGGCAAAAACTTGAAATTGAATATGATCGGTGGCACGAGTATTAAGCTGATAAGACAAAAAACTCAATGACTTGTGTTTGCATGCATGCTGGCAGTCGATTGATTTGGGGTTGTGGGGACTCGCACTGTGGAGCATCGCATAAGCAGGCTACTATATGTATGAAAACAGTGCGGGCTTAGCTTGTGCATTTTCAGGTGGTGGGAGCCCTTTTTGCGGGGAAGTTTTGCATAAATATACATTTCCTTTTACTAAGATCCCGCCGTGAAAGTGAGCTTTTGCCACCACTGGCAGGGCCCCTGTGGGGAGAAGCTCTGAAGGGGTTCTATATTCCACTGATGATTTATTTTCAATTCGTCTGTAGGGCAGTACATGTATTCAAAACGTGAAGAAGTTTAATTCTTTGCCAGCAAGGAAGGGGCGTCCCTGGGTGCAGTTTTTGTGTATATAATTGGTGATGTCGCATGCGGCCACAAATGACTCAGCTACGTTTGAAAATGCCCACCTAGGAGTTCCTATGTGTTGTCGTGGCACCCGATTGCGGAGATAGTTGGTGCGTATATATGTCCGTCAAATGTGCTTACACTAATCAGCGCCTAGGGAGCCTTGTGGCAGTTCCCGCATGCTCTGTGTTGCAGATGGCTCCCGTTTCAACCGTGAAGCGCCCCATCGTCAAGAAGCGCACGAAGTGCTTTCCCCGCTTTCAGTCTGACCGGTTAAAGCGCCTTAACGTGGGGTGGAAGCATTGCTTTAGTACCCACTGTTTCTTGTTAGAATACATGCAATGCCCCTGGCCTAGCCTTGGGTTTTAATAGCTGAGCTGCAAAATTTTTTTGGTCTGCCCATTTGCTTTGCAGAAATCATGGAGAAAACCAAAGGGTATTGACTGTCGTGTGCGCCGTAAGTTCAAGGGCACCAACCTTATGCCCAACATTGGTTACGGTTCAAACAAGAAGACCCGACACATGTTGAGGAACGGCTTCTACAAATTCCGTGTCGAAAGGCCACAGGACATCGACATGCTGCTGATGCACAATACGAAGTTCGCCGCCGAAATTGCCTCTGGCGTTTCTTCCAGAAAACGCCGTGAAATCCTTGCGAGGGCAGAGCAGCTGAACGTACTTGTTCTAAATAAGGGTGCTCGGCTGAACACTGCTGAGGACGAGTAAACTTGCAGCTAATTTGCTAATGTTCGTGTCTGGAAGGTTGTTTCGTCCCACCAAGGCTTTCGCCGCTGGAGCGTATTATGCTCCAGAGACTGTCTTTTCCGTCTTTTGGGAAAGATATGAATGCTGAGTTTTTAACCGTTATGGTCGCTGCCTAGCACTAGCCCGAGAGCACGAAAGAAGTTCCAAGGACAGCTTGGTTGCTGGTGGCCTGCCTTTCTTTTCCAAGGAGTGATTGTAGACGGGTTAAGAACGCTGTAGTTTCAGTTAATTCAAGCAGTTTTAAAGCTTGTTGTTATAAGAGCTGGTGCTCTGGAGGCACAGAACGGTATGATACCAGTTTTGGGGCGCTTGCCCAAGAGAGGGCGGGGCAAAGCCTAGAAAGTTTGTGCGTCTCAAGCGATATGTGATACTTATGATAGCAGAAGTGCAAAGTTAATTGTCTTCGTTTATCAAGAAGCGTTATTCCACCGTACCGACACTTGGCATTCACACCAGTGCTGCCAGCGAGGGTGCAACGGGGAGGTGGTTCAATCTAGCCTGTAGGGGCGGAAAGCTGATGTTTTGTCATCAGGTATATCGGAGAATGTTCCGCAACATTCTGTTTACTACGCTGGGTGTTTGGCTTGGAGGAGTGCATGCCGATGACGGCTGGTGCAGAGCGTCACCGCAAGCAGGTCTTCAGGATTACGCGAAATGCCTGCCTGTCGACCAAACAGTGGCACGTTACGTTATTGAGGTCTCTCCTGTCGTCGGATTTGGCCTAGAACTGAAGTACGCCATTTTTCAAACTCGTATGCACTGGAGGTACCCCATAAGCTGGTGTAGAAGCGACATTAAAATAGTATTGGAGGGATCAAATGGACGGCGTACGAAGGCGATATCTATTGCTTCACTAAATGGCGGCACAAGCAAACGGTGCGGGTTTTTCTTTTGACAGTTATCTTGTCTTAATTAGACGCTGAGCATAGGGTTACGGCAGAACGAGTGGATGTCAGCAATCCCGAAGTGATCCACGCGTACAATACCAGCGCAACTGCATGGGCATGTCGCCAACTAACAGTCTGGAAAGACTTTCGGTATTGGATCTTTGATTGCGGTGAAGCACTGTCCCCCCTGAATCCTGAAGCAGTGAGGCTTGCACGCCACCGAAATCCGACATAAGCATTTCTTATTCAAAACAGTCTTTGACACTCTCTGGAAGCAAAATTTACGAGCTGGATGTGCTAACAGGCACGGACCCTAAAGGCAAGCTGTTTTATTATCCTTTGTATTGTTCGTCCTAACTGAATGAACTTGAAGGCGGAGTTCACCAGCAAACTCGAATTTCCCTTATTGGCTCCATGCGAAGCTCAGGAGCGAAGGTTCTGGAAGGCAGCTTCCCGCCAGGGAGCAATAGAGCTATAAAATTGCAGTCTGCCGATGGTGAGGCGAAATGCCTTACTTGCATTCTTCGAACATTATGTATAGAGACGTCACTCGCCAGTGGGCCCCCTGGAGGCGGTGGTCTTGAGAAATGATTCCACTGTGTCTCCTTGGTTTTGCAAACACGTGACCGTTCGTACAGACGGAATTGCAGCGAGTTTCAAAGTATCGAGGTGGATTGGGGCGCCTTATTCGTCGTCGGTATATATTCCAAGATATCCATTTGGGATAGAACTCTCACCACAAGATATTGATTGCCACACGCGGGCTGCAGACATATTTGAAGGGTATTTGTTATTTTTATTCACTTCATGACAAGTAAACTAGTTCCGTAATTTCGTGTGATCCAGGCTTACAAGTGGCATGAGCGTTTCGAAAGTTCACTGCCCAATGAACTGCCAGGCATCAGAATTTGCTCATACACAAGGCTCGTCACTTCACCCGGCTTCATCATCCATTTGTTCTTCTGCTATTCTCGACGGTGTGCTCAGCCCGTCTGGTGGGGATATTCTGGTCACCGCCGTAGGGCCAGTGGAGCAATACACTGGAGCTGCCTTCAACGGTATTTAGGACTCCCTCATAGCAAGATAGAGCTTGGGCATTGTTGGGACCTGCAGGAATAGAGTCGACAGACTTCGCGTACTTTCCAGAAAGGCAACAGTACAGCTTCCATATGTACCTAGTCGGTATGGAGTGACTCATGAGAAACTCTGCATTGTGCTGGCCTTGTAGCCCTACTCGCTACAGATTCGATTGATTTGATCGACAAGTCCGTGCGCATTCTCAATGGTACGGAACGTGCCTGCAATCTAACAGAAGACTGCTTAATGATCGAAAACAGAGTTTGGCCAATTCTCCTCCGTTGGGAGACTGGAAGTAAAACTTGGCGGAGCCTGGGGAACAGTTTGGTGCGGAGGTGCTCCACTTTACTCAAGGGCAGTCAAAATGGCTCCTTTAGCAACAAGGGAGACTTTCTAACATTTTCGCCTGAGGCAGCAGTCAAAGCTTGCCAGGAACTTGGTTAGATTTGTTCTGCTTTGTGCTATACGCGAATCATGCAGTAGCGCCGATATCAGGATTCAAAACAGGCCTTTCTTTACTAGATGGCTGCAAGGACGTGGAAGGGGCGGATGTGTGCGCGGAAAAAGGGTATTCCGTTGCAAAAGCAGGTTCGTCCAGACGGAACCACTGTTCAGTGTAGCGCCTGTGCAACAATAATTCCGTTCAAGGAATTACTGTGAGACAATTCTATGGCATCCCTCTGAAACGATGATTACCAGCCAGGCCACCATTAGTGCAAAGGAAATGAAGCTTTTTTGGCTGACTGCGCTAATGAGAAGCCTACAGCCATGTGCCTTGAGCACAAGGACGATGTTGTCGTCAAGTGTACTAACAACGTCTCCGGCATCGAGCCCGAACCTGGGACTATCCGCATCGTTGGTCCCACAGGCACCCCCGCCCAAGCGGGTATTGGGCGTCTGCAGTTCTACAACAAAGGTAGGTTCCCCAACAACGCTATATATAAATAGTGTATGCTCGTTAACAACTCATCGTGAGTCTCCCAGGATTTGGCAGCGTATGCGCTGACGGATGGTCATTGCAATCGGAACAGGTTGCATGCCGCCAGATGGGGTACAGCAATGTGAAAGTAGGTCCACGAGACTGACTATGCTGCAAAAATGGCAATATGCGCCTTCCTGTTAGGAAAAAGGTCCCGTTAGTGAAGGGTGCTCGAACATAATGGGACAGAACTACTGTGGGGAGGAGCTGGAAAGAATTGTTGCGACTAACTTCGCTTGCACAGGTTCGCTTTGGACTGCAGTCCAGCTTCTAGGGGGATGTCTTTAAGGTTTGCTTCCAGGACGGGAAGCAGCTCTCAACCAGTGCCCTCACACTGTTGGCGATGATATTTATTGTGTGCATGAGGAAGATGTTGTGGTTGCGTGCGAGGGAGATGGCGACCCATCAGGAATTGGAGAATTTCGCAAAGAAGAAGCTGCTATTCAGAAAAAGAGATTCTTGTTGTCGTTGCACCTTAACTGCTTCGATAGCCTTGAAACGAAGGCAGGTTTTGGTGGGCCTCCTGGAACCATGCACCTCGTAGTGTGTCCCCCCAATTGCGGGCAAGTGAAGCAACACTTCCTACAGTTCAAAACAGATGTAGCTGACAACTGTTTACAGGAAGAATGGGGGAAAGCTAAAAGGGGGCTTTATTTACACTGGCGATTCTGCAGTAAGCTGGCCAGCCAAAGTTTACTACGATGCAGGTTAATGACAATGTATTTCAGATATGCCGAGCCGCAATACACAGTGGAGCA
Organism: Eimeria falciformis; assembly: GCA_002271815.1. Taxonomy (NCBI): domain Eukaryota; phylum Apicomplexa; class Conoidasida; order Eucoccidiorida; family Eimeriidae; genus Eimeria; species Eimeria falciformis. Next base: position 25,342 of record NPHX01000162.1, on the reverse strand, counting down.
ACCACACAAGAGGGTGGCGAATGCGTGGTGATCTCGGGACACCCGCAGAATCATTATATGGCTCTCGACAACCATGGCATCCAGAGCGATGAATCTGGCCCCTACCCTAGAGCATGTGAGACGGAGGTTGCATCTGGTGTAAAAACGATTGCGAACACACGCTTCAGTCACTGTTGCACGCTTGGATCTTGCGGTGCACACTTTTCTAATCACTGATCATGCTGTTTCGCCAATGCTGAAGACGGAAACAACACCCCTTACAAGCCCTATGATTAGAGAGGACGCCTATCAATCAGGGCTCCCTGTTATTCATCCTACATCAACTTCCCCGGATTCCATGCAAAACGGCGTATTGCCTACTGCTGCCACGGGACCTAATAGCCCGCCAGGTGGTATTACTGCAAGAGGAGGTGTTATACCTCAAGCAGGTAACCCCGCAAACTCAATTGCATCCAACCAATTAGTCACAAAGACCGGTCTCGACGGAGCCTTCGTTCAAGGCACAGACCTACTGGTGCGGAAAGGGCATGGGCAGCGGCATCGCCACCATGTAAAGCAGCGGTCTACCAGTGTCTTGCCCAGCGACGAGACACTCCAGAAACATATTTTTGAGTTAACAAGACAGGCAGCTTCTCCAAGAAGCGCAAGTGCCGTTTCCGTGGAGATCAGGGAACAACCTGGTCTGCCTACATCATCTGCCTGTTAGTTTGAAAAAAGCTGATATCGCCAAACGTACCACGCCCACACACTTTGCAGACGCAAATACACGCTTGGCCCAAATAAGCAGTTCGAGGGCTTCTCAGCCCAAGGATATTTTTCATTGGTTTCCAGCGGAAGAACATAAAGGCAAGACGATGCATGGCCATTGACCGAGTTTAACTCCACATCCATTACAGGGTTCCATGGCAAGCCTGCTGACTTCATCGACGTGTCCAGCCTGGTGGAAAGTAGAATCATATCGTCCCTAAGGGATTTCACAGTTGTCGTCCGGGCATCAGTTACAGGTTAGACAACCGTATAACTGCAGCAGCAATACACGTAACTATTTCACATTTTTAGGAGGGGAGGGAAAGTGGCGAACGCTTGTCGCCCACAGCGACTGCGATGGGTTTGCGTTGGTCATAGATCGGAATAACGAGCTCATCTTCGAACAAACTTGCCATCCCCACCAAATCAAATCAGGTTTCAAACCTACAATGGGCGGTAAGCCAGGAGCGCAAGATATTGCTCAAAGAATTATCTGCTACGGTCCCCAGAACTCTTTGACAGCGCAGTATCTTTCTCTACCACAACTCGACTGATTCAACTGTATGTAAACGGCAAGCCAGTAGCGTCGAAGAAGGCTGATTTTGATATTAGCTTGCGGGTACGGTGCAACGGAGGAAAATAAAATAATTCGAGGTCCAATAATGGCTGCAGGGACATATGGTCATCGGGAGGGCTAGCGCCGCGGAGGCAGATTACTTCCAAGGAAATATCCTGGGAGTCAAGCTCTTCAACCAGGATGTTCCTGTCACAACAATCCAAAACGCCTTTAGCTCCGAAACTCTTGCTGCCCCAATCCAGCAAGCACCCAGCGAGACAAGGCGAACTGACGACGGAAGGTTGTGTCTTTCTCCCTGTTTTGCCGAAAGACCAGCAGGAGCCAATACAGCTACCAAGCCGACCAACCCTGCGATCTCCTTATCGTGCGCCGACTCGCTCCAGCGACCAGAATTCAACGGCTATGTAGGCCAAAAAGTTTTGGCGCTCTGCCCTCCGGATTGCCTCCACGCAAGTGAACTACTGGAGGGTTGCAAAACGTTCACCGCTAAAAGCTCAATATGCAAGGCTGGGTTGCACTCGGGTGCAATACCAAAAGAAGGTGGGGAGCTTGTGATAACCCTTCTAGAGGGTCTAACATCCTACAATGCTTCTCAGGGACATTTCGGTATGTCATTTAGTACAGTGTCATGTGGTGGTAGTGTGACGTCGTTTCAGGTATCCGGAGCTCCCAATCTACAAAGCCAGAGCTTCGATCTTTTTCTGTCGAAGCCGCTCCGCTTTCTAAAATTCTTTCGTGTGAAACGAGTGCTGTCTTCACATTAAAGCTCGGTGTGGGCGAGCGCGAGCTGGTTGTCTGCCCCTCAGGTTGTGCTGCAAGCGTGAATGCTTTGGTGTACGGTAGCGGTAAGCTGGAGTCCGTGTAGTTGCATTGTGCCTGTCGTCTACGCAATGACTTCAACATAGGATTTTACAGCCCTATATCCTCTGTTTGTCGGGCCGCGGTGCATGCAGGAGCTCTAGTAAGCGACGGTTTCAATGCCCACTCGACACGCCAGGATACTCCGTTTCAGACTGATATTGGCGGGGAAGTCGAGATAATGGCATCGAATGCAAGACAGCGTTTTGCAGGAAGTGAACGCTTTGGAATAAGCTCGGACTCGAGTGGGGCTTATATCCGCTCTTTCGTTTTCACTGCTCCTAGCTTACAGCAATGAGGCAGCAGCCCTCAGCAGGTGTGTTGCAATCAGCAGTGCGCAACGCCATGTGTGGAGTGTTCCTCCCATCATCCTGTGCTGCTTCCAGGGACGTTTACGCTGACGCTTTCTATTACAAGTTCCAGATCCAGAGAGTGAAATTGCCAGCCCGTAGGAATACATGAAAAACTAGCCATGAAGAGAACCCATCTAAGACTCAAAAAGAAAAGGGTCTTCCAGGAGTTTCGCCATTGAAAGTCTGGCCATCCGTGGGGCAAATAAAGTGCCTCCCCAGCTTCCACTCATGAAAGTTTGCGGGCTTAACAAAATAGTGAGCATCCCTGCCTTCGTGATCATAGGGCTTTCTAAGCTGCCCAATTACTTTCTGAATGAATCGTGCGACCATCTAAACGGTTCCGCAATACCTGCGAAACGTTCAGGACAAGAACTCGTTTTTCATCTTGTCATAGTGATGCACACTCCAGCCGTCTCGGTATAGGTGCTCGGTCTGCACATTTAACATACATCATAATATTACAAATTGTCCGAATATTCCACATCTGATAAATCTTCAGACGTAACGTGTTAGCAATCCAACTGAAAATAGCGATCAAATGTTATGTGCACATGTATCGCCAATTCGTAGTGTGCGAGGTAAAACCCATGGACTGTTTCTCATTGCAATATGATTTGAACATTGTGGATCAACCTACAACTGTTATGAAACTGATATTGGACTTGGTCCACATTGGTCTCGGAAAATATCTGGGTATTGTATATCATAAGCTTGCGAGGGCTAGCAAGCGGACAGGATCCCGCTAGCCACGGAAGGCGCTCACCTCTTTGTAGTACTTGTTAAGTTCCATAGTTGTCTGAATGCAGGGGAACAGCAGCATGAATGTCCCGAGGCCAACGAGAACTGGTGTCCAGCTGAAAGGCTTCCCCAGAGCAGGGTTAACTGCCTCGTTAACAATCACTGTCTGGTACTGAGTAGGCCTTGGGTTTGAATGTAAGTGCCTTCCACCCGTTGAGGTAGAAAAACGTGCAACTTTTGGACCAAAACCCGGTCCTATCCGCAAAAAACCGATAGTGCGCAAGGGATGCATGCGGAAGATATGAGAAGAACAGGTCATTTTCGCCTATCCTGATATTGAAAGCACTCTTTAGGTTCAAATCCAATCATTTGATGCTATTTCTAGCTTTGTTTAGATCCTTGAAAATTCAGCGACACTGTCAATGTGACCTATTTCCTCAGGTCATATGGGGCTGGGGATTATCACCTGTCCTTATCACGTTGTCAGTCTATGCGCTAACCAGCAAATAAAGTCCTCCTCTCAAAATCTTTGCAGTATAACTGCCGTTGTATATTTGTTTTTTGACAGCATTTCTAAGTTTTGCTCTTGAGTGTACGCGATACAGGAGACGACTGGTCGCATGTAATTGTTCACTTGTCGTGTTCTATCGGAGAGCCACATCCTTAACCTGTCCCACAGGAAATATGAACACTCTTGCTCCTGGCATGATTGCTTTTGTGACGCCGCGTGACCTGTCGGCCTGTAGACAGAATCCTTTCTACGACCGTGAGTTTTCGCCGCTTGTAAGCTTGTGATATCATTCGCGGGCCAACAGACTTCACGAATGCACCACCATGAGCTCAGTCACGAGCAAGGGCAACCCTAGCTTTCTGGGGGTTTCCATGCGGTGGGTTGCCCTCCTGGCTCTCGTAGGCCAAACAGTGGCAAGTGTCATGGTGCTCAGACTGTCCAGGACTCATGAAGGCTCCACTGAGAAGCCGTACCTCACCACAACCGCTGTAGTTTCTGCCGAGGTGATAAAATTATTAACTTCTCTCCCATTGGTGTGGTACGAGCAGAGCATGAACCTGCGCCAAACTGCAGCAGCGTTGTATAGAGACATTTGGGGGAATCCAAAGGAAATGATAAGAGTGGGCGTTCCTGGACTTCTCTATGCAATACAGAACAATTTAATCTTTATTGCGTTGTCAAATTTGTCGGGCGCCATGTACCAGGTGACGTACCAACTGAAGATTCTCACGACTGCGTTACTCTCGGTTTTTCTACTTGGACGGCGCCTGTCATCGCTGAAGTGGTCGGCACTATTCCTCCTTTTCGCAGGAGTGACTCTGATTCAATATCCTAGCAGGCGTGACCCTGTTAAGCTCGCATCTCGTGTTGGAGGGCAGAATGCTTTTGTTGGCTTGGTGGCTGTGCTATGCGCCTGTCTCACCAGCGGCCTTGCGGGCGTGTACCTAGAAAAGCTACTGAAACAGAAGACGACCACTATTTGGGTAAACAATATGCAGCTCGCCATTTACGGAGTGCTGGCTGGCTTGATTGGTGCATACTGGAATGACGGAATGGCCATAAAGCAGGGCGGCTTTTTCCAAGGATACACCGGAATGACAGTGGCAGCAATACTATTGCAAGCTCTTGGTGGACTTGTGGTTGCAGCAGTGCTCAAGTACGCGGACAATATTCTTAAATGCTTTGGAAATGCCATTTCCATTGTTTTTTCCTGTTTAGTGTCATGGATGGTAATAGGCGACTTCCTTCCGTCCCGGCTTTTTTGTATAGGCACTGGTCTTGTGCTTGTGGCCACATACCTTTACGTAATAGAACGGCCCCTTGATATGTTCAATAAATCAAAAATTCACGCTGTCGCTCAATACAAAGCCCCTAAGCCAGCGGCGCGTAAAGATGGCCTAGGGTCAGCATCGACAGACGCCAATGTTTCACATTGGCGGCCATGGAGCCCATAGGCTTTTTGTTCCTCTTTCAAATCCAGCATATATACATATATATGTATATATATTTATTTATTTATTTAATTATTTATATTTTTGTGATCAAACGCTTCGGTTTGGGGATGCTGATAGTTTTTCATTTGTTGGTCTGTGCCAGCGACTTGTAGACGCAAAGATGCAGTTCGGCCTTGGGCGAACCACTAGAACTCCGCTCTGAACAGTTACCGGCACGGTGTACCAAAATCGTGTGGCCACCGCAGTTCAAGTTATACCGCATGTGAAAACGAGGCCCACAGCTACGTAATGGTTTTTAACATACTCGCACGAAGCCCGTGCTGACCGGGCATCTTCGCAAGTGATCCCTTGCGTTCTCGGTCAGCGTGCATATCGGACATTTACAGCAGCAGCTGCTGCTTTCACGTGTTTGCAATTGATTGAATGAATGAAATTCCCTACGAAAGCTGCGTAGCTACGGCTTGACAACCTTCAGATGCTGCCGTTGGCGGCAGTCCATAGGGGAGTATCAGGTAACATTAAACATTTCCATGCCACAAGGCGCACCGTGAGCGTCCGGAAAAGCCCTGTAAGAAATTTCCGTTTTTATTTAGAAGGGTTGACGAGTCTGTTGAGTAGACCAGAGAATCCAGAGCCTGCGGAAAACAAGTTCCACATGGCATTTCGCGGCTGCATGTACGACGGCGTAGACGCACCAGCAGGAGCAATCTGAAAATAAGACACAATGGCGTTCTCGTCCTGGGACTCTGCTCACTTGGATTTCGTGGAGCTTGCACTTCAGAGGGCTGCCCTGGGGTTTTCGCCTTTTTTTTGTGGGTAACTCCCGAATGAAACCCAGTAAAAACGGGAGGGACGGCTCGGCTGCACATATTGTAATAACAAACAATGAATCTTCTTCCACTCAGCCAAAAGGGAAAGACGACGTGGGTGCACTGCCTGCTTCAGAGAACATTAACTTCGAGTTCGGCTGCGCAAGTGACTTGCTTACCTGCTACTGTTGGAAAGCTCAAGGTCTGGTTGGTGGCCGGGGTTGAAACGAATACAAGAAAATGTGCGGAAATTGTTGCCCTTTTGCAAGCGCCTGACGCCTTTTGTGTGGACTTTGGAGGCGGTCTTGTACAGGCTCTCTATTTCATCTTCGCTATCGGAATCGTTTCGGCTCTGTACTTTCTGGGACATTCGGTCTTCCCGAACATCACCCATTGGCTGCCGAGTTCGGTCTGTTTTACTCGCTGGTTCGCATAGTGGCCCCCTCCCATCGGAATTGCGCGCATCTTTTTTCCTCACCGCAAAGAGCTTTTGGATCTTTTGGCGGCGTGTTGCGTTTTCCTGGCACTTGGCTGCAAGATCTGCGGGCGTCGTCGCCGCGGATGAAGCAACAGGAGCTGTATTGCCCTCAGCCCCATCGAGCGCTATGGTAGACCAACGAACGATCTTCTCTTCAGCTTCTTTAGTGTTATCTTCTTTGCCACTGCAAGAATCAGCTTCTGACTCCTCACTATCGGAAAGCCAGTCGTCTATGTCTATGTCCTGCGGGGATTAGGATAAGGAGCATATTGATTTGCTTATTCATTTATTTGCTGTAGCAATTGTGAAATGGTGCAAACGAGGCGCTTTTGAATCATACATTAAACTTACTGCGAGCGCGCCATCGCCTAAAAGCTTTCTCCGCTTGGCTTCATTCCGACGCCTCTCCTCAAGCTCCAACTCGAGTATTTCCTGTTCCGTCAGCTCAATTCCTCCCTCCTTGCCATTCCGCTGGTACCCTGCAAACACCACAAAGATGACAGCAGTGCGATGGAAGACATTGCTTGCCTCTTCATACTATTCTAAAAACGAACTCTCGGTAAAACGTTGATGACAATGAATTGAGTTGCAATGGCCCACTCCCAATCAATCGTTCATAGACCTCTTCTTCTCTGTCACCAAGATCTTTCTGCAGCTTCATGTTCATGGCCGCACGATCCTCGTTCCGTTCATCTTCATCTGCGTCTTCAGGCTTTGCAATAAGACTCTCCAGAAAGTCATTATCGCTGCATATAAGAGTACCACTCTAAGCGCAGATGCAGATACACTTGATAGTGATTCCGCTAAACGCTCCTATCAGCCTTCTTATTGACGGGAACATCTGAACTCAGAAGACAAGCTTTTATGAATAACAATGATAAAAACAATTGAAAATATTACTACCTGTCTTACCTGTCTTCCAGATCATCGTTTTCGTCGTCATCCTCTCTGGCAAGCCGATGTTTCAGTTCCTCCAAGGCAGCGGCATACTCTGCGTCATCCCGCAGCTCTTCGTCGTTTTCCTCAGCTTCATACTCCATCATTTGACGCAGGATTTCTTGCATTTGTCTGCGTACGCATACTCCGGAACAACGCATTTCCAGCGATTTGCATTACCTCTTTGGCTCAAACTGGTAAAGGCTGCCGCTAGCCGCGTGGCACGGCTGCCCGAAGATTACTTGCCTCTTCCTTTCAAGCCGTTGCTGCTTTTTGAGCGTTTCGGACCGCTCCTTTCTCCAAAGCTTCTTTTGCCTCCTCTTCTCTTGCCTGCGCGCCTCTTCTTCATCAATCGGTTCTGGTGCAGGAGTGGAGGTGTTGTCTGCTGTAAGCGTCTTTCCTCCACTGTCTTTTTCACTGTTGGGCCCAACTGAATCCGTGGCTTTATCCGGAGGACGTACAGAAGATGCACCAACAGTTACATCAGAGGCAGTGAACTCTTCCTGTTGCTGTCGAGGGCTCTCCCCAATAAGAGTGTCGTCATCTATAAGGCGCCTCTTTAAATTTCGCTTTTGCACTGTGAAATCGTCATCGGATTTGTCGTCATCAGCGTCTGCTGAACGTAAAGCCTCGGCGTTCAATGCGATTGCAACTTTTCCCTTCACCTTGTTAAGGGTAAACTGAAGGAGATCCGTAAGCTTCATTTGCCGCGGAACATTCGTGCTAAAGTTGCTTCCAGTCTGCGGTTTTTGTTTCCCGCCCCCAGCTGCTGCCTTTGCAGGAGACCTGGTGGTGTCCAGCTTGTGTTGCCCCTCTACTTCCGTACTTTGTGGGAGTTTTATACCGTCTACCCTCACTGTTTGGGGGCTTGGAGCATTAGCCATGTTCACTACGCCAACGGAGCCTTGCGCCTTCTCGTCAGGTGAGATATCCTTACCCTCCAGATCAATGGAGAAACCCGATTCCCGCTCTGTGTCCGCCTCCGTAACATCCTGCTGAAGTACAGCGCTGGAGACCTGGACCCGCAAGGGTGTCTTGACAGCTGGTGGGGATTGTACTTCCGTTTCTCCCTCATTCCCATTTTCTGATTTCTTTAGAGTGTCAACTGCAGGAGCTTTTGAGGGCTCCGTAGAGCTGGTGCTTCGTTCCGCTTGCGCGGGGGGTGTTGGGACATTTCGCCGCAACCGGCTGGTCGACATGGGCGTTCGTTTAAAAGTAGCAATGCTGTCTTTCGACTGCTGTCTGGTGGGAGTTCTACTTGGGGTTCGTACGTCCGCGAGAACGGCGCCATCATCGTGCTTTCCTTGGGTTCCACCATTTTGATCAGTGGCAGCAGTTTTTTTAGCAGTGTGCTTCGGTGTAGCAACATCTGGTTTTATATCGTTGTTGGGTGTCTTGCGTGAAGAGGAGGTGGTGCGCTGTGTCTGCTGTTGTTTCTTCCTTGTACTCACTGTGGTTGCCAAGGCAGCTTGTGTCTTCGCTTTCTCTCTTAACCGCTGCGCGAGGCTGGCAGGGATGAAGCTGCCACCTGCACATAGGACATCCCATGGTGCGTAGCCGAAGACACCGCGCAGCTCATCCCAATGAGCTGCAGCCCCTGCCTGTTGCCACGGATCGACGTTCCTCTCCAGTATGGGAGGAGACGTGAGGTCATTTCTTTCAGTGACACTGACTAGCCCATACTTCGAAGCGAGCACCTGCACGGATGCCAACACAAGTACAAAGACACTGAAAAGAGTGTAACGATCACACAGTGCTACACGCATAAAGGAATACAAGGGGGAAAAAACAAGATACAAGGGAAAAGAAACAAAAGATCTCAGAGAAAAGCTGCATTGATGGGTGCCGCTGATAACTAACCAGCTTGTGCGGCTCGGCGAGGAGTTTGTGCATTCGCGGCAGCTGATAAAGGTAGGCATCCAACGCTTCGCGGTGCCTGTCGTCTAATTCTTGAGGCGGTCGGATGTAAACCACTTCCTAGGATCGCCACAGGAAAGAAGAAGGAATAGAAAGGTATTATAAGAAAAAAGATAGGTGCATATACAAAAGGAATCTCTTACGAAAAACAAGATATCAGGGACAATCGCGTTTAGTGGCTGGTTGTCTGTTCCGTTCGCCTCCTTTTTTACAAAGAGTCGTCTCAAGAGCTCCTGGTCGTAAAAAGCTAAGAAATCGGGAAAATACGCACAAAGCGACTAAAGGAAAAGCCTCTGGTCGTGAAGCGAAGCGCCTTCGCGTGTTCCTCACGATTCGGATGATGGAACCGCGGCCTGAGAAACAAGAACACACAAATGGCAAGAATGTGATGCATGAGTGAGTAGCCTGTCAACAAGAAAAAGCTTAATACGCATACAAGAACCAACACGTATTCCAACAAAGGTAACCTGGAAAGCGAGTTCAAGCGCCAACATATAATATGCTCCAGTCGTTTATGCTTATTGAACCAATCACCACAACACACGTAGGACAAAGCTTACCCGTTATGGGTGCTGCGTGCAAGCCTTTGAATGTCGACCCAACGCTGGCGAAGCGCCGCACGCCTCGCCTGTTTCTTTTCTGCATCTCGGTGCTCCTGCCTCCTCTTCTGCTCCTCCTTCGCTCGGGCCCGCAGCGTCTGAGGCTGCAGTGAAGCTGCGTATATCCCCAACGCCGCAATACAGTGTCCATCATATGGTGCATTTATACGCATGTATAGGCATATTTGTTTATAAGGAAGCCATATGCTTGCAAATGCAGCGTGCAGGCATCAGCCACGTTTTATCTCGCAGGACGGAGGAGCAGGCTAGGATACCAGGATGTCATACCATTCAATCCAGTGTGGCTGAGAGCGCTACGAGAAGCGCCGCTTCTCTTCAGTGCAGCCCAACCCTTTGTGGACGACTCATTCCAAGTGCGCGTTTGACTGTCATCGCCAGAAAAGCCGTCCTGGCTGTACTGAGAATCATCGGCAATGAACAAAGTTTGTGAGCCTAAAGGACCTTCTATCCCCACGCACCCACCCTCCGGTAAAACCGCATTTCGCGCTGCACAGACACCGCACCAAACAGTCACATACAGAAAAAGTAAATGACGAACAACCCAAAAATAGTCCAAATCTTCTCGTGTTTAAAGACACAAAAGGAAGATTTTAGGTTCAGGGCCTAACGCATGCAATACAATTTCACTTGCAGCTGACATTTGCCAAGCTTCCCGAATTCTTTTGAGGGATGCGAACGGCGGTAGCCCATTGACTTGCTCCGTTCCACGAGGCCGCATTGTTCGGCACGGAGCAGCAGATGTTGCAACTGAGAAAGAGATGCAGAGGCAGTCTCCAGCACCTCCAAAGGTGACACTGAACGAGGTGGCAGGCATAATGGTAATGTAGGCAGTCCATGCACTACTTGCAGGGCTTCCCCTGTACTGTTATTCGTACACCCTGAAATGTATGGAGGTTACCAAGAAAAAATTATACTTATAGAGATAGGTCTCATATCTGCATACTAACGATTGGCCGGGACAGTGAGTACCTTGCGGAGGCCCCTGGGTTCTGCTACTCGCAAGTGAAATATTTTGTTGAGCTTTTCTTCCTGTGTAATAAAAAAGCGTTTGTTTTTCTGCATCCATTCGTCAAACTCTCGGCAAGCGGACTGCTGATCAGCTGCGCACTTGAGCAGATTTGCCAGCACCACACGACGCGTCCTCGGTTCCACAACCCGTCTGGAAAAGACAGCAAAGAAGGAAACATAAAAAAAACCGGAGCCTTACATCCGAGACCGTCAGGCAAGGAATGCGTAGAGGGGATATCCAGGATTAGGAGGTTTGGCTCAAGGTGCTTACAAGTGAAGGAATTCCGTTTTGTAAAGTTCGTTTGGATAGTCAAGGAACACCACCGCCTTCTCCTCGGGTGTTGTGGCCGGGAGCAGATGTGCGCTCAGCGCGCGAGTCGGGTCACAGAAAAAAGCGTCGATAAAATGGCGCTGTATAAACCACAACAAAACATTTGTGTGATGAATTGACAGCATAGAAAAATTCTCAGCTCTCTTATGGGACAACCCAAAGCCGCCTCCCTGCCTCCTCGGTTCAGGGTAGCATGTGTTTCTAATATTTTGATATTTAGGAGCTCGCGTTTTGCTCAAACCTCACAGTTCCTCCTCTAGTAAGCTCATCATCCCACAGCGCGATTTCGTATTGCCTCTGCTCGGCCGACGCAGTTGTTGCAATGGCCTGCCTCTCGCTGACAATACGATTAAAGCACCAATCAAGAGCCTTCTGAAACTCAGCCTCTGTTCCCGCCCCTAATGAACCCAAACGCCGCCAAGATCGGCACCCCGTTTTCCCCCTAAGAGGGGAGAGAATGCTACCATGTACGTCGCTGTCTTCACTGGAGAAGGAACATGCGTTGCTGCTGCTGTCTGACGCGCCATCACTCATCTGATACGTACACACACATACACACAACACGTGCACATTCGTGTTCGTATATACACACAAATATGCATAGCTCGTGCATATTTGCAGAAGGGAGGGACCGACAGAAAAGCAAAGCAAAGTTAAAGGCTACCTCATCGGCATCAGACGAATCAGATGGGGGTGTACCGACGCTGCTGCTCCGGCTTCGTGCCACACCCCGAGCATGCTTTTGTTCTGTTTTTGGAGTAACCAAGGGAGAGCCTTTCCTGGGGCTGTTGTGTGCAGAAGCAACAGGTGAACCTTCTCTATCCTTGACTTTCAATCGCAAACGCCGAGGCGGGGGTGGAGTCCGCACTGCGGGATCACCTAAAGCCTCTTGCTGATCGTTGCTGTAGGTCTGCTGAGTGTGCACTGCCGCAGCTTCAGGACTGGCGGAAGCTGCTTCAAAAGAGGGTCCTGGCTTGCTGCTTTTGGGGGAACCCGCATTGTATGGGCCTCCGAATTTTCCCACGTCATCTTCATCGCTGTCTACTTGCTTGCGCAGTCTCCCACGTCTGAGACACCCAAGGGCAGTACGGAAAGATAAAATAATGGTATTTTCAGTTACTCAGTATATACAGTCTGACATTCAACTGAAATACTAACTTACCGTTTAACTATCAGCGGCGATATCTGTTCTGTCTCATCCATCCTTAACAAGAGTTTGAGGCCTGCAGGCCAGAGAAACTCCGTTGCTTGACTGCCATAAGAGAGGGGCGATGGAGAATGGCACTGGGGACGTTAGCTTTTAGAGCCTCCCAAGGAAAGAGTACAGAGACACAAAGCCAATGATGCAATTATACAAGTTGTTTATGGTTATGATCTTTCCTGTTTTCAGCCTCTCTCTGTCGCGTACATTAAGACCTTGACTTGCAGGGCTGCTGAAAGACAGGCTTCTTGCGTTGGACGGTGCTTTTCACTATGTTAAAAAGATCCATTAACAAAATATGTTAAAGTAATTCTTGTCGCAGCTTCAAACTATACAGGGTTGTTATGTGGTGAGGGTGGGGGGTGTTGCTGGGGACGAGGGTCGCTCGAGCGCCTTGCGCAGCGTTTTTACGGGGCTGCGCTTTGACTGTGCATGCAATCCGAGCTTTCCATTCATTTTACTTCAAGTATCCCAAAAGTGATGCCATGCTGCCTAGTCATAGAGGAATTGTTTAGGGGAAGCAACAACCCCGACACACTGGTGTGCGCCCAGGACCTACAAGTCATCTTTCAACCAGCATATTTTCAAAATGAATATGATTATAAATCTGGCGCGTGATCACCATGAAAACCTTAAAGAGAGTTTCAGGGCAATCTTGTAGCTCGTCTAGTACAAGTCGAGTTTCTTCTTCGGGACACTTCCGAGTAGCCGATTTCCGAATAGCCCTATAAAATGAGTGTTCTTCGAACAGGATTATTACGGACGAGTTGCAACTTTAAGTGGATTGCTAACTATACAAAACCCCACTTCCTTGTTCCTTACCGACCTGCCGCTGGCCATTATCATCATTCCAGTAACTTGCATCGGTACTTCACCAACAGATATCACAAGAAAGTTTGTCCCAGCTGCATGCGTCCAAATATCCTTCCTGCACTGGCTTGCTCGTACTGCCTCCAGCAACTGACAGATGCCCACATTTGCAGTATTGGTCGGGATTCATTGCGCGATCTCGTCCTAACACGGCATATAAATCACGACCAATCGAATGAACTACAATCTAAAGTTGCGTTTCTGGAAAGGAAAACATCGGATGCTATTTCTTACTCACTTGAGGACCTTCTACGCGGCTTGCCGCAGCCACTTGCAACGGAGGGTCATGGCGTTGGACGATCGCGTTGGTGTGTGGAGCTCTTTCGCTCATTCCATTTCGTAGTTGCGACGTATCCCTTTCCAGCGTCGATGGTCCACCTGGTCGCAATTCCTAAGGCGTCCATGTACGACATAAGACAGCTTCGGCGCTCGCATCTTCCGCTGCTAAAGAGCATGAATGATAAACTAGGCACCCTCACCAACCTTATGATCAACTTGGCTGTATCAACATCACGAAAGCACACGGCAAGCCCACCACAAAGCGGAACGGTTAAAAACGCTTGCAAAGCATCGGTGACATGCAATCAAACCGGAAATGCTCTTGAGGAGAAAGCAACAGATCCAGCAAGCATTCGAGGCACCCGAGAACAAATTCGCCAGTTGGTTGCTTTCGGGTTCAACTACCCGTCAGAATACGGCCAGCTGTGTTTACATGCAGTAGTTCCACCCATAGACAACTTTGGTATCTTTGATCCTCCCTATTTTTACCCCATCAACAAGGTTTTACGGGATTTGGAACAGCACGGTTCTGCACAACTTTTCCCCCCTTCCGCGATCCTCAGGTCAGTCAACACGGCAGTGCAGAACTACTGATATATTGACATTTGTAGCGCGTTGTACCTTTAAACAAACCGTTGATTTGGACACTATGTAGTATACTACAACTGCGGGTGAAGAAGAGACCGCGTGCAACTGTATGTGCATCTTGCAGTGTCGAGGGCAACGCAACTCTAAAGGCTGTGAGAGAGCGCGACTTTGTTGCTCGCCGCCTCCTACGCATTGCATAGGCTGGGCTAACAAGCCAACCACAATCGATGAATTTTATGTGCCACAATTCTCTTGTGAAACTAACGGCATTTCAAGTTACTTCAACAGGCAACCCAGGACAACCCTAAAACAAGTTTGCAGCGGTACGCTGGAGTTTAAGGTGAGCCAATCAGAAACTCACCGTGCTAGAGATGAGAAAATGCGTGGAAACATTAAGTGTACCCACTGTTTAGCGAATAGCCCAAGGCAAACAGGTGCAGACGTCAGTCTGCTGAAGCCTTGCTCAAATTTCATAAAACGCATATACGTAAAAATATCTTTCCGCTGTCAGAGTTTGTCTCACCTTACCAGTAGTGTCTCTTCGTCGTTTCAATCTGACATTCGCTTTCGTGAACACGGAGAAAACTTTTTATTCGAGATATACGCTGAGATATGTGCGCCGTTCAAAGAGTCGCAAACGGTGCAGCTTGCTCTGTTTCACGTCTGTGAAAGTGACGGTATACGCAAGTGGTTCCGAGTAAGCCAAGCACGATTATACCACCGCCAGCCGCGTACATGTATGTCATGGTATTGTCCTCCTCTGAAGCAGCAAAGCACCACCACACTTTAACTCAAAAAATGCATCTTACGACAGGTGTAATCATATTCCTGCGCGAAGTCCAACGTAGGATGGGGGCAACAAAACTCGCCTGTACAAAGTGCATTTGTACACTGCTGTTGCTGGGTCATATCCGGGCATATTGTTCCTGCGGTGGCCTTTCGCGTGCGCGTCTGACTACTGACTCCAGACGTTGAGGATATGCAAGGACACTCCGACCAATCTGACCACTCGAGGTAGACGCAGTCAGACGCTGAATAGCGGCATGCACAAGGGGCAGAAAAATATCTTCGAAAAGTTTAACTCCCAAGAATGATTTCAAGCAACACGCATGCTCACTACACGAACCAAAGCACTTCTCATACTACGAACATAGGGCCCCTAAGTTGCGACCTTAGGGCGCCTAAGTTGCGGCATGAGGCGGGAAGAAACCAAGCCAGCAAATTAAAATGCAGCGTTCATGCGCTGTCTTTCTTAAAGGGAGCCCTGTGAGCGTTCTCACTGCATTCCGACACGTCATCGCATTTACGACTCTCTGCACTCTCCCCGTACTGTTTGCACTTATTCAAGTCGCAACTGGGGTCAAATTGTTTATCCAGATTTGGTACTGGGTTCTGAAGGCGGCGCTTTCTCCGGATCTGATATCGGTCGGACCCGCATACGGGGTCGCATTCCGTTTCGGTCCACTCCACGAAGTCGCCAAAAACGCAGCATCTCGCTAAACACATCAAACAGATGGGGCAAAAACGGTCACATGCCCGAGTCCCCCCAGTATCAGCCTGATAAAACAGATGAGGCAGAAGAAATTACATGCCCGAAACCCCCAGTATCTGCCTGTCTTCGCAGTTGGCCTCCGGCCTGGTCAAGGATGAACCGTGGTGATGAGTGGAAGAGCACAAAATGATTATTAAGCTGTGCATGTAAAATTCACTCATGAAAACTGTATATGCTGGCGACTTCCTTACTAGCTGCTTCTTCAGTTGATCGACTAGCCGGTTGAGTGACGCCAGAGGGGGAGCAGGACGCGATTTCCGCAAGCTTTGTTTGCACATCCTTGCCATCATTTCGAAATCCCCAGCTAGTAGGCTGCACCCCAAAACACCAGCTCACACCCAA